>JBBPBR010000006.1:37662220-37678459 GCA_037974775.1 Cicer pinnatifidum
TATTACTGCCAATATATTTCTTCGGTGAATTTTTTAAATTTATTTGTTACATATATTTGTCTCGTGTTTTTTTAAGCGTAAGTTATAAATATTTGTTTCATTTTGTTTTAATATTTATCGATGATAAATATTTGTCTTATTTTTTATGTATCATTGATAAATATTTATTCCATTATTTTATGTATTAGTTATAAATAATTACCTCTTATTCTTTTAATATTTGTCAATAATAATTATTTATCTCTCACAACTTTTATAACTTTTTTCTTTGAGATTTATAATATTTTTCTCCAACTTTTAGAGTGCTTTTATATAAGCGATGTAAAATAATGCGTATTTGATAAAAATCATTCTATTTATATATATGAAAACATATGTAATATGTTCTCTCTCTAACCCTACAAACCCTCATCTCCTTTACTGTTCGAACCTTCCTCTCCTCTATTATGCGAAGCCTCCTTTACTATGCGCCCTTTTCTCACTAAACCCTCCTCTACTGTGCACCCTCTTCTCATTGAACCCTCCTCTACTGAGTGATTGTTGTTTATGGTATTTCTATTTTGATTATTTATTAATTTGTTGTTGTTACTAAAATTGATAAGTTGTTACTTGATAAATCGTATAAAATCTTACCTGATAGTAGATGGCATAACTTTTGATAAGTCATATAAATTATTACCTGATAAATAATATAAATTGTTACTTGATAAATCATATAAAATCTGCTCTTTTTTGAAATCTGTTTGATTTGTTCTGTTTTGAAATTAGACTTGTATCCATAACCTTGGACCTTGGTTTCCATTTTCCAATATTAGACTATATATACTATAGATTGGTATAATGTTATAAATAGCTTATCATTTGTGTAATACTGCATTCATATAGGTCATATAAAATGGACTGAGAATAGATTTATGCCAATCGATTGTCAAAAGAGTATGAAAATGGAGTGAAAGAGTTTGTTGAGTTTGCAGTGAAGAATGCAAAAGACCCAAATTGAATCATTTATCTTTGTTTAAAAAGTTTTTTTTGGAAAACGTGTTAGAGTAGATCAATTGGAAGAACATTTAGTAGGGCATGAAATTGATCAAAGCTATACATGTTGGATAAGATATGGTGAGAATAAAAAGGGAACACTAATTTTGAGAATGGTTCGACATATGCTTCAAATGATTTCAACACAGATACATATGAGCAGGACCGAGTTGAAGAGATTGCAAAAGCATTTGAAGAAGATCTTTGGGATTGTCCTAAAATGTTTGAGAGTGTGTTGAGGGATGCAAAGAAACAATTATATAATAGTTGTACTAAATTCACAAGACTGTCTATGATATTAAAGTTGTACAACTTAAAAGTGATTAGTGGATGGTCTGATAAAAGCTTTACATAACTATTAATACTTTTAAAAGATATGTTGCCAGATGATAGTGAACTTCCCAGTCGAACCTACGAGGCAAACGAATTTTGTGCTATATTGGCATGAGTTACAAGAGGATTCAAGTGTGTCCTAACAATTGTATTTTCTTTCGAAACGAATATGAATTTTCTAAAGGCGTGTCCGAAATGCAATGTCTCTCGGTATAAGAAGAAAGAAGCAAAAGTCATGTGGTATTTTCCTATAATGCCAAGATTTAGGCGTATCTATCATAGTGAAGAAGATTCAAAACACTTGGCATGACATGCAAATGAAATAATTAGAGATGAAAAGTTTCGACACCCTGCAGATTCTCTACAATGGGCAAAAATTGATCACAAGTATTCTGATTTTGGAAGAGTCAAGAAATCTATGACTTGCACTTTCTACTGGTGGAATGAATCCACATGGTCTTCAAAGCATCTCACACATCACGTGACCTGTGATTTTATTGATCTATAACATACCTCCATGGTTATGTATGAAGCGTAAGTTTATGATGTTGTCTTTGTTAACTTATGGACCCAAACAACTGGGGAATGATATCGATGTATACTTGACTCCATTAATTGAAGATTTAAAAAATATGTGGGAGATAGGTGTGGAAGTTTATGATGGGTATAAGAAAGAATGTTTCACTTTGAGAGCTATGTTGTTCGGCACAATTTATGATTTTCCAGCATATGGTTATTTATCAAGATATAACATTAAAGTTCAATGTGCATGTCCTATATGTGAAGAGAGTACAAATTGGATGTGGTTGAAACATTGTAAGAAGAACATAATTCTTGGACATCATAGATTTTTACCTTTTAGTCATCAGTATCGTGGGTGGAGAAATGCATTAAATAGAAAATCAGAGGAAGGTATTACTCCTTTAACACCAACTGGATATCAAATATTTGAAAAGTACAAGGTTTTACCAATAAATTTGGCAAACCTTTTGCGGGAGAGCTTGTCAAAACTGGGTGGAAGAAAAAGTCAATTTTCTTTGAATTGCCATAGTGGAAGTCATTGTATATAAGACATTTTCTCAATGTGATGCATAATGAAAAAAAATGTATTTTATAGTGTTATTGGTATATTACTCAATTCCAGGAAAGTCTAAGGATGACATCAATGCAAGATTGGACTTGGTCGATATAGAAATAAGAAATGAATTGAGTCCTGTAAAGAAAGGAAATTGCGCATATCTACCTCTAGCCGCTCATACTCTATCTAGAAAGGAAAAAATTGTTTTATTATGTAAATTTCTACACGAAGTTAAACTTTCAGAAGGATACTCTTCAAACATTAACAATTTAGTTTGTATGAAAGACCTCAAGTTAAAAGGTTTGAAGACCCATGATTATCATGTTCTAATTGAGCATTTGCTACCAGTAGGTATATGTTCCATTTTACCTGAAAAAGTTCGACGAGCCATATCTAAATTATGTTTTTTCTTTAGGAAAATTTGTAGCAAAGTGATCGGTCCTCATAAATTACCGACATTGCAGAGGGAAATTGTTGTTAATTTGTGGGAGCTTGAAATGCATTTCCCACCCTCATTTTTTGATATAATGGTTCACCTTACCGTTCATCTGGTTAAGGAGACAACTTTGTGGGCCAGCTTATATGATATTGATGTATCCGATAGAATGATATATTAAAATATTAAAATGGTGCGTAAAAAGTAGAAGTTGACTAGAAGGTTGTATTGCTGAACGATACATTGTCGAAGAAGCTGTTGAATTTTGTACTGAATATCTATCCAATGTTGAATCCATAGGGCTTCCCATGTCTTGTCATTCGGGAAGAATAACAGGAGATGATAAGGGATAATTGGAAAAAGAGTAATGACTATATCAAGGACAAAATGGGAGCATACATAATTGCATGATATGCATAATGATGATGAGGTTCAACATTATGTTACAATACACATGGATCATTTATCTAGTTTGAACATGAATAGGAATCAAAATTGGATAACACGAGAGCACAATCGAAGTTTTATAACATGGCTAAAAAATCACATTAACTCAAAGTTTGATACAGACCCATGATCAATTTCTTACATCGATTATGTAACTAATGGCTATATATTTTATACCAAAGAACAAGATGATCAAACCACTATACAAAATAGTGGAGTCAGTCTTGTAGCTAAAGCAGTGTATATCTCAAGTGCAAAAGACAAAAACCCAATATATGAAAATCTATCATATTTTGGGGTTATCGAGCACATATGAGAGCTAGATTACACAATGTTTCGTGTTCCCATATTTGGTTGCAAGTGCGTTGATAATAATAATGGCATTTGAATTGATGAGTCAGGGTTCTTGCTTGTCGATTTTAATAGGGTGGGGGTAAAAATATGAGCCTTTTATTTTAGCGTCGCAAGCTCAACAGGTGGTTTATGTCACTGATCCTGCTAATGATAAATGGTCCATTGTCTTATCGACCAGTAAAATAAGTGATGATAACAATAACAATGAAGATGTTGGTAATGATTTTTTCTTTGTGACATAACAACCACGTGAAATTGATTAAATGATGATGATTTATATCTTAGAGATGATCATGATGAGGGGATTTGAATTAATCCGTCGTTTCGTATAGTTAAGGGACAAACAAATGTGAATCCCACCAGAAAAATAAGAAGGGAATCTTAAGGTGTTTAAGTGTTTTATATAGGCCATGTAATTTGAACTTATCATGTAAATTAAGTATTTGACCCGTTAGAATTGAGCATTTTAAGATTTAGC
This sequence comes from Cicer pinnatifidum, assembly GCA_037974775.1. Taxonomy (NCBI): domain Eukaryota; kingdom Viridiplantae; phylum Streptophyta; class Magnoliopsida; order Fabales; family Fabaceae; genus Cicer; species Cicer pinnatifidum. The sequence goes on from JBBPBR010000006.1 coordinate 37,666,382, forward strand.
TTGAATTGTATTTAATTTTTTGCTTATATTGATTTTCTGCTTATACTGAACTTGAACTTGAACTTGAAAAAGCTATGTTTGACTAGGCATTTGCATTGAAATTGAATGGATCCCAATATGAATTGATCTTGTAATTTAACATTTATCATTGATATATAGGTATTTAACTAATTATTTGAAAGAAAAAAAATCCAAATATAGGTATTTTATAGAAACTAAAATTGTAATTTAGCATTAATATATAGGTATTTAACTAATTATTTACCATTTTACAGAAACTCAACTGAAATTGTAATTTAGCAGATTTAACTTGAACTGAATATAAACTTGTAATTTACAACGCTTTTTGTCCATAAGCGTTGTAAAAGCCTTTTAAAAATTAAATAAACAATCATTTACAACGCTTGTTCTATAAGCGTTGTAAAAGACTTTTAAAAATTAAATTATAAATCATTTATAATGGTTTTTGTCCATAAGCACTGTAAAAGCCTTTTAAAAATTAAATTACAATTCATTTACATCGTTTGTTCTATAAGTGCTGTAAAATGCTCATATAACGCCTTTTATACAATCTTTTAAAGCGCTTTTTATATAGTCTTTTAAAGCGCTTGTCGTGGAAGCGCTGTAATAGGTTAGATCTTTTAAAGCGCTTTTTGGACAAATGCTGTAAAATGATCTTTAAGTAAATTGATAATAAGAAACCGTTTCGTTCTCTTCTTCACTACGTACTCTTCCTGCGAACTTAGCAGTGCAAAACCTCCTCATTTTCCTCTTCATTACGTACTAAGCATTTCATTAGTCAAATTGCTACTTAAGAGATCGTGATGGAAATTTGAATGTTGAAGCTCCGAAAATATACAAACACTACACATCAAATTAAGAATGAAGCGTTATTTGTTTTTATATAGAGTATAAGTACGTCAAATCATGAGAGAATAAAAAATTCAATGCATTCATACAAAAAATTGCATAAGGGATATGAACGTTTAGAGCAAAAAGTTATAAGTAAACATCACTTTTATATAATGTTGTAGATTATAAACTATAGTCTCTAACTAATATTTTGTTTATGTCTTAACGAATAGCTTAAAGAGAAGAAATCCGATCAACCATTAGGTTGTTAGATTTTGTGGAAGGAGGCTTGTTTGAATAAAGATGGAATAGTTGATAATGAAAATATTCAACAAGTGATAGAACAATGTGTAAGTATATTATCACTTTAATATTTTTTTAATATTGTCTTTTAAAAATGATATTGAATTTATCTTTTTAATACTACATGTATTTTAGGAGAATTTAAATCCGGAGGAGAATAAACAAGTTAGTTGTAGGGACATACTTGGTAAGGTATTTAATTTTCCTGAATATTTTGGTCGTGTGAGGGGTAAAGAATTTAGCGTAACTCCAAAAAGCTATTTTTGTCATGAGAATCGCACAAATCCATCTAATGAGGAAGTACTAGAAAAATTTAAAATCCTAACAGAGCAAGTTGCATTTTTGGTGAAAACGAATAAGGAAAAATAACTTCCGGAGTGTCAACGTAAAATACAACTAAAGAGTGAAAATTGTAGTTGCAACATTGATCGTAAAAGTCTTCTAGAGGTAATTAATGACTTAATGAAATAAGAAATTAATTCAACCTAATTGTTTCACATACTTATGTATTAACCATTGATTTATGGTGTCTCATTTTGTGTGCTATATTTATCCTCCCCTGCTCATTGCATAGTTGAAAAAGGAACATTGTACAATACCTTGGGAGAAGTATTACATCATACTCTGATCCCTTTCAACCATGTTAAAGTTTCACATGTGATTGATTTTGAACCACTTGCACCATTGCCTATACCCAAGAACTATGGAGCTATGAAGTTTTTGGGAGAAGTAATAGCTAGTATGTGGCATGACCCAAAAATCATGTTGGCATTGATACAATATGTTTAATTTATGTGTATATTTAATTGTATGATTATGATTGATTATGTTTAATTGCTGATTTCCGTTGTTAACTTTAATTTCACCTTTATTTAGATTCTTACAAAGTCTAAAGAGAATGATAAGAAGATTCCTCACAACGAGTTTGTCACTTCACTAGAAAAGTTTAACATATCCATCAATTGTATACGAAATGATTAGCTTACTGTAATAACTAACAAACTTATCAACCTCATTTCTTTAGATTCAAGCAAAACCTACCAAAATTGTTAAGAAATTTGATTCAAAAAATAAACTTCTCGCACCAAACCTGCCAGAAATTAGCTGCACCGCAAATTTGCAGGTTCGTGTTAAAAATAAATCTGTCAAAATTCAAATACTGCCTCGTGGAAAATCTTGTTACTCCTAAAATAAGTCATCCACGCCTTTCTCGAGTTGGGTCTTGTCTTGACGTACAAGCAAAACTGAAAATGGACAACAATGATTCATATATTTTACACTTGGATAAATATATTTTCGGAGATGAGTATGAAGAATTACTTGATAAATAACACATATATGAACTCCTCAATCATAAGGAGTTGAAACTTGATCCAATTAACGTAAAAAAATATGTCGTTGATAATTTAGAAAAAAAAAAGAAAATGATAAGTTGTTTCTTGCGCCATATAATTTGGGATAATTAGATATTCTTTATCTATATCTTATTTAATTTATGTTACTTTGTCAGTTGTGTAAACAAATTTACCAACCAAATTTTTGTGGTTGTAGGCAACATTGGGTGTTATTTGCCATCAATGCCACATATAAAATTATATACTATTTAGATCCACTGCACGACCATTATAACAGTCACTCGAATATAAAAATTGTCTTCGATAGGTAAGTAATATTAATTTATTTCTTAGATATATAAATAATGTGTTTGGTAATTGAATAATAATCTTATTTATTTGAAAATATTTACAAGTTTTCATATTTATAATCATATTTATAGTGCTTTACAAGTTTTCTACGTTTAAATGTAAATATTTATTGGCGTACATATTTTATTTTATAGTGCCCTCGCCAAATTAATAACTTAGACTGCGGATACTATATATTGCGATTCATGAAAGATATATATATATATATATATCATTCTAACTTATTTATGTTCAATATTATATCGCATAATACTTTGACAACTCCAATTCAACCTATTTTGAAATAGATCTAACTGAAATAAAGGAAGAGTGGTGTTAGTATGTGATCGAACTAAAAGTTATATAATTTGTTAATAGGTGAATTTCACATTGTAAACTATTATATATTGTATATGATTTTGGAAAATAATTGAAATCTCATTTAAAGACAACGTACTTTTAAAAAATACCATTAAAGACCTATTTATACAAACCAACATTTTACATTAATTTTTAGAATAGATTTACAACGCTTTTTTTTTATAAGAAAAACGCTGTAAAACTAGTTTAAGAATGCACCTATTACAACGTTTTTTTTTAAAAAAAAAACGCTGTAAAAGTAGTCTAAGAGAAGCATTTTTCATTGCTTTTTAGAATATATTTACAGTGCTTTATAAAATGTATTTATTACAACGCATGTTTGAAAAAAGCGCTGCAAAACTAATATAAGAATGCACCTACTATAGCGTTTTTTTAAGAAAAAACGTTGTAAAATTAGTATAAGACGCACACTATATATGCACATATTACAATATCTTTTTTAAGAAAAACATTGTAAAACTAGTCTAATGGAAGCGCTGAATGCTATATATTTCTATCTATTGCAACGCTTTTTTTTTTTTTTTTTTTTTATTTTAAATAACACTGTTGTATCTTTTAACAGCACTAGATACTAAAATGCTTAAAAGCGTTGTAAATGGCTTAAAAAAATGTTGTAAAATATTATTTTTGACGTATTGTCAATTTTATAAATTTTATATTATTCAACAAATTTTACTCGATTATAAAAAGAGTAAATATTCATTTTGATTTTTAAATTATTTTTAAAGACTTATTTTAGTATTTGAAAAAATGAAAGTATTTTTTAGTCTTTAAGAAAATAAACGAGTCAAATTAGTTTTTATGTGAACTACATTTAAAAAATTGATTTCTTTTTGTTAACTTGTTCGATGACTCGTCAACTTGATTTTCTCTCACATAAAATTTATATAAGAAAATTACAATTAGGTCCTTGATAATAATTAAAAATAGACAACCTTGACAATAATTAAATGAACAATTTAATTCATACAACAAAAAATTCATTAAATTATAATATACTTTAATAAACAATGCTAATAAAAATGCGACCATAAAGAACAACAATACACCTTCAAAAACACGAGGGCGAAGAAGAAAAATGTGAGAATGAAGAAGTAAATGTAGTTTTCGACAGAGATGACAGAAGTCACACATTTAGAATCATAAGTCACTATGGAATTAAAAGAGTTTCTATCTTTGTTCTCTAGATAAAATAACACTAGATTTTATTTTTCTTTAAATTGAGTGAATAATTAAATTGTCTCGATTTATTTTTCTTAAAAATTAAAATATATTTTTAGTTTTTTGAAAAAAATAATAAAAACAAAACAAATCCCTTATTCGTAACGAATGATTATCCATTAGCTACAAATTTTAGAGTTTTTCAATCTCGGTCTCCTGCAATTTTAACAAACTACTGTTAAGGCATCGCAATTTCTCAAAGTCATCATATTTTTTATGGCGATGAGTATTTTAACAAACTACAAATATTTGAAGTTTGAAATTCCAATTAAAATTAAATAGAAACTAAATTTAAAAATCTCAATTCATAGACCAAAAGTTTATTTAACTCTTTAATTATTTGTTATTATTTTTTTAAAGAAATTAGATGCTGTTGATATTGTTTTTTAAATTCTCTTTTAGAAATTCATTAGCTTGATAAATAACTTTCACATGCCTGTAAATTATTTTAGTATTACATATTAATGTTTTTTTTTTCAACTTAATTCTTTAAGTTTATCCCTTAAATCTTTTAGCTTTGTGGATGAGAAAGATGTGGTTGAAAAAAAACTCTAAAAATACAAGAAAGATAATGTTTAATTGTATTGACCATTTTAAACTTTAAGTTTTTTATCAAAAGTTTTACTTATTTTTAAAAAAGTGTTTGTTTAGAGGAATTGATATACCTAGACTATTTTAACCCAAAAAAAGCAAAAATGCTATGAACATCTTTTTTCAAGTAGTTACACACTTTAAGTGGAGAGAGTGGAAAATATGTTTATTATTGTCATTGTATCCATTAATTAAGTTGTACTTACAAAATATGCTGTGAAAATATTTAATTAAACAACCCCTTAAATATATATTAGATTATTGGCGAATTTTAGAGTTCGTTAATTTGTACAGAGATCAACCACACAAGTGGACTCAACACCAATCAAAAATTTTAAAGTATTAGATATATAAAATTTAAATTACACAAATACTAACAAATATTTATACGTGGCAGATTGTGTGATACCCTAAACCCCAAATTTTTTTTTTTCTCTTATTTTCTAAACAATAAAATTATTCCGAAACAAATAAATAAATATAAATTTTTAAACATTTTTTTTAAGGTAAAAAGTATCATATAATCACGAACACGTCGAATAAATTCAAAGGTTCTATCAAACTTAACAACTTGAAATTACAATATCCGACAACAAAATCTTTTTAGAAGTACACATACTTATGTGTTAAATTAAGTGCAAATGTGGTCCCAACCCGATGCCACTATCAGAGCGGAAATTCCCAAAATAAAAATACTCAAAATAACATCAACACAATGCATAATAATAAAGGTCTCCAAGACATGATGACTTCCGCCTCTCCTGATGGTACTAGTTATCACCTGCAACTTACAACTCCTCTGCGTCCATCACAAATGCCAAACACAAACAACGAGGGGGTGAGTATCGAAATTATGTAACAGTATAAAATACACGAGGAGAACATGCAAGCAATCAAATTATCACAACCTCAAAAACAGTCAACTGTACAATATCAACGATTTATCAAATTCATTCACAATAAGATAATCACAAGGATGAAATGCTATGCATGTCCTATACTCTACACTTCATCATTTGGTACCATTCTACTCTGAAGTACTTGGTTAGGAGGTCTGATACTATGTCACTACAAGAGTTGACTTTCAATTCATGAATGGCCAAGTCCTCATAGATCCCCTCAACTCAACCCGAGACACATATACGCGACGGTCAGGGTACTCTTGTGTTGCACTGTAGCTCCCGGCCTTAGGGAATAACCCACTAATCCACTTAGGAATTCCCCACTAGAGGTACCCCAAGATCTATCAGTCTTACCTTACAGTTCGACTGTATCCCTCCACGATCAGGCTCATTCAGTTGTACTTCCCTGAATCACTAGGTTTGTCAAACCCTCCCTATATGATGACAAAATAGTTCTAACTCAAAAATCACAACTCAACAAATTTCAGTTTGACTTCACAACATTCATCATTATGTATATATATATATATATATATATATATTAGTCAATCACAATAAAATCCAATATTCTGGTTTGCACTACTCACAATATCAATCACAAATAAAAGGTCAAACAGTGGCATATTCAAGTGATATCACAATTTTATCCAAGTAGCAAGAATACTCCAGTACATATCATTCACATAGTAACAATCAACATAATATTTATAAAATCAGATGGCATACAATATTGATATAAATAAATTCACGGCAATTCTATTCTATTACCATTCACATTTTATTAATTAATTATTATTACTCAATAGGGCTCAACCGTACGTAGTAAGCCCCGAATGAACATTTGAGAATTTCAATATTCTCGTTCATCTCACGTTATTTTATACTCATAAAATCGAACCTCATCTCACCCATTACCTCGATTGAAGATCTCGCCGAAAAGAAAAATATGAAATGTTAACGTGTCGTGTCTTCGTCATCTGTCGTCTCTAATTATCCGCTAAAGAAATAAAACAATACGACAACCAAATACGTATTAATTACTTGCTACAATAGGTAAATAAATTGTTTACTATTTACAACACCATCCAAATATATATTTATTACCGTATATACTTATGGTTATATCAATATAAACAATATCTTAAAAATGATAATTATGAAGTAAAAATATCAATTATAAGGAAGGGAGGTTTGAATTATAATTGTCTCTTTTAAGAAAATTCTGTTTTAAAAATTTAGATCTCAGGTTAAGATTGATCTTTTGGTCTGTGATGAAAACAACTTGTTCCCTATGCATCGTGTCAGTATGTCAGCCTTGAGTACATGCTTTTCTGCCATGTGTGCAGGCTTTAGAATAGTTCAAAACAGTAGTGTACTTCACTACTTGTACCCTTGTACTTGCACTTACTTTAAGAATGATCTTTATATTATGCCTTTATTGAAGCATAACTTGATTCTTCAAATTCTGAAATGAGTGTGATTTTTATTGTTCTTTTGCTGATCTATTATGAGAGTATAAGAATCATAATTATAATTCTTAATTAACTTTTTGTTTGTTTTCATCAAAATATTAAATTGAGATTTTGTCTCAACAATCTCCTCCTTTTTGATGATGACAAACATGTTAATTTAGATTTTAATTTTGATTATAATTTTAATCATAGAGAGCTTTAAAAGCTCCCCCTCAAAATATGCTTCAGATTTTTGAACCAACATAAAATCTAAACATAAAATCTAAAATAATTCTCCCCCTTTGTCAACACAAAAAGGTTGGGGAATACAAAGGATAAAAAAATGAATAGACTTTAGTTTTAAGAAGAATAAACTTTTTCTGAAAACTCCCCCTGAATATTATAGAATTAATATCCCTTTTTTTTAAAAAAAAAAAATCACAATACAAGGAAAATTCCATTATGCTCTTTGTCATCTTTCACAAGAGACAACATTTTAATTTTGAACATGATAATAAGCGCATACATGAAAGCGAAAAAAGATGATACATGTACCTTTGATTTGTTAATGTTTCAAAGGGTTAAATACACTCCAAATTTTTGTAATGAGATGAGGCATCATACTTTTCCATTCATGTGTATTGAGCATGCCTTGTCTATGTATCAATATTCTTTCTTGATTATTGGATGATGTTCCTGCATCACAAGTTAGTAATGATTTTGGTACGCATATTTGTTTGGGTCCTTGAGAGTTAGCCTTGAAATCTAGTTTTATATTGTTAAATGATTTCTCATAATGATCAATCTTAAACTGAGAAGAACCTCTTTTTGAAACTGGTTTAAAAGACTGAATGTTAGTTGTTTCTAATAAGCCTCCAGATTGATCTAAAGATCATTCTTTTAGTTTCTTAGAAAAAATTTCTTTTACTGTCAAATGATTTTCTGTTTTGAGGTTTCTTCTATTTTTGTTTTTTATATCCCTTTTTCTAAAGTAACATGAAAATTCTAAATGTCCAATTTTGTCACAATATGAATATTTGATTTTGCATTTTTCTTCTCTCAATTCAGGAACAAAGAAAGTTTCATACATTTTGGTTTTTTGAGTTTTGTCAAAACCAAGCCCAACTTTATCAAAAATCCCTACTTGAGATCCCATGATTTTCTGAAATGTTTATGTTGCCTTAATAAAGTTTTTTAAATTATTTTTAAGAGTCTTTATGTTGCCTTCAAGATCCCTTTTTTTAAATCGTTCTTTGTATCTTCTTTGTAAGACGAACTATCTCTTTATCAACATCTTCTTGTTCGATTTCTTCTGAGTCCTCATTTGTTTGTAATGGTGTACTTTCTTGAGATGCTTTCAAAGCTATTACTTTGGCCTTTTTGATTGGTTTATCTTCTTGTAGCAGCACTTCATGTGCTCGTAATGTTCCAATCAGTTCCTCTAGGCCCAATACTTCAAGATTCTTTGCCTGGCTTATGGCTGTCACCATTGGTCTCCATATTATTGGAAGACATCTCATTATCTTTATGACTCTGTCTTGTACTGAGTATGCTTTCCCTAAAGAGCGTGTTTCATTTACAATGGTTATGAATCTTGACTACATCTCATCAATGGTTTCTCCTTCACTCATTTCAAAGAGTTCAAACTTTCTTATGCCTATATCAATCCTTGTTTCTTTTACATGGCTTGTTCCTTCGTGATGAGTTTGTAATGTGTCCCATACTTCTTTACCAGTCTTGCATTCATCAACTCTTTCACATTCTTCTCTGCTCAAAGCACACGATAAGAATAATTGAGCTTTAGAGTTTAGGAGTACCTTAGATTTTTCTTCTGCTGTTCAATCTGCTTCTTTTTTTTTTCAGCAGAGGTTGAATCATTTTGGTCGACTCTTGGTACGAAATCTCCATCTGTAATGATGCGCCACATTCCTGTTTCTTGAGATTTCAAAAACATCTACATTTTTCTTTTCCAGAAATAGTAGTCTATGCCACCAAAATAAGGTGGTCTATATGATGACCCTCCTTCAGTAATGTACATATCTTTTGACATTTTTTAGATCTTTTCTCTAACACTTGTTAGGTGTTGAACTTTTGAGACCAAGCTCTGATGCCAATTGAAGTAAAAATATCAATTATAAGGAAGGGAGATTTGAATTATAATTGTCTCTTTTAAGAAAATTATGTTTTAAAAATTTAGATCTCAGGTTAAGATTGATCTTAGCATTGATGCAGATCAATCTTTACTTAGAAGATTAATCTTAACTTTGTAGCAGATCAATCTTTAGGTTAAAAAAATAGCAATATCAATTTTACCAAAATGAAAATTGATTGTAAAGCATAAAATAAATAGAGATAGAGATAGAGAGATCACACAAGGATATATCCTGGTTCACCCAATCCGGGTTACGTCCAGTCCTCACAACCGTGAGATTTTTCACTACGTGTTCAAACCAAGATCCTTCTTGGTTTTCATGGATCAATCATGATCTTTACACAATTCCTACCCTTCTACCTAGAAAGGATTTCTACCTTACTGTTTGTAAAGACTTTAACAAGCTGTCTTTCAAACGTGAAAGGATTTTGCAACTTACTCAAGATTTGACAAAGCAACCTTGAGTTACAAAGTGGTGATTTTTAGGCTATTTAGAGTTTGATATTTACTCAACTCTTGTTTGAGAAATATACTCTGTGGGTGGACATCTATTGTGAATGATTACAATACATAAATTAAAACAAAACAGCAAGCTATAAGAAAAGGGATTGAGACACTTGAGTATGATCAAAAAGATTGATCTTTTGCTTGGTGCTGATTGTTCTGTTTTGCTCTTCAGTTTGCAGCTGCATTTATAGACTCTAAGAAGGCTTAGGACAGCTAATATGGCCGTTGGAAAAGGACCAGCTGTCATGAAAGAGCTGTTGGAAAATCTGTCATAACTTAAGATTGATCTGCTGCATCAAAAGATTGATCTGCTGTATCAAAAGATTGATCCAGGATTGATCTTTTGGTCTGTGATGAAAACAACTTGTTCCCTATGCATCGTGTCAGTATGTCAGCCTTGAGTACATGCTTTTCTGCCATGTATGCAGGCTTTAGAATAGTTCAAATCAGTAGTGTACTTCACTACTTGTAGCCTTGTACTTGCACTTACTTTATATAAGAATGATCTTTGTATTATGCCTTTATTGAAGCATAACTTGATTCTTCAAATTCTGAAATGAGTGTGATTTTTATTGTTCTTTTGTTGATCTATTATGAGAGTATAAGCTGAATGTGGCTTCTAGAATTGATCCAAATATGTGGAGACTTAATAACTTAAGATTGATTTGCTGCTTAAGATTGATCTGCTGCTTAAGATTGTTCTGCTGCTTAAGATTGATCTGCTGCTTAAGATTGATCTGCTGCAATAAAAGATCGATCCAGGATTGATCTTTTGGTTTGTCATGTTTGATACCTATCTTGTTTTAACACGCTCAAATGCACATGTTAAATACCAAAACAGTTAGAATCATAATTATAAGTCTTAATTAACTTTTTGTTTGTTTTCATCAAAACATTAAATTGAGATTTTGTCTCAACAAATTATGTACTGCTAAATAGATATGGTGTATTTATAATTTTGATATTACAGTAGTGCATAATATATCATACGTATTTAAAATCAAATAATAAAGCTATTAGATGTAGAATAAAAATATACTCTTTATTATTAACATGTAAAATTGTAAACTATAGGTGTATGTATATATACCGTAAATATAGTATATACTATCTTTAACTTCAAATAAGAAAAATGTACCTCGATTATGCTTTTCACTTATAAGATAGAAAATATATTTGCAATTTTTATATAAAGGCAAATTTAAACACTTAAAATTACATAACAAAAATTATATTATATAAGATTTTGATATCAATAGATTTAGATATTTAATTGAATTTATCAAGTTAATTTTATTATAACGTAACTTTCTCCTACTTGTAAAATCACAAACAACAATTATGCTATTTTAGAGACAAGATTTATAGATTTCGTTCAGAACACATTACTCTTATGGTCAGAGTTTCGACTTATAACCAATTGATATTCAAACAAAATGTATAAAAAAGTTATTATTTTAATTTTAATCATCATCCTGAAAAATCAACTAAAACAAGACAATGGAATAAATTATATACCAGAAAACAAAACCAAATAACAATGACATAGATAGTAGGTGTTCGCAATTAATTTAGGAATGACAAGCAACTTACCGGAACAATGAAAAGTCTTGTAGAGATATACTTTAATATAATAACAATAGTCGTGGTTCCTCTTATTTTTCTTCCCCTTCATTCTCTTGTTGCCCACTTTAATACTTGAAATGGTGTATTTTATTGTACGAGGCGGCTATATTATTTTAATAGGGCATGCGGCAATCCTGTTTTTATACTAGAATGCTTAATATTATTAGTCTCACCGTGTGCAAAATCAGCTTAGGTTTTTTTATTTTTTATTTTTTATTTATTATTATTATTATTATTATTATTATTATTATTATTATTATTATTATTATTATTATTATTATTATTATTATTATTAACATTCCCAAACCAATTCAATTAGTGCTAAAGTTAGCAGCAACCCCCATTTACTTCTTGTTTTGTTCAATATAAATATAAATATAAATATATATATATATATATATATATAT
>JBBPBR010000006.1:37686975-37700844 GCA_037974775.1 Cicer pinnatifidum
TATATATATATATATAAATTCTTTAAAAGGTTGTTATATTAAATTTTCTTGAATGATTATTGTTATTATATATTCAAATGAAATGTCATATTCTAAATATATATTCTTTAAAAGATTATTTTAATATATTTTCTTGAATGATATATTTTTATTTTATATTCAAATGAAATATTATATTATAATTGTCATTTTACGAATATGATTGTTAAAAATATGAATTATTTTGATTGTATCCGTTGGAGATGAGCTTACGTTCTATATACATGAATTTTAAACTCCACAATGAGATGAGATTTAAACTCCACCCGAATGGATCTTGTACGTCGCATGTAGATGAGTTTTAAATTCCACAATGATATGAAGTTTAAACTCCACACAGATGAGTCTTGTACCTCATATATAGATGAGTTTTAAACTCGACAATGAGATGAAGTTTAAACTCCACACAGATGAGTCTTGTACCCTACATATAGATGAGTTTTAAACTCCACAATGAGATGAGGTTTAAACTCCACACGAATGAGTCTTGTACTCCACACTGGATGACTTGGTGTTTCACATGATGGGATAATACTCACTTCATGGAAGTAGTATATCTCCATATAACAATGAGACGTCATTGAATTAATTGATTTATTTTCTACAAGATAAATGTATGTAGTGGATTGATTTGATTATTCCATATGTGAATTATCGTTAATTTAATTGACGAGTTTTTATTAATTATTTAAAGTAATTGGTTATTATAGAAGAATCTTAGATATATCATATATAGTTCTAAAGAATATTTTTGGAAGAACGCGGGTGCTTTGATCCATTTTTTCGGTTACCGCGTTGACTGAGAACAATACTTATTTTACACACAATGTGTACTTGTCACTGGGATCACAACATGAGAGAAAAAGAGGAAAATTGGTGCCAAAGATCAATAACTGTTCTGAAAAATTTTCTCCGTTCTTGTCCAAATTTCAGTATGTTGTTTTATTCATTTAGGTAATCAAATAAACATACTTCCTCAAATTTTTAACCATCCAAATTTTTCACTAAAATACCCGACTTCTCCGTTTATAAAATTCCTTACTTTGCACCGTTCTTTTTCACCGTAAGTCCGATTTGAGTGAACCAACGCCAAAACAATCTTGTGAAAAATGGCTATTTTATCAACTGATTGGTTTTCTGATTTATGGTAAGTTTCTTTGACCGAATTTCGAAATTAATTTTTAGACTGTCTTCTCATAATCTATTTTTGACGTTTACCCATAAATTGTCGAGTTAGATCGATTAAACGACAAAGAGTCAAAGAACAATGGTGGTTTTCTCGTAGAATCTTATTCGTGTGTGAAAGCGTCGAAATAAGGTAACGGTTGAAAGAACTTTTGAATTCATGAGTATAATATAATCTGAGATGAACGGGAAAACTATATTTCCTAAAGATTCATTCGGGGCTCGCTACGTACGACAGTAGCCCTTTCAGTAATAAATTGATTAATATAAAAATATGGGAATTGTGAGATTAAAATATGAAATAGAAATATTTATAAGGTATTGATTGATTTAACTTCGTTAAATGTGTGGTATTTGATATTATTGTGATGTTTGATTTATTTTTATTAAATGTGTGATATTTGATATTATTGTGATATTAGATGTCGAATGAATTTTATGTATATGTTTGATTAGATGTATTTATGTGATGATAAAAGGTGGATGTATTTTGATAAGTTTATGTGATTATGATGATGTATAATAAATAAGAATGATGTTATAAATTTATGATAATTCATGAGTATAATGGTGATTTCAATTTTTGTTTTAGGTGACGGTCTTAATGGGGTATCATAGGCCAATGAGGGGAGAAAATAAATATCAAGAATTTGTGAAGTGGAGATTATTTTGTCATCATATAGGTAAGGCCTGACAAGCCTAGTGATTTCAGGGAAGTACAACTGAATGAGCCTGATCGTGTTGATCTGTTGTTAAGCCTTAAGGCAAGATTGTTAGACTTTGGAGGTATTCGGGTGGGGAATTCCTAGGTGACTTGGAGGTAGCACTCCAAATGTCGGGAGCTACCATGCAGCACACGTTTACCTCGGCTATTGCGTATATGTGTCTCGGGTTGAGTTGAGGGGATCTATGAGGACATGGCCAATTTGAATTTTTCGTCCATCGGAATGATGACATAGTATGAAATCTCATAACCAAGTACTTTAGAGTTAAAATAGTACATCATTGTGAAGTAGAATCGAAGCTCATGCATAACATTGCATTTTCTTGTGATTGTTTTGTTGTGTTAATGTGTATCATGTGTGATAATAATTTCTCTTAGATGATTTGATGCTACAGTGAAATTTATTGATTTTATTTGAGTGATTTTGACCTTATATTGTGATATTTTCTTGAGGAATATTTGTGTAATAATACGATTCTATTATGATTGTTTGCGTGTTATTCTTACTTATATTATACTATCAACATGATTTCAAAACACACCTCCTTCGTTGTTTGTGTTTGACTGACTTGGCTCTGCGTTTGCGAAACCGCAATTATTACAGGTTAATGAGTCATGAAGTTTAGGTTGGGAGAAACCTCGCTTTGATAGGTCATACCAAGAATTAAGACTTGTAATTTATATTTTAGCTATGTAATTTATAAATGATTCAAGAATTAAGAATTAAGACTTGTAATTTATAGTTAAATCAAGTTCATAGAGATTAAATTGTTTTAATTGAGTAATAAAGTTTGAATTGTTCCATGTGTACTTCGAGAAACGTGATATCCTAACTTTGTTACAAAAGTTTTTATTTTCTTGTAAACAAATTTTCTTTATCTGCTGCAAATTTTATTAAAAAAAATCTAATATAAATTATTATATTAGTCATTTTGGGGTTTAGGGTGTCACATAATTGACCTCTACATTAAAGAGATAGTAAAGTTCCACGGTATACCCACCTCTATAGTGTTAAATAGGGATCCACGATTTACGTCGGGTTTTTGCTACTAGACTAAAATTTAGTACAACTTACAATCCATAAACAAATGGTCAATCGAAGAGAAATATTCAAATTCTTGAGGATATGCTTAGAGTTTCTATCTAGGTGAAGGTGAGAGTTAGGCACTCTACTATAATATTTTTATAACAACAATTATCACTCTAGTATAGCTATGGTAATCTATGAGGCTCTTTATGAAAGGAAATGTAGGTATCACATATGTGTGTCAGTGTGTATCAGTATGTAAGACCTTATTGAGTACTACATACCACTAGTAGAATTCAACTAATTAGGGAAAAGATGCATACAACACAAAGTAGGCAAAATAGTTATGTTGACAAGAGAAGAAAACCATTGGAATTTCAAGAAAAGACACATATATTCTTAAGAGTCACTTCTAAGACTAGGGGTGAGAAGCTAAATGAAAGTCAAAAAAAAAAAAAGAAAGAAACTCTTGTTTCATGGGTCATTTTCAAATTCTAAAGAGAGTAGGGTATTTTTCTTATCAATTTACTCTTCCTCCACATTTATATAACATTTATGATGTCTATCTTATTTCTCAACCTTAGCATATGTGTTAGATAACTCACATGTGATAGCTCCTGAGTCAGTCCAATTAAAAGATAATTTAATCTTTAATCCAAGATCTATACGCCAGAGATGACTTTAACATGGTTGAAAGGGATCAAAGTATGATGTAATACTTCTCTCAAGGTATTGTACAATGTTCCTTTTTCAACTATGCAATGAGCAGGGGAGGATAAACATACATAGCAATTAAACATATCGTATCTATGCCAACATGATTTTTGGGTTATGCCACATACTACCTATTACTTCTCCCAAAAACTTCATATCTCCATAGTTGTCGGGTATAGGCAATGGTGCAAGTGATTCAAAAGCAATCACATGTGAAACTTTAACATGGTTGAAAGGGATCAGAGTACGATGTAATACTTCTCCCAATGTATTGTACAATGTTTATTTTTCAACTATGCAATGAGCAGGGGAGGATAAATATAGCACATAAAATGAGACACCATAAATCAATGGTTAATACATAAGTATGTGAAACAATTAGGTTGAATTAATTTCTTATTTCATTAAGTAATTAATTACCTCAAGAAGACTTTTATGATCAATGTTGCAACTATAATTTTCACTCTTCAGTTGTATTTTACGTTGACACTCCAGAAGTTATTTTTCCTTATTCGTTTTCACCAAAAATGCAACTTGCTCTGTTAGGATTTTAAGCTTTTCTAGTACTTCCTCATTAGATGGATTTGGATTTGTGCGCTACTTATTTCAAAAATAGCTTTTTGGAGTTACGCTAAATTCTTTACCTCTCACACGACCAGAATATTCAGGAAAATTAAGTACCTTACCAAGTATATCCCTACAACTAACTTGTTTATTCTCCACCAGATTTAGATTCTCCTAAAATACATGTAGTATTAAAAAGATAAATTCAATATCATTTTTAAAAGACAATATTAAAAATGTTAAAGTGATAATATACTTACACATTGTTCTATCACTTGTTGAATATTTTCATTATCAACCATTCTATCTTATTCAAACAAGCCTCCTTCCACAAAATATGACAACCTAATGGTTGATCGGATTTCTTCTCTTTAGGCTATTCGTTAAGACATAAACAAAATATTAGTTAGAAACTATAGTTTATAATCTACAACATTATATTTGTTATTTTTGTAAGAGGCTTATATGAAATCGAAAATTACAAACAAGCTATTATAACAACCTTTTGTTATCAAATTAGCTATTATTAAGGAGTCAAACAAACAATTCTAATGAATTCAATATCTATTTAAATATTTAGATACAAAGAAGAAAATACTAAATTAAAAACTCAATAGAGATAACTATGCCAACATAAAGAGGAGCATAAGTATAGTTGCAATAGCAATTAATAGAGATTAGTGTTGGTTGAATTACCGTTTTTAAGGGTGATTTATTATATTTTCTTAGATGATTGTTGCTATTATATATTCAAATAAAATATCATATTATAAATATATATTCTTTAAAAGATTATTTTATTATATTTTATTGAATGGTTGTTGTTATATATTCAAATGAAATATCATATTATATATATATATATATATTCTTTAAAAGATTGTTTTATTATATTTTCTTAAATGATTGTTGCTATTATATATCCAAATGAAATGTTATATTGTAAATATACATTCTTTAAAATATTATTTTAATATATTTTCTTGAATGATTGTTATTATATATTCAAATGAAATATTATATTTATAAATATCATTGTATGAATATGATTGTTAAAAATATGAATTATTTTGATTGTATGTGTTGGAGATGAGTTTTAAATCCCATAATGAGATGATGTTTAAATTCCACACGGATGGATCTTGTACCCCACATTTTAAACCCCACAACGAGATGAGGTTTAAACTCCACACGGATGGGTGTTGTACCCCATATATAGATGAGTTTTAAACTCCACACTGAGATGAAGTTTAAACTCCACATGGATGCGGTTTGTACCCCACATATAGATGAGTTTTAAACTCCACAATGAGATGAAGTTTAAACTTTACATAGATGGGTCTTGTACCCCACACTAAATGAGCAGGTGCTCCACATGATGAGATAATACTCACTTCGCGGAAGTAGTATATCTCTATATAAAGATAAGATCACATCATTGAATTGATGAATTTATTTTTTGCAGAATAAACTTATGTAGTGGATTTATTTTATTATTACATACATAAATTATCGTTAATTTAATTAATGAGTTTTTATTAATCATTGAAAGTAATTGGTTATTATAGAAGAATCTTAGTTATATCATATATATTTCTAAAGAATATTTTTGGTAGAACGCGGGTGCCATGGTCGATTTTTCCGGTTACTATACCGGTTGAGAACAATACTTATTTTAAAATTATGTGTATTATTTAATGGGATTTAGTATCTCATTTAAGTGTTGTTTTCAAAGATTGAGACCTTTGGGAACGTCGAGAGTTTGAGAAGTCCCATCTCATTTGAGAAGAGTAATCTCCTTAGATTAGGTTGGTAGATTAAGAATAAGTAGACATAGTATCTACATTGTAGCTTATTTCCAGATTAGTTTTTAAACGCCCATATTTAAATATTTTGATTATTAAGGAATTTTCCGTTGTAAGGTTTTATTTTAAGGATTTTAGAATATTATTTCTTTTGGGAATTTCATTATTTATTATAGTACCTTTTCTCTTATATAAATATGAAAACTTTTTCGTTATTACCTCAATTGTTATGCCCACGTAACTAGGCGTTACATTTTGCCTCTTATCTCATATCTTGGTAGTTGCTTCACATACACTTCTTCCTCCAATGATCCATTGAGGAATGTTGATTTGACATCCAGTTGATGCATAGACTAGCCTTTGTAGTTGGCCATTAAGACTACCATCTTCGTTGTTTCAGTTCTAGCTATTGCGGCAAACACCTCATCATAGTACATTCTATTTTTATGCAAGAATCCCTTTGCTACAAGTTTGACCTTGTACTTGACAATATATCCATCAGGCTTTAATTTTAGTTTATATACTCATTTTACATCAATTGATCTCATATTAACTGGCAGGGTCATCTGCTCCCAAGTTTGGTTCTTCTCTATTGCTTTGAGTTCCTTCTCCATCGCTAATATCCATCTAGGATCACTCAAGGCCTCTTCATCACTTGTTGGTTCTGATTCAGCTAGCAAAACAAAATGTGTTAATTCTCCATCTGCATTGATGGCTAAGTCAGATGTCACTTCATATGGTTGCAATATGATTGAAGGCTACCTAGCTCTTTCTTAGATTGTCACAGGTTCAGAAATTGGGTTACTTGGTGTCCCTGCTGGTTGGCCTTCACCCAGTTCCACTGCTATTGCCTTGCTAGATGACCGATGTCAAACGATAGGGTTATTGTTGTGTGACAAACAATAGGGCCTTCTAGAACAGTTATCGATCACCGATGTCAAACGATAGGGTTATTGTCATGTTTCCTCTTTGGTTTTAAAACACAATTTCATTAATAAAGCATTATTGCTATTTCAAAACTAATAATGTATAAATAAAAATAATTAATATTTTAAAATACATTAATAACCAAAAATCTCATATTTAAAATAATCCCTATAATAGTATTTATGTTTTTCAAATACTCAAATTAAAATATTACCATCATTAGAGAATAGTCTAAATTATAAAATAACTAAATATCACATCAACACTTTATATTAATTACTGAAACTTAATAAATATATATAAAATCACAATGTCATAACAAGTATATAAAAATAAAGTAAATCAAACACAATATCACTACTATCTCAAGATAATTATGTATAAAAAAAATAACTAAAAATAGAACATAATTATAAATAATTGAAATATAACTACGTGGATACTTAACATCAGTCAAGCGCACCTAAAAGTTACCTTTCTATAGTACACCCTCGAGTGATCAGGAAATACCTAAACCTGCCTTTGTTACTAGTGAAAAAATAGAACTCAATTGTTAAAATTTGAAGAGAAGAAAAAAGAGCTACAAACGACGATAGAAAAATCTCCCAAGATAACAGGAACTTACAATCAGAAAACACATGTAAGAGTCAGTTTATTAAGAGAAGTAACAAGTGGTTGAAAATTGAAAAAGAAAATAAACTTGACATACAAGACTGTTTGAAAGGTGCAAATGAAGAGTTAAATGTTCGAAAGCAAGAAAAAAATGTAGATATTGAAGAGGCATATATGTGGAGGCAGTTTTGGACAAAATCAACAAGCTCCAAGAGGAACATAAAAAGGAGTTTGAGGATTTAAAGAAACAACTGAAAGAAATGATAGCTGAGTACGAGAGTCAAGTAAGGAATGAGAGAAAACACAAAGAAGAAATTGAAGAATTACTCTCAAAACATCAAGACACATTAAGAACATAAATGGAGAATTCTAGTGAGTTGAAGAATTACATTGATTACCAAGAAACTATAATGACTTAAATGATGAAACTATATATTGGAATGATGGTTTTATAATGTTGCTAGGTCAGTTGGAGAATCAAAATATCTATAAAGAATTGGAAGATAAAGGCAAGCATTGGAAAGACTGCTTTTCAAAATTGGCAATGCTAGCTTATTAAGCAATCGTATAAATTCTAAAGCATCTAAGAGAGATTGATGGGGTAATGCATTCGCTCAATAGCCCAATCAAAGTCTACAAGTTCGTTGAATATTGCAAAAAAAATAGTAGAAGAATTGGAGGAGAAGATTGATTGTCCTATTAAAAGAGAAGATTGATAGTCGATGTAGTTTTTCATTTTGTGATGTACTCTTTTTTTTTCATCAATGAAGGATTTGTTGTTTTGTTTACCGATCCCCATATTTTCTTCACTAATAATTCATTTTCATTTAAAAATTTATGTAAGGCTCCTGATTCCTGAAGATCTAACTATTATAATTAACTAATTGATTTCATCTTAATTCCATTCATATTTAGTATATACTCATAGAATTTTATTTATTTATTTAAAAATATAGAAGAAAAAAATCAATAAAGTTGTTTTCTCGACACCCTTATCAAACTCACACAAACTTCAAGATCATGGATGAACTTGAGCAAAACCAAAAAGTGATGAGAGCGGATGTTAACCAATTGAAGGACAAGGTTGATCAAATTCTATAAGCTATACAGACTTTGGTAAGGAAGGAGATTATAAATGGGAATCCCTCCCACCGACAAGGCTTTACCCCGACTACTCAACAGTTTTGTACAGTAGCTATGCAATTTCCTATGTATGGTCTCCCACCTGGTTATACTCTTCCTTTAGTCGTCAACCCCATGAAAAATAACCCAAACCACTCAATTATCAACCCCCAAAACCTAAACCAATCACAAATTCAATCTCATATGGGCTACGTGTCACCCCAAAACACTATACCCTTAGAATATATTCCATTAAGCGCACCCTATATTCTATTAAGCGCACCCTAAGTACCCTTAGAACATAGATTATCAATAACCTCAATTTATCAGTAAAGATACACAATCGAAAGAAAAAAAATCCATTTTTTATAAGAACGAATAAAAGTAATTGAAGGAAGTAATAATTATGGTCTCAAAGCTTTTGATATGTTCTTGGTTCCCGATGTGGCGATCCCTCCAAAATTCAAGGTACATGAGTTTGAAAAATAAAAAGGTGTCAAATGTCCTAAAACCCATCTAACCACGTATTATAGAAAAATGGCTTCACACGCTCATAATGACAAACTTCTCATCCAGGTTTTTCAAGAAAATTTGATTGGGGCATCATTAAATTGGTATATACATCTCGAGCGAAGTCGAATATGTTCGTGGAATGATTTGGCTGATGCCTTCATGAAACAATATAGGTATAACATTGACATATCTCTAACAGGATGCAATTGCAAAAGGAGCATTTTGAGTGTGTTGCAACTTTTGATTAGCAGAATTTGATTAGCACAATTTGTATCTTAGATACTTCATTTAAATGATAAGAGATATTTGAAGCTTTTATCATTTAAAAATAGTTATTAGAAGCTTTTGCAAGTTTGTTCTATTAATAATTTAATAAATCTTTGGGGGCCTAAGAATACATCTTCCTTGTTTGTTTAAGTCGATCTTTATTCTTAATATATGTGTTTGAAATTAGTCCAAAATAATATATGATATGTTGAATTCAAAAAGTATCAAAGAAGATTCATCTTTTTGAAGAAAATCTAAAATAAGATCTGATTCAAATTTATAATTGATGAAAATCTAATATAAGATTAGATTCATATTTATAATTTAAGAAAATCTTTGACCAAGTTGAAAAGTAGATATGGTCAAGATTTGATCAAGATTTACCTACAACAAATTATGAACATAATCAATCTGAAGATTTTACAAGCACAATATGAACAAAATACAAATAAAATCAATCTAAAGAATTTACAAACTCAATCTAAACAAAATAGGAACAAAATGAATTTGAAGAATTTACAAACTCAATTTGACCAAGATACAATTCAGAATTAAACAAGGACTAAATTGAAGCCCAAATTTTAACTATAAATAGATATTCAAGGTTGAAGAACAAAATCACCTAAAAGCATAAAAGAGTAGTCTTAGAGTTCAAAGAGAGAAACACTTGTTAAAGTTAGAAATATTTGTTGAGTGTTCTTTTCTTAGAGTTTGAGAGTTATTATTATTATCAGCTTTGTTAGAAGCAACTACTCATGTTACAATCTTTTGCATCCAACCTGATAGTGGTTTAGTTCCTTATTTAATATGAGGTTGTCAAGTTGTTAGGAGTAGACTTGGCTTGTAGGGTCAAGGTGCTTAGTTCCTTAAAAGTCTGAGGTTGTCAGGATGTTTGGGAAGATTGGCTTGGAGGGTTAGGTGCTTTGTAATTCAAGGTAATTCAATTAGTGCATTAAAGCCTTCTGAATAAGGGAATTGGATGTAGCCAAGCTAGTGGTGAACCAAGATAAATCTATGTGCCAAATGATTTATGCTTTCATAGTTTACTATATCTAAATCTGATTGCTTCTTATCTAAGTAATTAATAAAAACAAACTAGCCTTTATCAAATTAGCAAAAAGTTGTCAACTTTGCCAAACAAAATTCAACCCTCATTTCTCGTGTTTGCACCTTCATTAACAACTAATTCAAAAATTTGAATTACACAACACCTTACCTTACAAGTTAGTCTTACCAAAACAATATGACACTTACAAACTTTTTGAGGAAAACAAACACCTTGACCCTACATGTCGAGTATTCTCTAACAACCTGAGAACTACAAATTGTTGAAGAAAACTACACCTTGACCCTTAAAGTCAATCTTCTCAACACAACTTGAAAATTACAAATTGCATGACGAACACTAAAGCAACTATTGAGTTGGCTTACACAAGTCTGGAACAAATTGTGTTTGCTTCTACTAAGTTCATTGGTTTCACACACTAAAAAATTTAGAAATATTTGTTTGAGCATGTGCTTCTCTAGAACTTAAACCTTTGAACTTTGAATACTTGGGAAATTTGAGTCGTCAAGAGTTTTTGAGTTATATGGATTTCTGATTTTATGAGTTCATGCTTTTTTTCCAGCCTTGAGTATCTATTTATAGAATAGGTCAGGGTTTCAATTTCTTCCTTTTAAAATATGGATGATATCTTTCTTGTGAACAACTTATGAATGTATCTTCTTGTGGACAAATTATGAGTGTATCTTATGAATTTGAGTGTTTCTTCTTGTGAATAATTCTAAGTTTATCTTCTTTTAAATAATTCAAAGTGTTTGTTCTTGTGAATAATTCAAATTTTATCTTCTTGTGAATAATTCAAAGTGTATCTTTTTGTGAATAATTATAAGTGTATCTTTTTGTGAACAAATTATGAGCATATCTTCTTGTGAACAATATTTTGACTATATCTTCTTGTGAACAATATTTTGACCATATCATTTTGTGAAAAATATTTTGGCCATATCTTCTTTTCACCTTGGTCAAAGATTTCCTTCAATTATAATTATGAATCGTATATAATTTCATATTGTGTTCGAAACCTTATTCACTTGAATCTTGCTTCATGCTCTTGATTGATTAGAAAGGGAATGGATTCGGTCTTTTTCTTGAATATTAAAAAAAAAAATTGATTCAGCTATGTCTTGTGTTCAGAATGAATTCTTTCAATTAGATCCATTGACTTTCCATTAGAGTCATTGACTTTCTTGTTGGAGTGAGATGTTGTGTTTTTTGGATAATAAAAGTTAGTATTGCGTGACTAAGAATTAGTGGCTTTGATAAAATCATATTGTTGAATCATTAGAGTTAGTGCAAAATTCAAGGTAGCATATCAAAAGGAGCATTTTGAGTGTGTTGCAACTTTTGATTAGCAGAATTTGAGCTTCGAATGCATGACTTGAACAATCTCTTCAAATATAATGATAGCTTTGATATAAACTCTTTAGAGGCATGTTGAGTTTATGCACACCAAAGACATCCAAGGGCATTAGATGCATGCTTCAAATTTAGTCTTCAAAGTCTCTTCAAACCAAAACTTCAAAGTCAAACATCAAAGGCAATCTTCATAACCTTTAGACGTATACTGCTTTATGAGATATATGGTTAGATAGATATGTGTGTGCTTTTGTGTTCCTCTAATCTCATCTTCTGGTCATGTCTTTTGGTAACTTCCTCTATCACATTCTCTAGTACATTCCTCTGATTTTCTTGTTCCAATTCTTGCACACTTAATAGAGCCATTAGTCTAAACAAAGTGTTCTCATAAAATACTTTTGTTAACATCAAAATCACAAGAGGAAAAAAAACTTGGTTCCAATAGGTTCATTATATCTTGACCATGCATTTCAACGATTTCAATATCAAGTAGCCCAAGACATAACTTCGGTTATGTAGGAGGGATAAATCATATCTACATCAGTCACATTCACCACATGGTTTATTGAAGGTCTAATAACCACCTTTATGGTTGTCTTGTTATAGACAACGTTTGATTGCCTTAAAGTCTACAACTCCCAATGTAGGGATCGTAATGACTTCATGTCATATGACTATTTACTATGATCGCATGAGAATTGTTAATAACACTTACACAATAATTATGTAGTGTTTTCATGGCAGATCAATCCAATATAAATATTACTCTTAATATTTATATCTAGGTGAAACTTGATATCGCCTATCCATGACCCATGAGATGTGATTATTAGTCGACTCACAAAATAGTCTGGATGTACTATCGTCGTCCTTATTAACAATAATACTTTGACTATGAATACTTTAATAATAGTGTTTGAATGTTCAACAAGGTATCACAACCAAGTCAAATTTGATGTTCTATTAAACTAACTATTTATTCTAAGAACTTTATTCTAGCATAAGTTGATAACATAATAAATGTTGTCTTGTACATACAATCAAAGTTAGATATAAGATTTAAATTCATGATACAAATTATAATCTATATAAAATAGAATGATGTTGGGGCCTACAAGAACAATATGTTGTCCTCCTCTTGTCCAAATAACAAACTTCTTAACAAATTCCATATTTTGTTTGTTGATATTGCCTCTTAGTTCTTCATTGCAAATGGAATTTGAAGGTGCTCCTCCATCTTTATTGATTGTTGACTTTAAACCAACCCTGTTAAAATGTGTAGTTGTTACCTTTTGCCTTTCTTACCCTTGTTGGGTCATGAAGGTAGTTTGGAGATCATCACATTAAGGTAAGATCAACCGCACAAGTGGAATGAACATGATATCTTTACCCAAAATCATAATATATTAGGTATATGAGTCGTCTCTCTTATATGGTTATCAAAATCCACTATTTCATTCAATGCGGAGTTCTTCCATCTTGTGTGATTACCGATTGTGATAAATGACTAACAATGCAAACATAATATATCTGAAAAGACTAAATCAAGGCAAAATAAACTTAAAAATCTAAGCGATAATTGAGCTAAACTTGAAGGACCGTAGATGTATTTTTGCCTTTTATTTTTCAATGAAAAATATATGTTATGTGTTTTTTTTAATATATATTCAAAACAAATATTTGTCTCATGTTTTTATATGTACTACTGCAAATATATTTGTCCCGTGATTTTTTAAATTTATTAATTACATATATTTAACTCGTGTTTTTTTAAGCCTTCAATTAGTTGTTATTATTTTTTTAAAGAAATTAAATGCTGCTAATTTTTTTTTTAAATTCTCTTTTAGAAACTCATAGGCTTAGTGTTTTTTGTTTTCTTCCAATTTAATTTTTTAAATGTATCCCTTAAATCTTTGAGCTTGGATGAAAAAAAAATGTGGTTGAAAATGAA
>JBBPBR010000006.1:37755687-37779174 GCA_037974775.1 Cicer pinnatifidum
TCATATTTCTCTTAAGATGACATTCTTGTCAAACACATTAATAAATTTTTTTGTTGTCCTGTATTTCTTAAGCACCCATTTATTCCAAAATCATATTAAAAAAAATGTTATTCATATTTAATAATAACGATAAATAAATGTAGTTAAGTTAATATTATTCTTGCATAATTAATTATAGGTAACCGTATTTTAAAGGATGTCATAGGGTGCTAATACATTCCCTACGCATAATCGACTCATGAACTCAAATGTTGGTTTAAAAGACCTTTTTTTTCCATTGAATTCGAGAAAGACTAAAAAATTTAGGCAACAATAGTTGGCGACTTTGTTGGGGATATTTTGGAGACTTAAGTCTAACATAATTAATTGTGCATAATTTTTTAACTTTTTTTTTCATATTTGTTTATTTTTCATTTTCTTTTACTTCATGTGTTTATTATTTCTTAATAAGTATAACATGACAGTATAATACTCTTTTAAGTTAGTATATTATTTTTTATCTATTTATATATTTAATTTGTATATGTATATATGTTTTATTAGCATTATGGAGTTATTGAATTATACTTATTCCATATCATGCACTTTTACTAAGAGACACACTTATGAGTGAAACCTTATTCCCGAGTTTGAACAAAACTTAAGTTTAGTTTTGAGGTTGTGTAGTGGTAGCCTTCTAGATGTACATCTTGTTTGCTTAGCAGGAAGATCTCACCTAGATTTTGATCTTGTTGTGGGTATTGTCACTCCAAATAATTTACCTATTATTGTTAACAATATTCTAAAATAGGATTATTGGCTCTAGGAACCGTGCTTAGAACTATAGAGCCACCCTTGTGAGAGTTTCATTACATAAGTCAATAGACCATTTCATCATAAGAATATACATATAAACAAAAAAAATATACCTCATACGTTCATTCAAAAATTTATATAGTCAAAACATTAATTCTACATAATTGCATTCATGTCTCATGACATTGTTAATTTTGAAAAATAAATTGGCATTTTGCATCAATTTTCATGATTGTTGGGGAATCATAAGGACCATAGTCACATGTTAAATTAAAGTGGACAATGGAATCCAAAAAAAAAAAAACTTTACTTTTAAAGTTCAAGGAACCTGATTTGAAAAGTTTAAGAGACTTCCGCAATCAAATGAAAACCGTAAAACGTGAGAGTTTATTTCACAAATATGGGAAGATCCTAAATCTCTTGGTAGTGAATGTGCAAATAAGGGCCCTCACAACATTGGCTCAATATTATGACCCTTTGTTAAGATGTTTCACCTTTCAAGACTTTCAGTTGGCCCCAACATCAGAGGAATTTGAACAAATATTGGGTTACTCCCTAGAGAAAGGAAATCCTTATTGATATGATTCTTACTTTTATAGATGTTTTGTCCCTCATTATCTATGGCATTGTTTTATTCCAAAACCTTGAAAATTTTGTAGATTTTACTTCCATCAATGTCTTCTTAGCTTTTAACAAATATAAACAAAATATAGTTCCTGCGGTTCTTGCTGATGTATACTACTCTCTGCATATACG
Source organism: Cicer pinnatifidum (assembly GCA_037974775.1). NCBI lineage: Eukaryota > Viridiplantae > Streptophyta > Magnoliopsida > Fabales > Fabaceae > Cicer > Cicer pinnatifidum. The sequence goes on from JBBPBR010000006.1 coordinate 37,757,239, forward strand.
ACACAAGAAGAAAGGGAGAACAATTTTGTGTTGTGTTCTAGTGTTGTATACTTGATTCAAGTCTCATATGTTCAAGAAAGGGCATCATATTGGAGTTAAAAGTAATCGTGAATGGACTCAGAGTATAGATAACGTTACTAGGGACACAATTTCATGGTATCATAGAGAACAAGGGGTGGAGGAAGTAATATGTCAATGCGGAGATTTCCCAAATGTACCTCTCATGGGAATCAAATGATGTATTAATTACAATCCGATGATAGCTATGAGCAGCTTGGCTACCCTATGTTACAAAAACCAGACGATAAATCGTTGGAAGCTATTGTTTTGCACAATACGAGTATAGTAGACCCATAAATGGTGCGAAGGATAAGTCGATCTTGGGAAATGATCATTAGAAAAGGAAGAGTACTCGAATGCAGAAGTTGCAACACAAAAGAACCCTATCAACAATGGGTAAAGAAAAGAGTCCAAGAAATAAAGTTTGTGACACCCTATATCCCAAAATAATATATATAATAATTTATATCATATTCCTATAAAATTAGCAGTAGATAAATAAAAATATATTTCCAAGAAAATAAAAACTTTATATTTAATTTAGGATATCACTTTTCTCAAAAATAAAAATAAAAACACTTTAAACTTATTTTATCCATTAAAATAGTGCAATCTCGATAAGCTTGATTTAAGTATAATTACTTGATTTAATTCTAAAAACTTACTAGTACTTCTAAGGTTTTCATACAAAAATTCGATTCAAATTAAATAAGTAAAATACAAATTAAAACCCTTATTTTTAATATCACCTATCAGAGCGAGGTTCCTCCCAAACTTGAACTTTAAGACTCATTAACCTATAATAATGGCAATTTCGCAAACCCAGGGCCCAACCAGTCAAACACAAACAACGAAGTAAGTGAGTTTCGAAATTACGATGACAGTATAATACAAGTAAAAAGAACACGCAAACAATCATAATAGGACCGTATCATTACACAAATATTCCATCAAGAAAATATCACATTCAAATGTCAAAATCACACAAGGAAAATCAATAGATTTAACTGTAACATCAAATTTTCTAAGAGAAATTATCACCACACACGATACATATTAATAACAACAAAACAATTACAATAAAATGCAATGCAAAGCATGAGCTTATACTCTACTTCACAATGTGGTAACATTCTAACTCTAAAGTACTTGGTTAGGAGGCTTGATACTATGCCACCATCTCGGTGGACAAACAATTCAAATTAGCCCTATCCTCATAGATCCCCTCAACTCAACCCGAGACACATATACGTGATAGTTGAGGTAAACGTGTGTTGCGTGGTAGCTCCCGACATTTGGAGTGCTACCTCCAAGTCACCTAGGAATTCCTCACTCGAATACCTCCAAGGTCTAACAATCTTGCCTTAAGGCTCGACAGCAGACCGCCACAATCAGGCTCATTCAGTTGTACTTCCCTGGAATCACTAGGCTTGTTAGGCCCTACCTATATGATGACAAAATAATCTTCACTTCACAATTTCTCAATATTTATTTCTCCCCTCGTTGGCCTAGGATACTTCATTAAGAACCGTCATCTCAAACACAAATTGAAATCACAATTATTTCACCAACTACGGGGTTACTTCAATATTCTCATCACAAATTTACAACATCACTATAATTAATCATATCTCATCACATAAACTCATCACAAATTTATAGCATCATTATCACATAGGCTTGTCACAAATTTATAACATCGTTAGTATTAATAATACATCATCATAATCACATAAACGTATCAAAATAAATTCACTTTTTAGTATCACATCACATAAACACGTCTAATCAAACATAAACATAAAATTCATTCAACATCTAATATCACAATAATATCAAATATCACACATTTAATAAAAATAAATCAAACATCACAATAATATCCAATACCACACATTTAATGAAGTTAAATCAGTCAACACCTTATAAATATTTATATTCCGTATTTTAATCTCACAATTCTCATGTTTTAACATTAATTAATTCATCACTCAAATGGCTACTGTCGTACGTAGCGAGGCCCGAATGAATCGTTGGGAAATACGGTTTTTCCGTTCATCTCAAATTATATTATACTCATGAATTCAAACGTTCTCTCACCCCTTACCTTATTTTGACGATTTCACACATGGATACAATTCCACTAGCAAACAACATTTGTTTATTGACTCTTTGTCCTTCAATCGATCTAACTCAAAAGTTTATGGGTAAATGTTAAAAATAAATTATGAGAAGATACTCTAAAAACTAAATTCGAAATTCAGTCAAGGAAAATTACCATAAATCAGAAACCTATCAATGGATAATATAGCCACTTTTTACACGGTCGTTTTGGCGTTCATTTAACTCAAATTGAACTTACGGTGAAGGAGAACGGTGCAAAATAACAAATTCTATAAACGAAGAAGTCGGGTATTTTAGAGAGAAATTGAGGTTGTTAAAATTCTGGAAAATTATGTTTAATTGACGAGTTAAATGAATGAAATAACATACTCAAATTTGGGCGAAAATGGAGAAAATTTTCTTGAACAGTTATTGATCACCGATGTCAAACGATAGGGTTATTGTTGTGTTTCCTCTTTGGTTTTAAAACACAATTTCATTAATAAAGCATTATTACTATTTCAAAACTAATAATTTATAAATAAAAATAATTAATATTTTAAAATACATTAATAACCAAAAATCTCATATTTAAAATAATCCCTATAATAGTATTTATTTTTATCAAATACTCAAATTAAAATATTACCATCATTAGAGAATAGTCTAAATTATAAAATAAATAAATATAACATCAACACTTTTATATTAATTACTGAAACTTAATAAATATATATAAAATCACAATGTCATAACAAGTATATAAAAATAAAGTTAATCAAACACAATATCACTACTATCTCAAGATAACTATGTATAAAAAAATAACTAAAAATAGAACATAGTTATAAATAATAGAAATATAACTACTTGGATACTTAAAGAAACAACTAAAAGGAGTTTGAGGATTTAAAGAAACAACTGAAAGAAATGATAGCTGAGTACGAGAGTCAAGTAAGGAATGAGAGCAAACACAAAGAAGAAATTGAAGAATTAGTCTCAAAACATCAAGACACATTAAGAACAAAAATGGAGAATTCTAGTGAGTTGAAGAATTACGTTGATTACCAAGAAACTATAATGACTTAAATGATGAAACTATATATTGGGATGATGGTTTTATAATGTTGCTAGGTTAGTTGAAGAATCAAAAGATCTATAAAGAATTGGAAGATAAATGCAAGCATTGGAAAGACTGCTTTTCAAAATTGGCAATGCTAGCTTATTAAGCAATCGTATAAATTCTAAATCATCTAAGAGAGATTGATGGGGTAATGCATCCACTCAATAGTCCAGTCAAAGTCTACAAGTTCGTTGAATATTGCAAAAAAATAGTAGAAGAATTGGAGGAGAAGATTGATTTTCCTATTAAAAGAGAAGATTGATAGTCGATGTAGTTTTTAATTTTGTGAAGTACTCTTTTTTTTCATCAATGAAGGATTTGTTGTTTTGTTTACCGATCCCCATATTTTCTTCACTAATAATTCATTTTCATTTAAAAATTTATGTAAGGCTCCTGATTCCTGAAGATCCAACTATTATAATTAACTAATTGATTTCATCTTCATTCCATTCATATTTAGTAATACTCATAGAATTTTATTTATTTATTTAAAAACATAGAAGAAAAAAAATCAATAAAGTTGTTTTCCCGACACCCTTATCAGACTCACACAAACTTCAAGATCATGGATGAACTTGAGCAAAACCAAAAAGTGATGAGAGCGGATGTTAAACAATTGAAGGACAAGGTTGATCAAATCCTATAAGCTATACAGACTTTGGCAAGGAAGGAGATTACAAATGGGAATCCTTCCCACCGACAAGGCTTTACCCCGACTACTCAACAGTTTTGTATAGTAGCTATGCAATTTCCTATGTATGGTCTCCCACCTGGTTATACTCTGCCATTAGTCAACAACCCCATGAAAAATAACCCAAACCACTCAATTATCAACCCCCAAAACCTAAACAAATCACAAATTCCATCTCATATGGGCTACGTGTCACCCCAAAACACTATACCCTTAGAATACATTCCATTAAGCGCACCCTATATTCTATTAAGAGCACCCTATATTCTATTAAGCGCACCCTAAGTACCCTTAGAACATAAATTGTCAATAACCTCAATTTATCAGTAAAGATACACAATCGAAAGAAAAAAAATCCATTTTTTATAAGAACGAATAAAAGTAATTGAAGGAAGTAATGTCTATGGTCTCAAAGCTTTTGATATGTGCTTGGTTTCCGATGTGGCGATCCCTCCAAAATTCAAGGTACATGAGTTTGAAAAATAAAAAGGTGCCAAATGTCCTAAAACCCATCTAACCATGTATTATAGAAAAATGGCTTCACACGCTCATAATAACAAACTTCTCGTCCAGTTTTTTCAAGAAAATTTGATTGGGGCATCATTAAATTGGTATATGCATCTCGAGCGAAGTCGAATCTGTTCGTGGAATGATTTGGCTGATGCCTTCATGAAACAATATAGGTATAACATTGACATATCTCTAACATGATGCAATTGCAAAATTCGTCGAAAAATGACAATGAAACATTTAAAGAATATGCATAATGGTGGAGAGCAGTGGCATCACAAGTAGATCCTCCTTTATTTGAAAGAGAAATGGTTGGTATGTTTATGGATACTCTCTAGTCGCTCTTTTATGATAAGATGATTAGGAGTATGTCATTAATATTTTCTAACATGGTCATGATAAGAGAAAAAGTAGAAAGTGGCATGAGGACATGTAAGATTGTATATGGAGCGTGAGGTATGAAGAAACCCGATATGATATTTACAAAGAAGAAAGAAGGGGATACTAAATATGTAATGGCAAACCCAGTGGTCTCTTATTCTCCAACCATGAATTCTTATCGACCTCCAAATTTTCAGCCCTTAATACCCAAAATTCTCTACATTCCCCATCGATATGTGGTTGCGACCTCACAAGCACCATACCCCCAATATCACACTTCAAGGCCACCTTATTACCAACCACCCTTGGTTCAACCACCACCTATCACATTTTCCCAAAAAATCCAATGGAACCAAAATTCAATCTTGAATCACTACAAACCATCAATTAATCGAGAAAATAAGATAACTCGTTTTGACCCGATTCCTGTGACATTCAGCCAATTGGTTCCTTACCTACTCCAAAATTCAATGGTAGTCTTGATACCAATGAAACCTCTGAAACCACCATTCTCAAAATGGTATAACCCAAACGCCAAATATGAATACCATGCAGGAGTCATAGGGCGTTCCATCGAATATTATGAAGCACTAAAATCTAAAGTGCAAGAACTAATTAATGCAAAATGGCTTACCTATAAGGAAGACAGACCAAACGTAGGGAGTAATCCTTTGTCGGACCACAGAGATACCGCTATCAATCTCGTTGAAGATGAGATAGACCAATATACAAAAGATGATCACATTTCGACCATAGAGTCGTGCATGGAAAATAATAGATCCTTCGCAAGACAATTGGAAATCCTCTATAGAAAAGAGAATCTCATAGCGAGAAAAATGCAATAATTTTCCCAGCACCAACCTCTTTTCCTTATGAAAATAACAAGGAAGTTCCACGGAATTATGAAGTCACATCCCATTTAGTCAATCATCAATCAGGTGATGGCTTTATACTTGTTACTTTCATTGAGGACAATGTATAATTTAAGTGTGGGGGTATTATTTAGGATTCTATTTGTTATGATTTTAATTATTATAATTCCAAAAAAATAAATAATAATAAAAAATTAATAAATAAAATAAAATAATGGACATTGCATTGCCTGCTTTTCATCAGATTTTATGGTTGTAAATGTTGAGAGTTTGTTTGGATTGGCATGATTAGATAGTATTTTTGCATTCTTGGTAAAATAAATTGGATAAAAATGCTAAATTATGTATCATTTGTGATAAGTCATTAACCTTTGTGAGATTTTTTAGCCTTATTATGAATGGAATACATTTTTCCATCCATTTTTTTTTCTTGTGTGTTATCTCACTCATGATTGCTAGTTACGCCAGAATTTGACTTGACTCTTGTCCGCATACATATATTGAAATGATCTAGGCATTTGTTTCTAATTAAGCTACCAGCCAAATAAGCCTACCCTACAATTATCCATTTGTTTAAGCCCCTTTGAGCCCAATTACCCCATTTTTTGTTATATAGCTCATTATAAGCCTAAAAGTGAAAAACAATGAATTGCCTCAATCTTGGGGGATAAAGGAGTCTTTCCTTACATAAATTTAGGGGTGCTCAACTTGTTTGAGAGTGATGAAAAATAAAACGAAAGAAAGAAAAAAAAACGAAAGAAAAAAAATTATATATATATGAGGAAAAATGATTGTGTTATGAACAAATAGTGTATGAAAATAAAAGTTAATGATGTTTTGTTGAGTTACTTAATGTTGTTTTTCTCTCTTCATCAGTACTCCTTTATCCTCTTTGATTTTCAGCCCTAGTCTCCTTAGGATTATCTCACCCTTACCTTGACCATATTACAACCTAAATAAAGATCTTTTGATCATTATATGCATGTGTTCCAAATATAGATTATAGAGGCTTGTCAAGCCTATGGTAGTGCTAGCTTTCATGATGTGTTTTGAGTGTAAACAGTAGCCCAAACACTTTGAGAGAATTTTATATCCCGAGAGGACTCTATCACTTATGATCCATATTTTAGTTTATTTGTCCTCTTGTTTTCCTTGGTTGTGATAACAAAACTATTCATAATTGCCTTAAGCTAGAAATATTTTTCTCTCTCACCACTTGCATTCATAAAAATATTTGGAATCACATGCATTGTTTTGCTCGGAGTGCAAAAGTTTAAGTGTGGGGGAATTTGATCATAGCATTTGGGCACATGTTTTTAGGTTTTTAGTTTGGTATTTTAAAAGCTCTTTATAGCTTAGATTAATATTTTTAGCTTGTTTCTAAACTTTAGGTCGAATTTGAATTATAATTTTATTATTTGTATTTTAATTTTATTTTTTTATATTTTTACTCTATATCGATGTGTAGGTCATAACGTGAGCTCTGGATATCGGATTGACATATATGAGCAGGCGTTGGAAAGTTACAAATGCGACCTACAACTTTTGTTTTGGAAGGAAATACCAATTCCGAACTTTACTGGGCCGAAATTGCAAATTTCGTGATATGAATTTTTGTAATAATTTTAATTAGTGGACCACTTGTTTTTAAACCCTAAAGTCCAATATCAAGTACTATATATTGGCAGTTTTGTTTCTTTTCTAGGGACGAAAAAATTAGGATTCAAATTGCTACAAGAAATAAATAGTGTTATTTTAATTTCATGGAAGACTAATTTTATAAGATTAATCCATGAGTTCAGAGTTTCATCAACACCTTGAGATTCAGGTTACATTGTCAATTTCTATTCATGATTCTATTCTTGTTTATTTGAATATATTGATATTTTGACTGCTTAAATTGAATTTCAATAGGATTGATTAAATTTATTTGATAGAATTTGGTTTCGGTTTCTAATTTAATTGAATTATAATTTTGCGATGCTTGATCGTTAATTGTAATATTTTGATGATTGTGATGCTTAATCCAATCAAAGAAACCAAATTCACATAGGATTGATTACACTTGTTTGATCAATTCTATAGTCAAATAAGAATAGAATTATAAATTAGAAATTAAACTCATTGATAGAATATGTGAAAGGTCTGAAACTCGAATAAGTGGATTAATCGTTTTGCTCATCTGTTAAATAAAAAATTCTAAAAAACCCCTTTTTAATTTCAATTATCAATTCAGTTATTATTATTATATCAGAAGTCCTTGTGAAATGATTTGAGTTATTACCTCTATTTACATTTTATCAATTGTATTTGACCCGTGTGCGACAGTGGATCAAGCGGCTTGAGTTTTAGTGATGGTGAATTATTAGTTGAGGGGGTAGAGCATAATAAAGCACTACAAATCTCTGTGAAGTGCCATGGTCATATTCTTGCATGGGTGCTAGTAGAGAATGGTTTATCATTGAATGTCATGCCAAAATCAACACTCTCAAAACTATTTGTTGATGAAGCTTGCATGAAGCCCAGTGCTATGATGGTAAAAGCATTTGATCAATCCAGGAGACTGTTCGTTGGTGAAACTGACCTGCTAATTCAAATCGTACACCATAAATTTGGAAAAACTTCCAAATGATGGATATTAAACCAACATACAATTGTCTTTTAGGGAGATCGCTGATTCATGTTGTTGAAGTAGTGACATCCACTCTCCATCAAAAGCTAAAATTTATAGTGAACGATAAAATGGTAATTATATATTGGGAAGAAAATATGATAGTGATTTATCTATCTTTTATGGGCTACATCGAAGACATGGAAGAAGCTATAAAGATTTCCTTCCAAGAATTAGAAATTGCCAACATTGTCTTCATGGGTGAAGGATCTCGCTTAATTGCAGTTTTGGTCCCCTTATTTTAGCTGAATCGCAAAAGTAGTCCCCCTCATTTTGTTTCTCTGCAATTTTGGTCCCTCAAACAGAATTTTGGTCTAAAACTTGATGAAATTTCATTTTTTTTTGCATTTATTTAAATCACAAAATGCCTCAAGATCTCATTTGCAACAATTATACCTGAAATCTATGATCATAAATGATGTAATATGACTTTAAAAAATGAAATTTCATCAAGTTTTAGACCAAAATTCTGTTTGAGGGACCAAAACTCGAGGGAAACAAAATGGGGGGACTACTTTCGCTATTCAGTTAAAATAGGGGGACCAAAACTACAATTAAGCCAAATACAAAAATATGTTCGTGTAAGCTCAACCATTTTAAATTTTTTTTAAGGGTTAATTTACTTCATAACTTAAATATTAATTTTCATAAAAAAAAACACATACAAGTATTTCATTAAAGATTAACTAAATGTGACATTTTTTTTAATCTTTCAGTTATTAGAACACAACAAGTTGCGACAACTTGGCGGTTCTAAATCTTATCTTCACTGATAAATTAATAAATTAAAACTCGTAAACAAATTAATAAATAAAAATTATTATAGATTAACTAGAAATGATATCATTTAATCTATGAGTAGCAGAACATAATTTATACACACCCTAATAATTGTAAAATTTATTTTTATAAATAAATAAATAAAACTAAACTTATTTGATTACTTAGATGTGACTTTTTTTAATCTTGGAGTTGTTAAGACTTAAGTTGTACTATTTGGTGGTTTTGAAACTGGATTTAAAAATCGAAAATAATATAAAATATTCTCTAAATGATGAAATTAGATGTGAGATCTTTTTTTTATTCCTTGAGTTTTGTGACACGAGTTGTACAACTTTGTCGTTCTAAAATTCACATGTTAAAATAATTCTTCAAGGTAAACTCTTTTTTTTTTTTTTTTTCCGTCTAAACATTTCTTTTATCACAAAACAAATTTTATTTAAAAAACAATCAACACATCAATATTTTCTTCCCAAGAACTACATAGTTTTGATTTCTCCATCGCAACGAGAGATATATAATGAGCAAGATCACATTCTTGTCAAGCACATTAATAAATTTTTTTATGTCCTTTATTTCTTAAGCCACATTTATTCCAAAATTATATTAAAAAAATTGTTATTCATATTTAATAAAAAGGAGAAATAATATACTTAAGTTAATATTAATCTTGCACAATTAATTATAGGTTACCGTATTTTAACGGATGTCGTAGGGTGTTAATACCTTCAATATGCATAATCGACTACGGAACTCAAAATTTGGTTTAAAAGACCTTTTTTTCTTTCTATTTAAAAGGTTTTCCCAATATTTTCTATATATAGGTGCTAATACCAAAAAAGAAGGATAGGTATGGAAGTACAAGTATTTGACAAAGTTGACAATTTTTTGCTAATTTGATGAAGGTTGGTTGGTTTTTTGAATTGCTTGGATAAAAAGCTATCGAATTTAAAAATAACAAACATTGGAAGTGCAAGGGATCCATTGTGGATCAGATCATAATTAAAAGATACCACTTTGTTTGGCCCACTCTCATCAATTAAGCCTACCACTATCGATGAAGTATTGGAAGATAATGGACAAATTCTAGCAATGAAAGAAGAGTTAAATGAATTTAAGAGGAATGATGTTTGGGATCTAGTACTTAGACCAAAGAATTGGAACCAAATGGGTTTTTAAAAACAAGCTAAATGAAAAAGGTGAAGTGGTTAGATACAAGGCTACCGTCAGCAAGAAGGCATTGATTACACTAACATTTTCTATTGGACAAGTTAGAAGTTATTCGTATCCTACTTTATTTTGCTTCAAATAATAACATTTTATTATTTAAAAGAAGACAAGTAGATAATACACTTTTTAGAAAATGAATAGGAGAGGACATTATAGCACTCTTTGCCAATAATTTTCTAAATTGATGTAGTTTGAATTTCAAATGAGTATGATGGAAGAACTTAAGTTCTTTTTAGGGATACAAATTCAACAAAGTGAAAAAGGTATATACATTCATCAAACTAAATATACAAAAGAGTTTCTCAAGAAATTTAAGATGAGTGATTGCAAACCTATAGCTACACTAATGCATCCTACTTGTTCACTTGAAAACGATGATTCGGGCCAAAAAGATGACAAAAAACACCTATCGTGGAATGATAAGGTCTCTACTTTAACTTATAGCTTCCAAACTTGAAATCATGTTTAGTGTATGTGTATGTGTATGTGCAACTTCAGTAGTTGGCTAAAAGTTTTCAACTACTTTGGATGAAATATCAACAAGACTACAAAATCCTATAAACTAACACCCTTGTCTTTTGTGATAACACTTTTTCCATCTGCCTAACCAAAAACCCTATCCTACATTCTAGAGCTAAACACATAAAGATCAAACACCACTTCATTAGGGACTTTGTTCAAAAAAGGGTACTAAACATTCAATTTTTAGATACTAAACATCAATGGGTTGACATATTCATCAAATCCCTACCTGAAGATAGGTTTGATTTCATCAAGAAAAACCTAATCCTTAACTTCACACGTGTCTGATGCTATGATAACTTCAAAGTAGTTTAGCTTTATATTAGTTTTCATATTTTCTTGTAATATGTTATATTCATGTTATTGGAAAAAAGAAAAAAAAAAGAGAAAAAAGATAAAAATAAAATAAAAATAAAATAAAAAGAACAAGTTTTACTTTTAAGTCTATTTTTCTGATGACAAAAGAGGGAGAAAAATATTTGATAAAGTGGAGAGAAAGTGAAACTCAGATTTTGGGGGAACCCTAAGTTAGGGAGAGTCAAATAAATATAAATAAAAGTTGTTATAAATAATACAAGTTTTGTCATCATCAAGGGGAAATTATTGGAATCAAGTTGATTTTATACTTAGAGTTTTGATGATAACAAAAGCAATTTGTGAGAACAATATATTTGAATTCAAAAAGTGTCAAAGAAGATTCATCTTTTTGAAGAAAATCTAAAATAAGATTTGATTCAAATTTATAATTGATGAAAATCTAATATAAGATTAGATTCATATTTATAATTTAAGAAAATCTTTGACCAAGTTGAAAAGTAGATATGGTCAAGATTTGAAGAAGATTTGATCAAGATTTACCTACAACAAATTATGAACATAATCAATCTGAAGATTTTACAAACACAATATAAACAAAATACAAATAAAATCAATCTAAAGAATTTACAAACTCAATCTAAAAAAATAGGAACAAAATGAATTTGAAGAATTTACAAACTCAATCTGACCAAGATACAATTCATAATTAAACAAGGATTAAATTGAAGCTCAAATTTTAACTATAAACAGATATTCAAGGTTGAAGAACAAAATCACCGAAAACCATGAAAGAGTAGTCTTAGAGTTCAAAGAGAGAAACACTTGTTAAAGTTAGAAATATTTTTTGAGTGTTCTTTTCTTAGAGTTTGAGAGTTATTATTAATATCAGCTTTGTTAAAAGCAACTACTCATGTTCTAATCTTTTGTATCCAACCTGATAGTGGTTTAGTTCCTTATTTAATCTGAGGTTGTCAAGTTGTTAGGAGTAGACTTGGCTTGTAGGGTCAAGGTGCTTAGTTCCTTAAAAGTCTGAGGTTGTCAGGCTGTTTGGGAAGATTGGCTTGGAGGGTTAGGTGCTTTGTAATTCAAGGTAATTGAATTAGTCGATTAAAGCCTTTTGAATAAGGAGATTGGATGTAGCCAAGTTAGTGGTGAACCAAGATAAATCTATGTGGCAAATAATTTATGCTTTCATTGTTTGCTACATCTAAATCTGATTGCTTCTTATCTAAGTAATTAATAAAAACAAACCAGCCTTTATCAAATTAGCAAAAAGTTGTCAACTTTGCAAACAAAATTCAACCCTCATTTCTCGTGTTTGCACCTTCATTAACAACTAATTCAAAAATTTGAATTACACAACACCTTACCTTACAAGTTAGTCTTACCAAAACAATATGACACTTACACACTTTTTGAGAAAAACAAACACCTTGACCCTAGATGTCGAGTATTCTCTAACAACCTGAGAACTACAGATTGTTGAAGGAAACTACACCTTAACCCTTAAAGTCAATCTTCTCAACACAACTTGAAAATTACAAATTGCATGACGAACACTAAAGCAACTATCGAGTTGGCTTACACAAGTCTGGAGCAAATTGTGTTCGCTTCTACTAAGTTCATTGGTTTCTCAAACTAAAAAATTTAGAAATATTTGTTTGAGCATGTGCTTCTCTAGAACTTAAACCTTTGAACTTTGAATACTTGGGAAATTTGAGTCGTCAAGAGTTTTTAAGTTATATGGATTTCTGATTTTATGAGTTCATGCTTTTTTTTTTCCAGCCTTGAGTATCTATTTATAGAATAGGTCAGGGTTTCAATTTCTTCCTTTTAAAATATGGATGATATATTTCTTGTGAACAACTTATGAATGTATCTTCTTGTGAACAACTTATGAATTTGAGTGTTTCTTCTTATGAATAATTCTAAGTTTATCTTCTTGTGAATAATTCAAAGTGTTTCTTCTTATGAATAATTCAAAGTGTATCTTTTTGTGAATAATTATAAGTGTATCTTTTTGTGAACAAATTATGAGCATATCTTCTTGTGAACAATATTTTGACTATATCTTCTTGTGAACAATATTTTGACCATATCATTTTGTGAATAATATTTTGGCCATATCTTCTTTTCACCTTGGTCAAAGATTTCCTTCAATTATAATTATGAATCGTATATAATTTCATATTGTGTTCGAAACCGTATTCACTTGAATCTTGCTTCATTCTCTTGATTGATTAGAAAGGGAATGGATTCGGTCTTTTTCTTGAATATTCAAAAAATTTGATTCAGCTACGTCTTGTGTTCAGAATGAATTCTTTCAATTAGATCCATTGACATTCCATTAGAGTCATTGACTTTCTTGTTGGAGTGAGATGTTGTGTTTTTTGGATAATAAAAGTTAGTATTGTGTGACTTAGAATAAGTGGCATTGATAAAATCATATTGTTGAATCATTAGAGTTAGTGCAAAATTCAAGGTAGCATATCAAAAGGAGCATTTTGAGTGTGTTGCAACTTTTGATTAGCAGAATTTGAGCTTCGAATGCATGACTTGAAAAATCTCTTCAAATATAATGATAGCTTTGATATAAACTCTTTAGAGGCATGTTGAGTTTATGCACACCAGAGACATCCAAGGGCATTAGATGCATGCTTCAAATTTAGTCTTCAAACACTCTTCAAACCAAAACTTCAGAGTCAAACATCAGAGGCAATCTTCATAACCTTTAGATGTATACTACTTTATGAGATATATGGTTAGATAGATATGTGTGTGCTTTTGTGTTCCTCTAATCTCATCTTATGGTCATGTCCTTTGGTAACTTCCTCTATCACATTCTCTAGTACATTCCTCAGATTTTCTTGTTCCAATTCTTGCACACTTAATAGAGCCATTAGTCCAAAAAAAAGTGTTCTCACAAAATACTTTTGTTAACATCAAAATCACAAGAGAAAAAAAACTTGGTTCCAATAGGTTCATTATATCATGACCATGCATTTCAACGATTTCAATATCGAGTAGCCCAAGACATAACTCCGGTTATGTAGGAGGGATAAATCATATCTACATCATTCACATTCACCACATGGTTTATTGAAGGTCGAATAACCACCTTTATGGTTGTCTTGTTATAGACAACGTTTGATTGCCTTAAAGTCTACAACTCCCAATGTAGGGATCGTAATGACTTCATGTTATATGACTATTTACTATGGTTACATGAGAATTGCTAATAACACTTACACAATAATTATGTAGTGTTTTCGTGGCAGATCAATCCAATATAAATATTACTCCTAATATTTATATCTAGGTGAAACTTGTTATCACCTATCCATGACACGTGAGATGTGATTATTAGTCGACTCACAAAATAGTATGGATGTACTATCGTTGTCCTTATTAACAATAATACTTTGACTATGAATACTTTAAGAATAGTGTTTGAATGTTCAAAAAGGTTTCACAATCAAGTCAAATTTGATGTCCTATTAAACTAACTATCTATTCTAAGAACTTTATTCTAGCATAAGTTGATAACATAATAAATGTTGTCTTGTACATACAATAAATTAGATATAAGATTTAAATTCATGATACAAATTATAATCTATATAAAATAGATTGATGTTGGGGCCTGCAAGAACAATATGTTGTCCTTCTCTAGTCCAAATAACCAACTTCTTAACAAATTCCATATTTTGTTTGTCGATATTGCCTCTTAGTTCTTCATTGCGAATGGAATTTGAAGGTGCTCCTCCATCTTTATTGATTGTTGACTTTAAACCAACACCATTAAAATGTGTAGTTGTTACCTTTTGCCTTTTTTACCCTTGTTGGGTCATGAAGGTAGTTTGGAGATCATCATATTAAGGTAAGATCAACCACACAAGTGGAATAAACATGATATCTTTACCCAAAACCATAATATATTATGTATATGAGTCGTCTCTCTTATATGGTTATCAAAATCCACTATTTCATTCAATGCGGAGTTCTTCCATCTTGTGTGATTTCCGATTGTGATAAATGACTATAACAATGCAAACATTATATATTTTAAAGGACTATATCAAGGCAAAATAAACTTAAAAATCTAAGCGATAATTGAGCTAAACTTGAAGGACCTTAGATGTATTTTTGCCTTTTATTTATTAGTGTCCAATGTTTGTCCTTTTTTTTCTTCTATTTATCACAAACAAATATTTGTTCAATGTTTTTTTTAATATTTATGAGTAACAAATATTTGATGTATGTTTTTTTTTTTTTTTTATGAATCAATGATAAATATTTGTCCGATAATTGACTACTAGAAAAACAATGATAAATATTTAGCGTCGGCCAAAAACCCACGCTAATAGGCAAAAAGCCGACGCTAACGTTGATTTAGCGTCGGTGTCGGGCCTAGGCTAAAACGGTCGAAGCTAATACGTAGCGTCGGCCAGATGCCATCCGACGTTATAATAGCGTCGGCCCAGCCTACGCTAAAGTCGATGCTATCAACATTATAGCCCATCCGACGCTTGTTAACAAAATATATAGCGTCGGACAAAGCCGACGCGACAGTCAACTATTTATTTAAAATACAGCGTCGGTCGGGCCGACGCTATTGGGTCAACCATAGTCAACAGAATAATTAGGGTCTGATGTTCCATTGCACAATTAAAAAGTTCAATGTTTCTCCTAATACAACATTTTATCCTAATACAACATGAAACTATTCAAAACTAAATTTGACAATGGTTGTTTTTAATTTAAAAGAATAGATTGTCACAACAAACAACTTTTTTAGGGGGAAGTAGTGCATTATTGTTGCTATATACCTAAGATCTGCCTTGTAATAAAACTGCTTTCAATACATGAAAAAACATTGATAGAGGCAGTTGCAGGTTGTATAAAATTAACTTGTACCTATGATATTCATCATAGTCAAAGTCATATTCAATTGTATGAATTGATAAAGGAACAAAACAATCATATTTTATGAATTTGTTTTGAATTCACCTAATGAATTGAAAAGTAAAAAAATATAAGAATCATGCATACCCTTAAACCAGCCACAGTTGTTCCATAGTTTTTGTATAGTAGGTTGGAGAAATCATCAATTATGTTTTTGTCTATGCGAAGCTTCTCAACTATATAGTCTATAGATCAATGATGCATTCAACACAAAATTGGTCAACACCAATAAAACATTTAAAAACAAATCATAAACACATTACCAAAAACATTATTGACAAAAAACTAAACAATATCTCACCTTTAATATTCTGTCCACATGCTTTTGCAATACCACAACTTAGTGGATACAAAATATCATCTAAATCTGCCAAACAATAACATAATTACAATCATAAACTAAATGAAATTTCCAATTATGAAATTAATACATAAATTTTGTCACTAATTAAGACTTACCAAAAAGAAGACAATCATATTTGTCTCTGAGCTCGTCTGAATCAGTTCTCATACTCCATTTCAAGCAGAAAATCATAAAATGAAATAAAAAAAACTGATACAACAGTACCCTTTTGTGGAAACAGGGCCAAAAGAGCAACTCTTTTAAAGATATGTGGTGGGATCTTTAAATGCCTCTGCACCATAAAAGAAAAAAGGTATAAATATATGTGAAGTCACAAAAGAAGAAAAAAGTAGAATTGAGTTCAAGTGAGGTTACAAATTCTTTATTCTGATATGAACATCTTGGGCTAAATTAAAACTTTTTGCACTAGTATAAAAGTAAACTATGGTTAATTGCAAAATACAATTACAAATATATGTACAAGAGTAATTATTTAATGAAACCACACCTCAGTTACAAGAGAACATTCTCCACATTATAAACATATTTCCATGGAAAAGCCAACATCAATATTTCAAAATAGATACTATAACAAAAACATGATTATTTTCAGCAAATAACAATTACTAAGTGAATTTAAATTACCTGCAACTAGAAATAGATGTACAAAAGTTATTATCTAATGTAATCGTCGTGCATCAGTTACACGAGAACATTGTGATGCGATACATGTGCCGAAAACCACAATGGAAGTGTTGAGCTATACTTCATACAGTACATTTCTTTCCAAACTTGGCTCTTGTGTTGATACACCAAAACCTGTTTGAGTTGCCAGGAAAACATACTCACCTGTTCATGAGTTGCCAAGAAAACATACTCACAAAAATCCATTACAAGACGCTCGAACCTTAACTCATCATTCAAGAAATTGAGCGGAAATTATGAGACACCCCTTAAATTATCAACACATATTAAGCTAGATTTGGACTCTAATAACGAATCTGAAATCCCAGGGTTCTTCCTAGAAATATCAATGTATAATGAATGAACTAATTATCCAAACTCAACCTATACCACAATTTGCACACAATTTTGGTCCTAAAAAGGGATTTCACTGGTAACCTAGCAAGAATCTGAATAACAACCTCATCTGGAAAAATCCCATCTCCTAATTTAAAATCAAAAACTATATACAAATTATTTTAATAACAGATTCAAAAATTAAAAAAATTTGGGTTGCAAAGAAACAAGGTAAAGATTTCAACTTTGCTTACCGGAACAAAATTGGGGATATGCGATGAAACTGAAATTCATAGAATAATGAGAAAGTTGAAAATGAGGATGAAATAAACTACAAGACACATAGATGAATAGAGAAGAATGGTGGTTGTGGTAGGTTCGTGGCGATGGTTGGTCTGAACCGAGAGTGAAGGAGAAAAAACTAAGAGCGAAGGAAAGGAAAAGAGATGGTTTTTTGGTGAGTGAAGGGAAGACGAACGCCGTCATGACGGCGAAGTTGAGACTATGATTGAGATGCAATGGTGCGGCGTGACGGTGTGCCGGTTGAGGTTTGGTGGGGGCTGAGATTGAAACACTAGGGTTATGTGATTGTAATTAGGTTTTGATTATTAGATTTTTCTTTTTATATTTTTCAATTTTACTTTTTTTCTATTTTAAAAAATTAAACAATTTTAATAGACACTAAAAAAATCAGTCAATTTTAATTTACTTTCTTACAATTGATATAATAGTTTTATTTTTTTTGACAATTTTATGTTACATTTAAAATTAATATATTTTGATATTAGTTAATTAAATCACTCATAGTTAAATAACATATTATTTATAAATGAGTTTGATTATATTTTAATTTTACTATCATCAAATTTTTAAATTTTATCATTTTAGAACTATTTTTAAATAAAGATTTTTTATTATGATTTAAAATAAAATTAATATTAATAATAAAAATTTAATTTTAATTATAAAAACAATTTACCAAAAACATAGACAAATAAAAAAAACTATTACTCCAACTATTGATAATATTTATAACTTGTCTTACTTTTTTATTTTATTTAAAATACAATTTTACTTTACTTATATAAAAATAAAAACATAAATCATCAATAAGATTAATAAGCAAGCAAACATAAAAAATTATAGAAATAAAAAAAATAGTAATTGAATAAAAAGAAGCCAAGGACTGAGAAAAATAAACATACAAAACTTTTACCAAAAACACTAGCGTCGGCCAGGCCGACGCTAGAGAATGATTAAAGTCTAAAAATAAGTTAGCGTCTGACATATTTTCATTCGCGTCGGCCACACCGACGCTAATAATTAATTAAAATATAAAAAATAGTTAATGCGCTAGCGTAGGCCCGGCCGACGCTAAATGGACGCTAACTAGCGTCGGAGTCGGGCGCCGACGCTAAATATGGCAGCTAAAAACGATTTTTCTAGTAGTGATTTTTTATATTTATCATTTAGACAATTTGTTCCATATTATTTTAAATATTTTTCAATGAAAATTATATATTATATTAAAAACAAATATTTGTCTCATGTTTTTAAATGTACTCCTGCCAATATATTTGTCCCGTGATTTTTTAAATTTATTAATTACATATATTTAACTCGTGTTTTTTTACGCCTTCAGAAACTCAGGCTTATCAAAATGACTTTCACATGCATTTAAATTATTTTAAGATACCAACTTAGTGTTTTTTGTTTTCTTCCAATTTAATTCTTTAAATGTATCCCTTAAATCTTTGAGATTGGGTGAAAAAAATGTGGTTGGAAATGAAGAGTCTAAAAGTACAATAAAATACAAGAAAGAGAATGTATAAATGATATATGACCGTTTTAAAATTTAAGTTTTTTTACCAAGAAATTTTACTTGTTTTTAGAAAGCGTTTGTTTAAAGGAAATCGAAGATAAATAATTGACGGCTTATATGACGGACATTCGTAATACATATTTTATTTAAGATAAAATATAGCTCATTATCCTATTTTTAAATTAATCTTTATTTTCTTCACTTGATTAATTCACTTTTTTTTTTTTAAATCCAAATCTTTTTAGATACAGATATACAAATTTATTTTCCCGTTAATATGTCGATCCATTAACAAACTTGATTTTGACAACATTAAAACACCTCAACCTTATATCTATAAATGCAAAGAAAACTTACTTCTCTTCCACATATTCATACTTTCTTTCTACTAGTACCTCAATCAATTGATTTTGCTCTCTGTCTCTCTTAGTTCTTGAATTCCCAAATTGAAATCAATAATTCTGTGATCAACAATGTCCATTGAACTCTATTGCTCCAACATTCATTCTCACTCCAACACTGTTTTCAATAACGCTTCTTTTCCGTACGTTCTTTTTATCTTTCTTTTTTGTGTTCTTTCATTCTTAATGTGTTTGTCTTCTTGTTATGTTTGTCTTGTTGTTCTGTTTTTCTTGTTTGCCCAAAGATTATACAGTTGATTCGTTGAATATTTATCTTTCTTTTAACCTTGTGTTTAATTTTAAAGAATTTAATTAATTCCACTTGTATGATCAATAACTGCAAAACTAGACATCATTATTCATATTCTGTTTTTTCCTTTTTGAGGGATGTTTCTTTGTTCAAGATATGTACTTTTGGTTTAATTGAAACCTTGATGTAACATACATGTATTTTTTTTTTATTAAAAATAAAATACTACATGTGTTGATTTTGATTTTTACCTTGAATCTTGAAGGCCAAGTTGTGGGTTGTTAATTAAAATCACAATCACAGGAATTAATTACCTTTTTTTAAACGGTTCGGGTATTCTTGTTTTTGGTTAAATTTAATTAATCTCACGTTGTATTTGTATAAAGTTGGTTGTCCCTTCTACAAGTAATGTTATTGCTAGGTCCCTTCAAATAAAATATATATGTTTCTTAATTTTTTTGGCAAAATAAATCACGTTATTATTTTAAAATTTAACGAAAATAAAGTACTAATCACAGTTTTATACCAACTAACTATGTAATTTTCCACTAACAATATATGTCACTTTTATTATTTTCAGAACTAACAAAATCCAGAGTATATCAAGTGAAAGAGATGAATCATTGTTCAAGAAATTGATGAGAAAGAGGGCACAAACCAAGGAAAATGCAATAAAAAATAAACCATTTAAGGATTTCAATAAGAAACCTTCAATTTTAGACAAAATTCAAGATGCAAAAGAACTTTTAAAGAAAACCAAATGCAAATATTCAAGTACACATTCTAATAAGAAGATGTGTTTTTGTTTTCCACCAACTCATGAGGTTCCATACAGGTGCATACTCCACCGAATTAGTGCAACAAAGAGGACACAAACCAAGGAAAATGCAATAAAAAATAAACCATTTAAGGATTTCAATAAGAAACCTTCAATTTTAGACGAAATTCAAGATGCAAAAGATCTTTTAAAGAAAAACAAATGCAAATATTCTAGTACACATTCTAATAAGATGTGTTTTTGTTCTCCAACAACTCATGAAGTTCCATACAGGTGCAGACTCCACCGAATTAGTGCAACAAAGAAATCATCAACTGAGGAGAATAATGTGATGAGATGTTCCAAATTTAAACCTCAGTTGTCAAGGTTTGGTAGAGTTGCTACTTCAGCTGAAGTTGTATCAAATAATAGCTTCATTCAACCATCTGAGTGTGAATCTTCTTAGAAAAATAGCTTAATTGTAAATTGTAAGCTTAATAGCATTTTAGCTTAATTCAACCATCTGGGTTGGATCACATAATAGTTTAATTGCAAGTTGTGTAAGCTATTATATTGTTTCGGTCTATATGAAATTTGGAAATTGTTAATGTTGGTTTAATACGATCTTCATTTAATTTTAATTTTTTACAATTTCTGTATATAGATTTGATTTAAAATTGAGATGGTTTTCTATGAATCTCCAATAGTTTTACGAAGCTAAAGAAAATATGAATCATAAATATTTACTTCTATTTTTTATTTGTTCTTTTGTATTTGAGTATAACGTAATAGTCAATTTTTTTTCTTTTTTTCCTACATAAAATAAATAACTTAAAATAATTACTATATCACCGTTCATCTCAAGAGAAACATCTAATTTTTATTGTCTATAAACAATACTTCTTCAAATAGATTTTTTTACTTAGATCTCCTAAATATTAGATATATTGATTGAGTAGCTATTAAGGGTCATTATGTTTAATCTTTAAGTGGATTGTAGTAAAAAAATTATTTTTTAATTTAAACATTATTTTTGTAAGGGCCGGGTATTTATTTTTCTAATTTAATTTCGTAATTTAAATATTTTTATTAAAAAAAAAAATCTATCTATTTTTTT
>JBBPBR010000006.1:37792206-37809147 GCA_037974775.1 Cicer pinnatifidum
TTTAAATAAACTCATATTTTCATCTCTAACAACATCAAATAAAGAATGACAAATATGAGTTTATTTGAAGATTTGAGCTACAAATTTGATAAAGTTTATTTTATATTAAAGAATATAACTAAATTTATTGGTTTTGTTTGAAACTTTTGATGAATTTTTGAAATTTTGTAAAAAAAAGGATAACATTGTTAACATTTTAAAACATAAATGATCAAATTGACACTTAAAATTAAAATAAAGGACCAAATCGGGAAAAAAAAGATAAAAGACTAAAACGTTAACTGAAATTAAGTTAAGGGACTATAGGTGGAATTTAGCCTAATTTTTATCTCTAACAAAATCAAATTCATCAAATAAAGAATTAAAATATGAGTTTATTTAAATATTTAAATTATGAATTTAATAAAATTTGAATTATATTGAAGATGATAGTTAATTTTATGGGTTTTGTTTGAAAATTTTGATGAATTTTGTAATTTTTTGTAAAAAAAAGGATAACATTGTTGACATTTTAAAATATCAAAGATCAAGTTGTCACTAAAATCAAAATAAAGGATCCAATTATAAAAAAATAAAATAAGAGTTTTTTATTTTACTGCTAAATGTAGTTGGGAGGGAAGACTCTAAAAGTACAAGAAAATACACTACAACAAAAAAATGCTTTTGCGGCGGTAAAAAAGTGTGTTTGCGGCGGTTACAACCGCCGCAATTGGATGTTTGCGACAGTTTTTCAACCGTCGCAGATTCGTGCGTCGCGAGACTGTTTTGCGACGGTTGCAAATACCGTCGTTCCAACCGCCGCAAATATTTGCGACAGTTCTAACTGTGTCTTTAATTTTGGTTTAGGAAGGTATTGTGACGGTTACAAACCGTCGCAAATTTAGTTTTTTTTTTTTTTTTTTTTCATTTTTCATTATTTTAATTCAAATAAAAAATATTCATAAATCTCATTCATATAATTAAAATACACAAATATAAAATTATAAATAAACCTTATTCATATAATATATTCAAAAATAACAAAATTACATTAAATTTAATTAAAACAATAAATACATTAGTTTAAATATTCAAAAACTAAAATATTAACTAAATATGCAAAACAACAACATCAAACTTAGTTCATAAATCATCTTGATAGTCCCCGATAATGTTCCATTATTAGACCGACAACTAGAATCAGAAGAATGTCTTCTATCTCTTGGTAATTCAGAGTATATGTTGCCTGAAAAAAACATATAAGTAAATATATTAAATTCAATCTCACTTTTTCATACATAATCAAGACCATAATATTAACATCAAACTAATTAAAATTCAAACAAGATCAAATGCTCAAAATCAAAACATGCAAACATCGTACTAATTCCCTGATTTAATAGTGGTAATGAACAACTCAAATAGAAGATTAAATGAAAACAAGGCCACTAATCTCATTGTAAACACGGTCAAATTAGTCAAAGCATGCCAAGTAAACTTACTCAAATCAAGTGTTCAAAACAGAATCAACTAAGTCTCAAAGCCCTAATAAAAAGAGAATATAAAATAATGTTAATTGTAACAAAAAAGAATGACAAATTAATGCTGTAAATTTGATTTGACAAAGGAAAATGAATTAATATAAAACAATGCTAATGATGTTAGAATCATAGTGACAAACATTCATAGATTGGTGTAACATGTATAAAATATGCACATAGAAGAGCTAATGATTAAAATCTGCACATAGAAGGCAAACATTCATAGATTCATAGATTGGTGATCCAAAATAATGGAGATCCAAAATATAAGATTCATAACGGAAGAGCACAATTAGTTGAACATAAATAACCAATGGTAGAAGGACCATCCTACTAATGTTATCCAAAGTGAACTCATCGTTAAATAATTTGGCAAATCCTGATATCTCATCATTTGAAACTCAAACATCTGTTCTAACATGTTCCATTAACAAACTAAATACTAACATAATATACAATATTTCCCATAAGATGACAGCTGAAATATAAAAAATAGCTATATTACGGATAACATATCATATTCTATTCTTGCATTTAGCCTTCTTTTCAATGCCTCCTACAAGTTAAGCCTTCCCAAAATTGAGTGATAATAAAGCACGCTAGCAATAAGGCAGGTAATGTTGATGAGTACATTTACCTGTTCTTTCATTTTATCCTGGAAAGTGGAAGGCAGCATGTTGGGGCACACTCCTCAAGTCTTCAACAACCTCATCACACTCCTCCGGCGAAGCTTTCTTCTTATGTTTATTATCAAACAAATGCAATCATATATTCTTGATGGTGATATGTTTGCTGGAAATTAGTTATATCATTTTGTTAGTAATTACTTCAACAATACAAGATGAAATGTGATTCAAATCCTTGAAACAAGACTTACACCAATCGTGACCTTGCTTTATCAATAGTTGTTCATATTAACTTTTCCTACAGCCATTACAAAGGCATGGACAAATTCCTATTTCCTATAAGCATTATTTCAAAAGCAGAGCCAACTTAAATATAATGAACGAAAACAACAAATACATAGCACGAAAACAACAAACACAAAGACAACTTTGATGTAACCCACCATTCAATATCATATCCACCATTATCAACAACAACAAACACATAGCACTATGGTGTTAATTTTAGCGTTAATTACAAATGGGATGTGTTACGACGTCGTTGATGGAGAAGGGTTGCATTGTGTCGTCCCCGGAGCGTTAGAGAGCAATCCCGTGCCTGAGAGAGGAAGTAGCGTCGCGATTGAAGATGACGATGGAGTAAGTGGAAACGAAGGAATACCACAAGGAGAAAATTTAAGATGAAGAGAGGTCATGAGGAGGAACCTGAGATGAAGGGTGGTCGCGAATGGGGAGGAACTTGAGATGGAGGATTGAACTTGAATTGGGGGAAATAAATCTGACCTAGATATTGAAGGTTAGGTTGCGATTTTGGGGAAAATGAAAGAAGTTGTGTCAATTTGAGCGCTAAGGGTTTAGGAGGAAACTGAAACACATTTGAGAATTGGGGGAATTTAAGAGCGGGATGAAAAAATGGCGACACTCGATAAAAACTGTCGCAAAATCCGTCGCAATTTGGGATCAAGGGCAGTTTTCCTACAACCGCCGCAACTTAAGTGTCGCAATTTTTAAAATTTCTTGTAGTGATATAAAAAAAAATAATGTTTGAATTGTATTGCCCGTTTTAAACATTAAGTTATTTATCAAATTTTTAACTTGATTTTATAAAGCATTTGGTTAGAAAAAGTTGAAGATAATAAGATATCTAGAAGGATCATAACGTAAAAGTAAAGAGATAACAGAAAAAGAAACAATGATTTTATAATAGTTTACAACAACTGATTGTACATTCAATGTTCCTTTAAAAGATATATTTGCGCAAATTAGTCTTAAAGTGTCTTTAGGCTAAGACTATTTCACATTCATCGACACCATGATAGAATATTCCTCGTGTGTATACAAACTACAGTAGGGTAAGTCAAATAAAGTGATTTGGAAATACTTTTGTAATGATTTTGAATAAAATGATATATCTAGACAATTTTTACGGTATAAATGCAAAAATGCTATGAACATTTTTTTTTTTTTTTTGTTAAGTAGTATAATGGCTAGACTCACACACCTTAAGTGTGGAGAATATCAAGTTCAAACTCAAGCTCTTGGATATATTGGTTTTGTATCTATCAATTGAGTTGTACTTATAAGACTTGTGATAACTCTTCATCGTATGCATATTTTTCACTATCTTTAGTCTTATTTATCTTTAAACATTAGTTAATTTAAGGAGTTATTTGATATATTTTGTTGATTCTAGTTCTTGGATTTAATAAAATGATTATGTTCTTATTTCCTTGATTAAGTAGAGATTTTTTCGTAGTTTTGTGTTGTTTCTTTGTTTTACTGCAAAGTTGAATATCAGTGAGGAATCAACATGACTTATGTAGAGTATTTAAGCCTTATCTAAAGTTGTGGATGGACAATTGGAGTCAAACCAAGTGCAAATGGAAGCTAAGATCCATACTACAACTTTCATGAAGACACCGAAACTAAATCCAGACTCAAAAGAGGAGGAAAAATATAGTAAATGTCATATAGACGATGTTGTACACCTGAAGCACAAAACCTGCGTCTGGGGAGCATTTCTGCACCACTGGATCTGTCAAAATGCGCTTGTAGTGCAAATCCCATGTATGGGGCACATGGCGTGCATCGTAATGAATTAAAATACATTTTTCTCACTTTCTGATATCTTTTTGGCTATTGGGAAGTTTGGAGACTTGTGCCCTAGTAGAGAAACTCATAGACGACTGTTTCTAACACTATTAAAGGAGTTTTATCAAGAATTATTTATGAATCTTGCTTTGAATTCTTCTTTAATCTCTATCTTTCTCATCTTTGTGTTTAATGTTTTTTTATTGTTTGATCAACTTTAAAATATTTTATGATTCATATTTTGAAAAGGAAGTGAACTTTAGTTTCAAATAATATTTCAATCAATTTGATATTAAAATGCAATCCTTGAGTTCGACACTAAGTCTTATCGTTTTAATTATTACTTTCAACGACTCAGTACACTTGCTAAAATACTATCAAGTTTTTGTATAGACATATTTAATGAAACAACTCATTAAACATTAAGTTATTAGCAATTTTTGGTGATCAATACTATGAACTAAGATCAACCACTCAAGTGGATTGAACACCACATCTTACTCCAAAACCTTAAGATATTAAGTGTATGAGTCATCTCTCATATATGGTGCTTACATCCACTATTCTGTCTAGTATGAGATTCTTCTCACGCTTAACACACTAATATAACTCCTTTAAGTGTGATTACTCCACTTCAATCAGAAGATTTTCGTTCATAACAATCACTCCTTCAATCGAACCATTAGTTCTCATACCGTTGTTGGAAATTTGACAAGAGCAAATCTCCACACAAACAGAAGTACACTCACACAAGAAGTAAAGAAATAACAAAAGATAATATACAAATTTAATATGGTTTTAAACTTCATACCTAATGGTTTTAAACTTCATACCTAATCCGCAATCTCACAACAAAATATTTTTTTTACCCTATTTGCAATTTCAATAAGGAAATATAAAACTGTAAACCCTCTCACATAACCATCCAAGCTCCTAATACATCCAAATGACTAGAATTATTTTGGTAAAAATAAAAATAAAACTATTTCTCCTATTTGTAATAACTTTTTACGTCTTTCTTCTTCACATCATTCAATGTAAGACTTCAATGGATAAGAAATGTCTCAGTGACCTTATAACCGTGTAATAATTCTCCATGCACTTCCTTTTTCACCAAACCCGGTAGACACTCAACTACTAGGAAAAAAAAATGAACTATTTTTAACTAATAATTCATCAATGGTGTTTCCATTGACTAAATGTAAGATGGCATGGTGATCTTGCTAGAACATTATGAGTTTATGTCTTTTGTGGAAGATAGTTGGAAGAAATTTCAAGTAAAGAGTTAACATACTTATGTAAAAAAGAAAATTTAAGTGGTCGTTGGAAGAGTTAAAGAAATTCTTCAAAAATCAAGGGTACAATGATTGTGTGAAGTAGATGTCAAAATTATGTACTTTCGAGCTTGTCTCAAATGTGATCAAAGAAGAAATCAGATTATAGGATTATAAATGAATAATAATGTGTTGACTGAAGTGATAGGCATCAAAACAGGTAATAAACATTTCTTTAGGAAGCTTATGTAGAGATTAATCTTGACAGAGCTATTTTGGAATCAAGGAGATAATGAAGAACTAACAATGTCATTTCCTTTCAACCATTTCTTTCGAGGTGATAAACATTTCAAGAGCATAAAACTCCCTTAGCCAAGGATTACGTATGCACAAAGTTTTTCCTACATTTACCTATAAGGAGGTAATAAACATTTCTTTCGACATTGTTTTTTCTCCTTTCAACCATTGGATTGCAGTCTTTTCATCCATCTTTTGAAGAATCGCAACACATATGTGTTGGGAAATCAAGAGATAGACTTTTGACACTCTTTCTAAAATCAATCTCAAGAGCATAAAACTCCCTTACCAAGGATTACGTATGCACAAAGTTTTACAAGAACGGTTCATGTGTTTACCTCTTGAACCGTTGACGCGAGGATACAAATCGTGAAGAACTAAATGATTAAATTTAATTAATTAAATACTCCCTCCAAAATAAAATATAAGCAAAAATAATAGCTGAAAAGTTGATGTATCTGATTAAAAATTAACATCAGATACATTAACTTTTAAATTAACTTTTTTGTTTATATTTCATTTTAGAGTAGTACAAAATATTAATTAAATGAAATCATATTTAAATCAATAAATTGTCAACCCTCATTTATTTAATTAAATAAATTATAATTATGTCAATATATTAAATCAAATCTTATTTAATTTAATCATTCGTTTTGTTTTAGTACTCTATGCGTGTAACCCTTATAGGTTCACACTTAAATGGTAATATTATAAAATATTATAAACAATGGTTAACATTTAGCAATGCATCGTTACTACCCAAATCATGAGAAAATTGGTTATACAATTTAAACCTTATCACAACCACTATTTAGCGTACAATAATTGTCATTTTGTTCAAATGTCTAATTGAACGCAAGTCACAATATGTATCATCCTTGCAATGCTCAATTCTTTATTTATCGATACCAAAGTAGACGCATAAAATCAATAGATCCAATATCACATATTGGTCTTGAAGGTGCAAACACGAGAAAGGGGTTGAACTGCGTTTGTCTAAGTTGGATTCTTTTTTATTATTTATTAAAAAAACTGGTTCGGATTGGTAATTTTAACTAAAATAGAGGCAGTCACAATTAGATTTAAGTAATCAGAGACAACAATAAAGTAAAGAGTGCATAAGTAAAGTGACACAAGCAGATTTATCATGGTTCAGCACCAACTTGGTAGCTACATACAATCCTTTCACTTAGAAGGATTTACCCACTAATTCAAATCCTTGAATTACACAACACCTGCCCTTAAAAGTCTATTCTCATTTTTTTAGGCAAACAAACACTTTTACCCTACAATTCAAGTCTTCTCCACACAACCTGAAAACCACAGATTGTTGAAGGTAGTTACAATTCAAGTCTTCTCAATACAACCGAAAACGCACAAATTGCATGAGGAATACTAAAACAACTATCGAGTTGGATTACACAAGTTTGGTACGCATTGTGTTTTCTTCTACTAAGCAGATTGATTTCTCACACTAAAACATTTAGAAATATTTTTTTGAGCAAGTATTTCTCTAGAACTTATCCCTTTGAACTATGAATACTTGGGAAATTTGAGTTGTCAAAAGTTTTTTCTGGATTGTATTGATTTCTGAGTTTATGGGTTCATGTTTTTTCTTCAGTCTTGAGTATCTATTTATAGAATAGATTAGGTTTTCAATTTTGTCATTATAATATATGGATCATATATTTCTTGTGAACAAATTATGAATATATCTTCTTGTGGATAAATTATGTGTATCTTCTTGTGAATAATTCTAAGTGTTTCTTCTTGTGAATAAGTCTAAGTGTATCTTCTTGTAAATAATTCGAAGTGTATCTTCTTGTGAATAATTATGAGAGTATTTTCTTGTGAACAAATATGAGCATATATTCTTGTAAAAAATTATGAGTATATCTTCTTGTGAATAATATTTTGCTCATATCTTCTTGTGAATAATATATTGATCATATGCATATCTTCTTGTGAACAATAATTTGGCCATATCTTCTTGTGAATATTATTTTGGTTGTATATTATTTTCACCTCAGTCAAAGATTTCCTTCAATTAATATTATGAATCTTATATAATTTCATATTGTGTTAAAAAATTTATTCACGTGAATCTTTCTTCATACTCTTGATTGATTGGAGCGAGAATGGATTCAGGATTGTTCTTGAATATTCAAAAAAATTGATTCGCCTATGTCTTTTCTTTAGAATTAATTCTTTCATCAAAGGTATTGACTTTCCATCAGAGCCATTGAATTTCTTGTTGGAGTGAGATATCGTGTGACTTAGAATTAGTGGCTTTGGAAAAATCACATTATTGAATCATTAGATTTAGTGCAACAATTAGTGCTTGCACCTTAGAGGCAACATTTTGAGTGTGTTGCAACTTTTGATTCGCAGAATATGAGTTTTAAATGCATGACTTGAACAATCTCTTTAGAGTTAATGATAGTTTGAGATAAACTCTTCAGAGGCATGGTGAGTTTGTGCATATTAAAGACACACATAAGCTTTAGAGCCATGCTTCAAATTCAATCTTCAGAGCCGAACATCAAATAAAATCTTCATAATCTTTAGAGGCATGTTTCTTTCTTAGGAATATGTTCAGAGGTAGACGCATATGCTTTTGTGTTCCTATAATATCATCCTCTGGTCACTTTCTCTGTTGACTTCCTCTGATTTTCTTGTTCTAGTTGTTGCCTACTTACTAGAGTCATTAGTCCAAACAAATTATTCTCATAAAATATATTTGTTAACATCAAATCACAAGTGGAAAACAAACTTTGTTTCAATAAGTCCATTATAGCATGGCCATGAATTTCCACGATTTCACTCTATCGAGTGACCCAAGACATAACTTGTATTATGTAGGAGCAAAAAATCATATTATTCACACTCTCCACGTGATTTATTGCAGGTTCAATAACCACCGTTATGGTTGTCTTGTTACAAGCAACGTTTGATGGCCTTGAAGCCTACAACTCCCCGTGTAGGGATCGTAGTGACTTCATGGCGAATGACTATTTAATATAGTCGCATGAGAATTGCTAATAACACTTACACGATAATTATATAGTGATCTCATGGCGGGTCAATCTAATATAAATATTACTCTTAATGTTTATACCTAGGTGAAAGCTTGATATCTCATATCCATGGTCTGTGACATGTGATTATCAATTGACTCGTAAAATAGTCTGGATGTACTCTTGTTGTCCTTATTAACAATAATACATTGACTATGAATATTTTAAGAATAGTATTTTAATCTTCAATAGGGTATCACGGTTAAGGGTGTGCAAATATATGGTTAGTTGATCCGTATTGATAAATTGGATTGCACTGCACCACAATAAACCAAATCACTTAAAAGGTTCATGAAGTGAACTATATATTTCAAACAATTCGGACCAGTTTAACAATTTTAAAAAAAATTTAACCTCAATTAAGATTTTATTTTTCTTACAAAATTTTTAAAATCTATTTTTCTCGAATAATATTATAGGAAATAAAAAACATATTTTTTTCTGAAAGTTTTTCGATTTTTTTTTTTTTTGAAAAAAATGGAAACTTTTTTATCGAGAAATTATTTATATCTATTTTTCTTGTAAAAAATCGATAAAAACTTTTCAAAAAAATTTTTATCCAAAAATTTTTACATTTATTTTTCTAGAAAAAAAATATATTTTTTTATCAAAAGAATTTCAAGATTCTTTTTTCAAATAACTATTTTGAGATTGATTTTAACTAAAAATTTGTTCAAAATATTAAATTAGTTTATATTCATAAACTATTTTTAAACCGTTAAAAACTACATTGAACTTGATTTAAAAATGGTTTTCAATAACTGAACCAAACCAATTAATATGATTCAATGTTATTCCATTTTTGCACCATGAACACCCCCTACTCCCGATCAAGTCATACATAATAATCTATTAAACTATCTATCTATTCTAAGAACTTTATTATAACATAAGTTAATAACATAATAAATGCTATCTTGTACATAAAATCGAAATTAAATATAAAATTTAAATCCATGATTTGAATTATGATCTATTTAAGATAGATTGACGTCGGGACTTAGAGGAACAATATGATCTCCTTCTTTTGTCCAAATACCCCCAACTTTATAACAAATTTGATATTTTGTTTGTAGATGATGCCTCATAGTTCTTTCAAAATCTTGCATTACAATTGTTGGTACAAGATTTGCCAATGGAATTTGAAGGCGCTCTTCCATCTTTATTGATTGTTGACTTTGAACCGCCACCATTAAAATGTGTAGTGTTTACTCCTTTTTCTTTGTTACCCTTGATGGATGGTAAAGGTAGTTCGGAGATAATCACATTAAGTTAAGATCAACTACACAAATAAAATGAACACAATATCTTTACCATAAGATATTAAGTATATGAGTTGTCTCTCTTATATGAATCTCAACATCCACTCTTTCATTAATGTGGAATTCTTCCATCAAGTGTGATTTATCCCTCTCAAGCGAAAGATTTTTTCCCATTACAATGTGTCCTTGGATTTGTTCAAACAACTGTAATATCATTGCAAGAAAACCAACTGTTGGAAAATAAGTATATTATTGTGTGAATTTAATAATTTGTTGAAGTCCCACATTGGAAAGAAATAATTTTGAAATCCCACATTGTAAAACTCTAGTATTTTGAGTAGTTTCAAATCTATACATACTAAAGTTCCACATTGCTTAGAAAATAAATGTGAGTTTCCTTCCATCACTATATAATGAGCTTCAAACTATTGTGAGAAGTACACCAAAGTTGGATACTTTTCCCAACTTTCTCTTTTCTCCCTCTTATATTCTGCTCGCCTATTTTCAAGCCACTTCTCCCCTTTCTTTCTGTCCCTTTCGGTTTGGAGCGGTAATTATACCGTAGTCCCTTTCGGTTTAGAGCGGTAATTATACCGTAGTCCCTTCCGGTTTTTAGAGCGGTAATTATACCGTAGTCCCTTCCGGTTTTTAGAGCGGTTATTATGCCGCAGTCCCTTTCGGTTTAGAGCGATAATTATATCGTAGTCCCTTCGGTTTTTAGAGCGGTTATTATACCGTAGTCCCTTCAGTTTTTAGAGCGGTTATTATACCGCAGTCCCTTCGGTTTTTAGCGGTCATTATGCCGCAGTCCCTTCCGGTTTTTAGAGCGGTCGTTACGCCGTAGTCCTTTTGTTTTTTAGAGCGGTTGTTATGCAGTAGTTATGAGTGGTCGTAGTACCATATTGCGAATGACTTTAATCGTCATATTGAGAGTGACTTTATCCGTCATATTATGAGTGGCTTTAAGCGCCATATTAAGGGTGTAATTCTAGAACGGTTTTCTACAGTGCATTAGAACTCCGATACAGTGATCTGGGCTGTTTTATCCTGGGGACTTTGTGGTTGATAGTCTGCCTTGCACAATTTGGGCAGTGCCGCGAAACGTCTTAAAGAGAGCGACCTAGTCCGCGACTCAACCCAGTAATATCTTCGGTGGCATAAATTGTGAATTTTAAATAGTTTTTGAAACTCAAAATCCAACAATTTTAAGACGTTTCTATCTCCCATGTCAACCAAAGATATTACTGGATTTGGTTATGTTGCCTCTGATTTTAATAAATTGTTTTAGTTTAAAGGAAAGGATAAGAAAGCTGGAGAATTAACCCATCGGAAAATAATGATAAGAATTATATTCTTAATGGAGTTGCTGATGATCTGTATAACTACTACAGTTCCAGCAATATTGGTAGAGATATTTGAGATGCTCTGAATGAGTATGTAGTGAGCTACTACCCAGAGTATCAGATGACGGATCAGCGGAGGCACACTACCGTACAATTCAGAAGATAACTCATGGGATCATTTATTAAGGTACGTCACTCGTGAAATATTTAAATTAAGTGTTGAAATTTAATATGTCTCTTTATGTTTGACTGTTGAAATCAATAAAATGTATATTTTTGACATGCTATACTATGTGATGCGAACACATTTAATTTCAAGATCAAGTAACTTAGATTTATTTCCACAGTTATAGTTAAATGATTTTGAAAAATGTGATTTTTGTAGTCAAGCTAAAATAATAAAGAGTTCACATAAATTTGTAGTTAGAGAATCTGAGTCTTTAGAATTATTACACTTTGATATATGCGAACATGATGGGAAAGCTAACAAGAAATGAAAAAAAAAAATGAAATGCTTGACATGTTAAGAATCTTTGTAACTAAAATTGAAAATCAATTTAGTAGAAAGATTAAAAGGTTCCAAGTATGATTCTAGTTTGTTTAAATAAGTTTTATAAATTGTCTAGAATTATATGTGGAACAACTGCACCATAATTGATTGATGTGAATGGTAAAGTTGAAAAGAAAGGAAATATAACTCTTATTGAACTAGTTGTTGCTAGTGTGCTTAATTATATTGTTGCATCTTATTAGTGTGCAGAAAATATATTGCTTATCTGTTATGTTTTGAATAGAGTTCTTAAATCTAAAAACAAAACATCTCCTTATGAGATAGTGAAGAAAAGACAATCGAACTTGTCTTATTTTCAAACATGGGGTTGTATCATGGTTGCAAACTAATAGATTGTAAATGAATTTTGAAAAAGAAACTAAAACCCGATGGATGTATTGATAAGTACAAGGCACGCCTTGTAGCCAAGGGTTTTAAACAAAGAGAAAATATAGATTTCTTCGACACTTTCTTACCAGTCACTAGACTAACATCCATTGGGGTGCTTATATCACTTGCGGCTATTCATAAACTGGTGATTCACCAAATGGATGTTAAAACAATCTTTTTTTAAATGGTGATCTAGAAGAAGAAATTTATATGAAACAACCTGAAGGTTTTGTAATTCATGGACAAGAAGACAAGGTCTATAAGTTAGATAAATCTCTATATGGTCTTAAACAAGCTCCTAGGAAATGGCATGAAAAGTTTGATAACTTGATTAAATCGAATGAGTTTAAAGTGAATGAAAGTGACAAATGTATTTACTACAAATTTGAAAATGGCATTTGCACTATCATATGTCTCTATCTAGACGACATACTCATATTTGATTCAAACTTTCATGCTATAACATTTTGAAATCATTGTTGTGTAACAATTTTGATATGAAAGACCTCGGAGAAGCAAATGTAATCCTGGAAATCAAGATTACTAGGTCAGAAAAGGGAATTTCTTTGGATCAATCTCACTATGTTGAAAATATCCTAAAGAAATATAATTACTTTGACTATAAACCTATTTGCACACCATACGATCTAAGTGTGAAACTTTTCAAGAACACTGGTGAAGGTGTTAGACAAACTGAATATGCGAGCATCATTGGCAGCCTCATGTATACCACTGATTGTACTAGACCCGACATTGCCTATGTTGTGGGATTGTTGTGCAGGTTTACTAGTAGACCTAGTATAGAGCATTGGCACGCTATTGAAAGGGTCATGAGATACCTTAAAAGGACCATGAGTCTTGGATTACATTATCAAAGATTTCCTATAGTCCTTGAAGGATACAATGTTGCTGATTGGAACGTCTTATTAGATGACTCCAAAGCAATCGATGATTATATTTTAATATAGTGAGTGATGTTGTATCTTGGAAATCGAAGAACAGACAATATTGGCTCAGTCTATTATGGAGTCTGAAATGATAGTACTAGCTACTGCTACTGCTAGTGAAGAATCAAGCTGTTTGAGATGCTTGCTAGTAGAGATCCCTATATGGGAATAAACTATGACAGATGTGTTGATCCACTGCGATAGTACCGCGGCTATTGCGAAGATTGAGAATCGTTATTACAACGATAAGAGACGACAAATTTGTCGTAAGCACAATATTGTTAGAAAGTTATTTACTAAATGAGTTGTTATAGTGGATCATGTATGCACTGATGAGAATTTGGCAAATCTTTTGACGAAAGGATTTAGCTACAGAGAAAGTCATAAATACATCCAAAAGGATAAGACTAATGCCTATAGAGTCATTCATGATGGTAACCCGACCTAAAAGACTGGAGATCCCAAGAATTAGGTTCAATGGGTAATAACAAGTCGTTGAGTGATATGAGATGAACATGCTATTATAAATTAGAGAAGCATGATTCCTGAAGCGATGATAGGATGAGGTAATAGAAACTCTTAATAAGATCTATACTCTACGTGGAGGGAGTGCCTAGCTACAGGAGTACTCTTGATAGACTCACCTATGTGAATGTGGAAGTGGGGCCGCTTCCTATGGAATTTCGAGGCAGAATTCCTAGAACGTTCACTATACTGGGATACACGTGCAGGGCCATTAATGCACGGGCTTTTGAGAATACACTCTATGAAAAGGTTGTGTGTGGGTTTGATGTCAGAGATAGAGTTCAAGACTACGAGTCACTCTTGTTGAATCTGAATCTTACTTACTATGCAAAGGTTCAAGTCAATAGACACCTTTGATTATGCACAATCTTATAGAAACATTTGCTATGCAAAGGTTCAAGTCAAGAGACACCTTTGCTTATGCACGGTCTTATAGAAGCGTTTGACGCTATTTCAGAAACAATATTTTTAAATTCAAGTGGGGGATTGTTGGAAAATAAGTATATTATTGTGTGAATTTAATAATTTGTTGAAGTCCCACATTGGAAAGAAATAATTTTGAAATCCCACATTGTAAAACTCTAGTATTTTGAGTAGTTTCAAATCTATACATACTAAAGTCCCACATTGCTTAGAAAACAAATGTGAGTTTTCTTCCATCACTATATAATGAGCTTCAAACTATTGTGAGAAGTACACCAAAGTTGGATGCTTTTCTCAACTTTCTCTGTTCTCCCTCTTATATTCTGCTTGCCTATTTTCGAGCCACTTCTCCCCTTTCTTTTTGTCCCTTTCGGTTTAGAGCGGTAATTATACCGTAGTCCCTTTCGGTTTAGAGCGGTAATTATACCGTAGTCCCTTCCGGTTTTTAGAGCGGTAATTATACCGTAGTCCCTTCCGGTTTTTAGAGCGGTTATTATGCTGCAGTCCCTTTCGGTTTAGTGCGATAATTATATCGTAGTCCCTTCGGTTTTTAGAGCGGTTATTATTCCGTAGTCCCTTCGGTTTTTAGAGCGGTTATTATACCGCAGTCCCTTCGGTTTTTAGCGGTCATTATGCCGCAGTCCCTTCCGGTTTTTAGAGCGGTCGTTATGCCGTAGTCCTTTTGTTTTTTAGAGCGGTCGTTATGCCGTAGTTATGAGTGGTCGTAGTACCATATTGCGAATGACTTTAATCGTCATATTGAGAGTGACTTTATCCGTCATATTAAGAGTGGCTTTAAGCGCCATATTAACGGTGTAATTCTAGAACGGTTTTCTACAGTGCATTAGAACTCCGGTACAGTGATCTGGGATGTTTTATCCTGGGGACTTCGTGGTTGATAGTCTGCCTTGCACAATTTGGGCAGTGTCGCGAAACGTCTTAAAGAGAGAGACCTAGTCCGCGACTCAATCCAGTAATATCTTCGGTGGCATAAATTGTGAATTTTAAATAGTTTTTGAAACTCAAAATCCAACACCAACAAGAGGAAATCTCCACACAAGCATAAGTTTAATGTAATTGATTTGCCACTTCATAAACCTTCTAACAAAACTACTCAAGTACCCAACATATTCAAAAGAACTAGAATTATTGTGTCAAATAAAACTAAAACTAACCCTTCATATTTCGAATAACTTTTTACTCCTTTCTTCTTCACATTATTCAATATAGAACTTCAAATAAGTATTCAGTTTATCATACAACCAAACTACATTGTTGTATTTGTAATAATTACAATTATAATTTTGTGCAATATGTACCAAGAGAGAACCCCCTAAGCACCTAATGACAAATATTACATTGCAAAACTATTGTATCACCACAAAGGTTGGAGAATAGTTGAAATTTGAATAAGTTTACTCTTAAATCAAACAAATGTCCTATGATACCCATACCAAATTAGTACAAGCGCTTACGACATTCATTTGCACCACAATGACATTCTAATTGCTTGATTTTTCCATCAGGATCAACAACACTATCAAGTTTGTAACCATAGTCATAGGTGAGTTCCTGTTAAAAATTTACAAATAAAATTAAAATGTCAACAGTAACAAATCCACAACTAAATCTTCCCCATGAAGGAAGTTATCACCAATACCATAGACATTTGCCTAATTTTATTAAAAATCAATTATTAGATTGAGCTAATTAAATCATATCTAAATAGAAATTTACAAAAGGTGTACTGCACGATGTCAATGAAAATATCTTAAGATTATTTTTTTATCTTAAAAGAGATGATAAATTGTATCATAATTATATCACTGTGAGGTGTTCAATCTAATAATATCAACATTTGATATTTTTCAGTTGAGCTAGAACTTAAAGACATTAAAGATTATGCTTAATTGCAGTTTTAGTCCATCTATTTTTATTCCCCTTATTTTAAAAGTCGACAGTTTTGGCCCCTTCTTCTAATTTTTTAACTAAAAAATGATAAAGATCCTTACTTGATAGGGAGGTATGTCTTGTGCTGCAAATAGTACGACTCGAGCAAGTCTAATGTCACGGTGGCTGCTAAGAATACCTTGTACAAAAAGGTTTGGCACACATCCATGATTGATAAATCTAGAAACATTACCAAAAGAACTAGCATCTATGCAAAATTCAGGATCATTTTCCAATTCCTCGTCAATATTTTCAGAAAAATTTCCCCTAGGTGTTCTTTCTTTGCTGGAACGTCTCTGAAAAAACATCGATCGTTTTGTAAATAAAATATTAAAAATGTCAACCAATTAATAAATAGACAACTAAATTTACTTTTTCAATATTTAACTAAACTAAATAAAAAATACATCAGAAAACATGACTTATTGATATTCATCATAATAGATTTATAATGATAATCAATTAATCAAGAGTTTCGGGTTAAAAAAACTTGATTGAGAAGAGAGGCTCTACTAGAAAGTAGGTTTCTTTACTTAGTTTAATTCTTAATAAAATCGGTAAATACTTTTAAAACCATGACATAATTAAAAAAAAGCTTAATCGTTAACAAAATTGATAGATACTATTGTACCAATGACATGATTTTTTTTTTTAAAAAAAAAC
>JBBPBR010000006.1:37817909-37829060 GCA_037974775.1 Cicer pinnatifidum
CTCTCTCTCTTTATGTTGTCTAATATTCCTCTTTTTAATGTTTCTTTATGTATATCTTCCTCTATTTCATATTGATGCATCTTAGCTCTTTCTACAAACACGTTCTCTCTTATCTTTATATATCCATCTGATGTCTCTCTTTTTAAACTTTCAATCTCTCCCTCCTTTTAGATTAAGTAATCGCAATAAACAACCATTAGCTAAATTACAGATGAACTTTCATATTTGTTAATAATTTTTTTAAAAAACTCTTCATAAGATTAGAATAATTATTAAATGTCTCTTAAGAAAATCATACCTCGTCTTTTTTTCTTTAACTCATTTTTACTCATCATAGTAAGAAAGGCACATAAAACTTTATGGTTATTAAAAGTCGCTTAGTATTACCAACCTTTCATTTCTTATCCGTTCGTATGTGTAGGGATTACAAAAGAGCAATTATAGTATTCTACAATGGCTAAATCATGGTAGACATAATGGACCAATGAAAGCAACATGTATTTATGCATAAACTAAAAAGCATCATATGCTACAAGTCAATACACAAATCTATCTATTATAATATATTAAAATAAATTCTCAATTTTTATTAAATGCCATATCACACACTTTTGTGTGAGATTACTTATATTCTTGTGTGACTTTTTCATATGCTTCTACAATTTATCTTCCACATTTTATTTCTCAGTTTAAATTTTTCATCATCATATATATATTTTGAGAACCCACACACGAAATTTCTTCATGAAAACTATTTTACTATTAAAGATTCTCATAAAAATAATTTTACTATTTTCTCACTTCAATGAACTTTTAATACTTCTTCATTTCTAACTTTGTATATTCAGATTAGTTGGTAAAAAATTACATCAAATTTTATATTATCTCAAGAATTATTCTTTCAATTCCTTCTTAAACATTGACGGAGAGTACTCTTTAGATATAAAGTTTTGTCGTTTACACAACATTACATCATTCATGGCTTCTCAATTCCCCTCCAAGTATTTATAGAAAATGTGAGATTGTGTAACCTATTGGTGACTTCCTTAGTTGAGTCAAATCATTAATATTAAAAGACATCAAATAAACAAATAAGAAACCAAATATCTAATAAGAAAAGTAATTTGTTGTAATCACTAACGATAATGGTCGCACGAAAAAGAGGGGTGGTGAAGACCTCTAGATTGGAATGAACATAATCTCATTTTTCAGTTTTTAAGACATAATTTCGAGTAAGTGTTGAAGAACATCAATATGTTAGACATATGTTCGTTTTTTATGTTTTTGACAAACATAAAGCTTGAAATAAATCTAACATTGTAAACTGAGAAAAATTTCTGGAACAACAATTCAATCCTACCAACTTGAGACAATTGTTTGGAACTCAAGAAATCAACAAAAGCTTGAAGATCCATAAGCAAATCGATTAATAAAATCGATTCTGTAACAGGGTTGAATGATTTTATGAAGTCTTGAATTAACCAATCGATTGGCAAAATCGATTTGCACTTCTTCTGAAAAATCAAACAGGCTATCAATCGATTGACCAAATCGATTGGTACACTTATTAGAAAATAAATTGTGCAAGTCAGAGAGCCAGTTTGCCACAAATCAAATAGGCAAATCGATTGATTAAATCACCAAGACTGAATTGATTGTTTACACCGATTAGACAAATCGATTGGTACACTTACTGAAATTAAAATGTGCAAGTCAGTGGCATGTCTTGCAGGCAATCGATTTGGAAAATCGATTAACCCAATCACCTCTTTATTTTGTTTTGTCTAAATCGATTGACACAATCGATTGTGAATGTCCTAGAGCCAAACATGTTTAATAAATCGATTAGGCAAATCGATTCACTAAAACAAGTTTCAAAATAACTTTGGTTTGGAACATACACAGTCGATTAGGACAATCGACGTATGTACTTCTTTTGATACAAATGTTGGCATCAATCGACTTGGTAAATCGATTGAATGAACCAACTGATGAAATGTGCTTTAGACTTAAAGTCCACAATCAATTGACCAAATCGATTGGTACAAAAAGTCTTAGAAACAGAGATGACTGAAATGGTTGAATCGATTAAATACATCGATTGTTTTGATCTCGTTGTTTGAGCAAAACACTTCAAGTCGATTATGACAATCGATTCAATTATATACATTCATCAAAGTGTGAAGAACTCTTTTTAAGAATCGATTGGATAAATCGATTAGTTTGTGCAGTTTCAAGATTTCAAGAAAAACAAGATTCGCGAAATCGATTGGAACAATCGATTAGACTGCTATATAACTTTAATGAATCGATTGGCCAAATCGATTCATATGTTGTTTTTCCTGAAACTATATAAACTGCTTTCATTCACTTCTTCTCATAACAACAATAACATACATAACAATACTACACCAGATATTACAATCATACACCACTAATTCTTTCTCAACTGATATTACTTTGAATATCTTTTTCAGTCATGAACAATCTACAATTGTGATCAACAAGGATGGAAAAAGACTGAATTGAGAAAGATAGCTTTGAGAAGAATGAAGATCAAGAACTTTGTAAAATTGATATGTTTCAATTTCTGTAAATCATTTTCTGCAACCAAATTACTTTGAGAAAATCCAGTTGTTACTGGTGGTGTTCTTCGAGGTTGAGGGCTGTCAACAAGAAGACGCTTGACTGAATTCTTGGTCAAGTTTATGGGACTTAAACTTGGGAATTCAGGGAGGGAAAGATAGAACAAGTAGAATAGTTTAAGATTGGTGCGAGGCACTGTGTATAATCTGTAAACTGATTCTAAGAAGTTCTATAAGAAAGGCTAAGATCTAGTTGGATCTTGGGACTGGATGTAAGTCGTCACGGGACGGCTGAACCAGTATAAATATCCGCGTACACTTTTCTTTCCCTTATCTCGTTTAAATTTCAGCAATTATTACGTTTTTGATATTGATTGAATGCATGATAAAGATTCTGTGTTAAGTGAATTTACATGATTGATTGTCTTAACATGATTGCATGAAAATCAACATCTTGAATAATAATTGTTTCTGATGCATTTCTCCATATATACCATGATCCATACAGTTTGACATTCATTAGAATTGTATATTAGGGACCTTGTTTAATGTTGTGTTTAATAAATTTAGAATTTGTTAAACTGCTGCGCATAATTGTTAGAATAGACATTCTTCCGCATATTTTTCTATCAAACAGATGTTACATATACCATCACAATAAACTATGAACTATATATACCGACGATTGATTGAAACATTTAGGAGAAAAACTATTCATAAATGAAAAAGAGTGCATAAAGAAAGGAAAAGTTATTTTTAAGCAAATGGATCTCGACTGTACAATTAGGGTGTTTTTAATTTGTTTACATCACTTAATTTGTTGGTTTATTTGTTATTGGTAATTGAAGTTTTGTGCATCTCTGGGCTGCCATATTGAAAGTATCTCGACTATACATTGTTCATGCATGTGTATTTTGTAAGACCCATAATTTTAAAGTGTACTTTATGTATTTTGGTGTATTTTAGGTATTGAGCTCGAAGGCTTTTAGCCAAAGTTATTAATATTTTGGAGTTTATATGATCAAAAAGATATTTTGATGCCCGATTAGAATCACTCGTCGATAAATAAATTAAATTAACTGCGGTGAATCTCTTACGAAGAATTTAATTCTGGGGAGCTTTGTTAAAAATATCTCGAGTTGCTAAAAATTGTATCTGTCAATTGAGTTGCGACGATAGTAGATATTTTTAACAAAAAGTGGTTTGGAGAGGTTATGAGTGAAATGGTAATTTAATAAATATCTAGATATTTTGAGATATTTGTTAAGTTATAATTAATATATATATTTATATATATATATATATATATATATATATATATATATATTTGTTTGGAGGGAAAAAGAAAGAAAAGAGAAAGAGAAGAAAAGGAAAGAGAAAAAGAAAGAAGAGAAAAGGAAAGGAAAGAAAAAAACAGAATTCTCTCCTTCCTCCCCCTGTCGTGCGTAAACCCTTCTTCTCCCTTCCTCCATCGTTGCTCGTTTTTGCTTTCTTTTCTTTCCTTTGAGTTCGCAATTGATAGTGGGTGATAGGACAAGGATTTCTCAACTTCATTCTTCACCTTTGATTCGAAAACAAAGAAAAACGGTATTAGAGATTCAAACTCAAATCTCCCCATTTCATCTAGATCTAAGAGTCGTTTCAAGAAGTGATAGAAGGGAAAGTTGCTCCCCACTACACTACGGTGCTAGTGAGCTAACTTTGGAAGCGACGTCGCGAGCAAAGTTTTTACCGGAATCGATCGTGGTGCCGTAAATCGACGTTAAAGCTAACGTTAAGGTAAGGGCTCC
The DNA here is from genome assembly GCA_037974775.1 of Cicer pinnatifidum. Lineage (NCBI taxonomy): Eukaryota > Viridiplantae > Streptophyta > Magnoliopsida > Fabales > Fabaceae > Cicer > Cicer pinnatifidum. Next base: position 37,822,285 of record JBBPBR010000006.1, read on the forward strand.
TTCCAAACTTTTAATTTGCATTTAGGGCCTTATATGTGGTTGTGTGGAAAAGAATTTTGTTAGGGTTGGAGTATTGATTTGGGGAAAATGAATCTAAGGTTTTATAGGTAAAATCTTAGAGTAGGTTTTGGTTATATTGATGAATATTTCATGGAAAATGAATTTACCTCATGTATGTGTGATTTTGAATAAATGAAATTATTGTGTTGATTTGTGTTCAACGTACTTGGCGTGTTCATACTTGATGTTTGTTGATTGATGTGTTTTGGTATGAATTATGGATTGAACGTGAAAGTATGTTTTGAGTTTGTTTTGTGTGGAATTTGAAAACCATTAAGTTAAATGAGTATTAAGAATGAGGAATCTCTTAATGTCTTGTTTACTTAATGTGTGTTTGGGAAAAATCGTTTAAGTTAAATGAGAATTAAGAATGGGGAATCTCTTAATGTCTTGTTTACTTAACGTTTGTTTTAGTAAACCATGCAGACCCGTGATAGGTGGCACCTTGGTAAACGGTACGGGCCCGTGATAGGCAGTATGTTTATGGTTTACGTTTTTGGTAAGTCGTGCAGACCCGTGATAGGTGGCACCTCGGTAAATAGTACAGACCCGTGATAGGTGGTACGTTTACGATTTACGTTTTTGGGTAAATTGTGTTTGTCCGTGAGAGACTGCACAGGTGTTTGTCCGTGAGAGACTACACCCTAGTAAAGTGTGTTCACTTAATGTTTGTTTTGGAAAATCGTTAAGTTAAATGAGAATTAAGAATGGGGAATCTCTTAATGTCTTATTTACTTAATGTTTGTTTTTGAAAATCGTTTTCAGTTAAATGAGTATTAAGAATGGAGAATCTCTTAATGTCTTGTTTACTGAATGTTTGTTTTGGAAAACCGTTTAAGTTACAAGAGTATTAAGAATGGGGAATCTCTTAATACTTCTGTTTGCTTAATGTTTTGTTTTGAAACTCGTTAAGTTAAATGAGTATTAAGAACGGGGAATCTCTTAATATCTGCGTTTACTTAATGTCGTCGTGAAAATGATTTTGAGGAGAAATGAATTGTTGTGTTTTGGCGTGAATTGTGTAATAAATTTGTGAATATGTTTGAGTTTGTTCTGTGTGGGATTTGAAAACCATTAAGTTAAATAAGTATTAAGAATGGGAAATCTCTTAATGTCTTGTTTACTTAATATGTGTTTGTTTGTTGGAAAATCGTTTAAGTTAACTGGGCATTAAGAATGGGGAATCTCTTAATGTCTCGGTTACTTAATGTTGTTTTGAAAATCGCATAAGTTAACTGGGCGTTGAGAATGGGGAATCTCTTAATATCCTGGTTACTTAAGGTTTGTTTTGAAAAATCGTTTAAGTTAAATGAGAATTAAGAATGGGGAATCTCTTAATGTCTCATTTACTTAATGTTTGTCTTGAAATTCGTTAAGTTAAATAAGAATTAAGAATGGGGAATCTCTTAATGTCTTGTTTACTTATTGTTTGTTTTGAAAATCGCTTAAATTAAATGAGTATTAAGAATGAGGAATCTCTTAATGACTCATTTTACTTAATGTTGTTTTGAAATTTGTTTAAGATTGAATAAGAATTAAGAATGGGGAATCTCTTAATGTCTTGTTTACTTAATGTTTGTTTTAGTAAACCGTGCAGACCCGTGATAGGTGGCACCTTGGTAAACGGTACGGGCCCGTGATAGGCAGTACGTTTATGGTTTACTATTTTTGGTAAGTTGTGCAGACCCGTGATAGGTGGCACCTTGGTAAACGGTACGGGCCCGTGATAGGCAGTACGTTTACGACTTACGTTTCTTGGTGAATTGTGGTTGTCCGTGAGAGACTGCACAGGGGTTTGTCCGTGAGAGACTACGCCCTGGTAAATTGTGTTTGTCCGTGAGAGACTGCACAGGGGTTTGTCCGTGAGAGACTACGCCCTGGTGAATTGTGTTTGTCCGTGAGAGACTGCAAGGTGTTTGTCCGTGAGAGACTACACCCTGGTAAATTGTGAATGGTTGGTTCATTTTGTCCGTGTAATAATTGTATTATAAGTGTTAAGTGTTATGTTTTGGAATTTGGTGATAACATGTTGATTACAATACTATTTCGAAACTCATGATGTTGTAGTAATTGTATTATAAGTGTTAAGTGTTATGTTTTTGGAATTTGGTGATAACATGTTTGATTGCAATACTATTTCGAAATTCATGATGTTGTAGCGATTGCGTTATCAGTGCTGAGTGTTAAGATTTGGGATTATGTATGAATGTGATTGAGTTAGTTTATGAATTTTTGAAAGAATACACAGGGAAATCGATTTACCCAATCGATTTGATGAGTTACAGGGGCCCTGTCCTTCACGAAATCGATTTTGTAACATGGTTTTCAAAAACCATTTAAGAAATCGATTTGCCAAATCGATTAGATTCATTACAGGGACTCTATCTTTCTCGAAATCGATTGCCCCAATCGATTGATGTAAGTGCAGAGTTCAATTTTCACTAAAAACTTTCAAGAAATCGATTTACCCAATCGATTGAGTCAATCGATTTGCCCAATCGATTGATTTAAGCCCAGAGTTCAATTTTCACTAAAAAATTTCAGGAAATCGATTTGCCCAATCGATTGGCTCAGTGGAAAATCTTATTTTGAGTTTGATAATTGATTGCTCCATTAATTTATCAATGTTTTGGTCAGTTATGTATTACTTGATGGATTGAGAACTTTATTTTGATTTCATTTTTATTTGGCAAGTATGACATGAACTTTTAGCATATGGAAAATCCTTTTAAGGTGCATGCTTAGTGGAAAGGGTATTTTGTGCATTTGAAAACTTAAATGTTATGTGTTAACTGTTAATTTCGGTTGGTGACCCTTTACAACTATTGTGGAAATATGGGCTTTGCCCTCAGATGATAGCCAGGACTATCCTATCGGTTCATACCCTGTGGATGGGAATGTAGATGGGAATGCTTGACTGGAGCTACGTTAGGAGGATCTCACGGGGCGCGCACTCAGGGTGTTTAGTGGTTTTGTAAAATGATCAGGCTAGGTTGACACAGAGGGAACGGATGTCTTTCTTTTGGGTTGTTTTTATTTGTAAACTGGAAGACTGTACCACTTTTGATATGTAAACATTTTGAATTCATATTTTCTGAACTTTTTCCGCTGCTTGTATATTATAATGACTTAATTATTTATCCAAAGGTGTTACCTTATTTATTTCTCTGGTTTATTTTAATTTCCTTTGAAAAAAAAATACACCCTCGCTTTGAAAAACGGGGTGTTACATATTTATATCTGCCTTGTGGAATTTCTACTAATTAATTGACTAATTCTTGCCTTTTTATGTGAAAATTATTTTGAAAATGATGAATTTAAATGAATAATGTTCTAACTTTGTTTACTATCGTTTGCTTTAATTTTAATTATAGGTTTAAGATATGAATGCAAAGTGGTTGAATAGAGCTGAAGATATACTGAATATGGGCGATGACATCCTCAAGAAAATCATTGAAAGTGTAAACTCAATTAATCACTTTCTTCTCATAAAAACTAAATTCAATTTTAAGTTTCTTAGATAGTATATGAAAAACCGAAATATATATATATATATATATATATATCCTTAAACAACCACGCACATATATAACTCACAAGCGAACAAAGCTAAAAAATTGAATGTTGAAGCGTTAAACATAATAGAGAAATCAAATATAAGAGAAACAACATTAGTGATGATGAGCAAATAAAAATAATTAAAGGCTGTCACATAACATACATTTTTTTTTCTACCTCTACTTGTACCCGAAAACCATGTACCGGAAAATGCACTTACAAACACCATTTACACAAACTCCACAATGTTTAAGGGAACATCCGAAATTTAGACAATCGATGTCTAACTTACATGTTGTAGCTGTTATATATAATATAAGAATAAAATATATTATTGAAAAAAGATTAAGAGTTTTGTAGAATATGAAAATATGAGAATGGACTTACCACCAACATCGACTAGACAAAGAAATAGGAACACAAAAAGGATCATTGTATAAAAAACCTTGAGAGTTTTAGCCATTTTTTACTCTACCTTTGCATGCAACAAATACAAATTTATTTGATCACTTTATATTGTGAAAAACCTCATGCTATGCTTATTTCAGTTGAATAATTTTTAGTACCACGTAGGATCAAATTTGTCACTTTAACTCATGTAATCGATTACTTAACCTTAGAGTATATCTTCAATTTTTTATTTCTTATCTATTCTTTCATATTAGAATGAGGTTCAAAACCAACATTGTGCTTCAATTAAATAGCTGTTAGAATATATATTCAATTAAAAAAAACATTTCTATATTTAATTTTTTTATTAAATGTCTCTTAAGCCAAATACGATCTACAACCGAGTTAAAATTAATTATAATATAGATTATTTGAATTCGATATAGTAAAATCTTTTTCAACTGCTATTAAGAACACTTATCCATTTTATTGCAAATGAATCGACTACATAGGGCCGTTAGAAAATATATTTAAATTAAACAAATTAATTTGAACTACAACCTTAACGCAACTGACCTTTTTACATATGACCCAAACATTAGTGAGAGAAAGAAAAAAGCAGCTTCAATATAGAAATAAGGGAATGCAAATAATGGAAAGGCATATTCAAAGATCGTCATAAGTTCATTTCATGATTTCGTGATTGCCACTCCCATTCGTGAACACAACACACCAGTTTATAATCCCCTGTCCGAGCCAGATATTCAACACCCATAGGACGATCTAAATCCTCCAGATAACCTAGATACTCTTTCCCATGATATTTCTACATTGCGTAGATCCACTAGAAATAGTTGTTTACCCACTTTATTAAATCACTATGTGATGACATCTCAATCACCCTTATATCCCATTCAATAGTTTTGTTCTTATACGCATCTTAACCCATCTTACTAATCTTCATATGTGCAATATCAACTATTTCTGAACCTGAATTTTTCCATCAAGGAGTGTCTATCCCGGAATGGAGACAAGCTATGAGTGAAGAAATCAAAGCCTTGGAGGCCAACAATACTTGGTCTATGTTTCGCTTCCACCTAGTAAGCATTGTATTGGCAGCAAATGTGTATATAAAGTGAAATTCAAATCGGATGGCAGTGTGGATCGTCACATAGCTCGTTTGGTAGCCAAGGGTTATACTCAATAGGCTGGTATTGACTTCACAAATACTTTTTCTCTTGTTGCCAAGCTCACTTATGTTCGTATTTTACTCACAGTGCCAGCAACAAAGAAATGGCATTTGTTGCAATTAAATGTGAATAACACGTTCCTTAATGGTGAACTTTTTGAAGAGGTTTATATGACTCCTTTCTTGGGTTACCGTCCTGCTGAAAAAGGTTTGGTTTGCAAGCTGAACAAATCCCTGTATGGCCTCAAACAAGCATTTCGACAATGGTTTTGCAAGTTCTCCACCACCTTGCTTGCTCATGGTTTTGCTCAGTCTAGAAACGATTATTCCTTATTTACTTCTAGTTCAGGTCCCTCTCTGATCATTCTACTTGTTTACATAGATGATATTATGCTGGCAGGCCCAAATTCACTAAAATTTCTAAGACTCAAGCCCTCCTTCAATTATTGTTCAAAATAAAAGTTCTTGTTAACTTAAAGTAATTCCTAAGCATGGAAATTGCTAAGTCCAACAATGGAATATCACTTTCTCAACATAAATATACTCTCAAATTGCTTGAGGATACTAGTTTTTTGTGCTGCAAACCTGTCTCACTCCCAATGGATCCCAATGTTAAACTTTCAACCAATAACGATACTTTTATTTCTGATCCATCACTTTACCTATGACTCATTGGCAAACTCATGTACTTGACTATATCACGCCTGATATTAGCTTTACTGCTCATAAACTCAGTCAATATATGCAACAGCGACGACGACCTCATCTCCTTGCAATTCACCATCTTTTGCAATACCTTAAATCTGCACCAGGCCAAGGTCTTTTGTTTCCTTCAACTAATTCTCTTGCACTTTCAGCTTATGTTGATGCTGATTGGGGCAGCATTGTGGATACTAGAAGATCCACTACTGGTTTTTGCCTCTTCATTGGTGATGCTTTAGTTTGTTGGAAGGAAAAAAACAACTTACAATCTCTAAATCTTCTGTTGCAGCTAAGTATAGGGCATTGTCCTCTACTACTAGTGAATATGTTTGGTTGCGACATTTACTTGTTCACTTTGAAGTCTCTCCAACTTCAGTTATGGTTTTTTGTGACAACAAATATATCATCCATCTTGCCTCTAATCTTGCCCACCATGAACGTTCTAAACATATCAACATCAACTACCATTTTATACGAGAATTGGTTCAGTCAAACTTGCTAAAACTCATTCATGTCAAAACTCATTCATGAATAATTATTTGATGAAATAAAATGTAAAATACAAACAAAAAAATAAGATGTAAAAATTTAAAAATATGATTGACTATTTAATATTTTTTATTTAAAAAAATGTTAATGTTGAATTATATTGTAGCGTAGTCTAAATTTATTTATTTTATTAGTAATGTTTTAATTGCGAGCATGAGAAGTTGTTGTAAAAAAAAATTGTTGAATATATTTCATCAAGAGTTTGAACTTTATTTTATTAAAGATTTATATATACTTTAAATCAATTTTAGGTATTTAAAAGTTTTAACTAATTGTTTGAGCAATTGAATTATTGTTATATTGATATGTACCAAAAATAAATTCTATT
>JBBPBR010000006.1:37841284-37854236 GCA_037974775.1 Cicer pinnatifidum
GAAAATATGTTATTTTTAATATTAGCTTCTTTTTCAAAAAAAAAACATTTTTTTTAGTAAAATAACGGTAAAGTTGTTAGTCAAGTGAAACAATATTTTATCATATATTGATAGTTCCTATGATATATAACAGCTGAGTAAAGAAATGATATATAACAGCTTATCTTTGACGAAAAAAAATTCATTTTTTCCAAAAAAATAATAATAACAGCTTATCTAAAACACAAAATTCAAATTTGAAAAGAAAAAAACTTTCGGACACCGTAGGACTCGTTGTATAAAATAAAATCCCAATCATGTTTCTCTTGTAATATAAAACATTGTTTGAAAATATTTGACCAGCAAAAATTACATTGTTTGAAAATATAATAAAACAACGAACCAACTTGAATTCTTAATTCACGAATAAACCTACGATGAAACAAACACGACAACACTATTAGTACAAAAAAAATACCTTTATACCAAAAAAACGTGACAATAGCAAAGAAATTGTGTATATGATGATATTAATATCACAAATGTAAACTCATTGAATAAAAAAAAGTATGTAAACTTACCGAGCTACAATAATAAAACTGCAATGAAGACAATGAGTGCAAAAAGCTTAAGTTTGGCCTGAAATTAAGAGAACATGTAAGACAAGATTTATTTGAATGAGTGATAAGTATATATATAGTCTCAGCTTGGGAGCGTACACTATTAAATTATGATTTGAAGTGAGTGATATAAAGTTATTGTAAGTCTTTTTAGGTTCATTTTTTATTTTTGACGGAATCTTTCAGGTTAATGTTTAATCATATAAAATCCATTAATATATGTTAAGTTTTGGATTTCATTAAATCTATTACTAAATTTTTAAATGAATAAATAATATTTATTATTTGTTGAATATAGGAAAAAAAATTAAAAATAAAGGTCAAATAGGGAAAGTATCTAATATTTAATGGGTTGAATAGTCCACTAACAATGTATTAAGAAAACTAAAACTAATTTGAATAAAAAATTGAAACCTTATTTTACATAAAATTACTATAACGTTCTTTATATATATATATATAAACGCTTAAATTTTAAACAATACAAATTCAAAATTATTTATTATTTTCATATTTGACCAAGAATAATTTATAATGAAATACATTTAATGCTCTTATTAATAGAAAATATATAAAAACATATTAAAATGATTATATGTATAATCCGTTACCAAAATATATATATAACCTGGTAAAAATGCATCGAGACCCCATAAAAAAATAAAAAATAACAACCAATGCATCGACAGAAATAAAAATATATAAAGAATTTGAAACAAAAAACTAAAACCTTTCACTCTATAAATATTTCAAAACTCTTAATAGTTTATTATTTTTGTTTTTTTTTTTTTTTTGAATAATTTATATTGAACCACATACATATCCTCTATCTAGGTATCACAACGGGGCAATGCCGAGGCGGGTTTTGTCTTCTTCATCTTCACATTCGACTAGTTAGAAAAACTCGTATTCACTCCTCATTTTTAAATAGTGTAAAATTTAAGTCTTCATTCCGAACTCGTATTCACTCCCATTCCGAACTCTCCATCACGATCTGCTTTTGGATTTTTCCGCTGCATCCATTTAAATATATATTCATATTAATTATAATTATAATTGATATAACAAAATTATTATTATTATTATACAATAATATACTAAAAATATTAAAATTCTATTTTTTATGAAGAGAATATTATAATTTTTAATATTTAAAAAATATTAAATATATTGAATATGCACGCACATATATATAATTTAAAATTACAATAATATTACTAATGAAGAGAGTTCGGAATGGATAACAACACCTTGAAATCTGTGATCGCCCCAAGTTTTAATTTTAAAGAAAAATCACATATATACCAAATCAAATCGTATTTTCTTTACTCAAATCGAGATAATTTTGTTAGATACATGCAGGTGTAGATTTTGTTGTCATCACTACTTCTATCAATATAAATTTTTGACTAATTTAACATAAAATTTATAAATATAAATACCTATTACCATGAATACACATATTATAAGTATTTAAAATTATTATTAATAAGAGTGACACCATATCTCTAATAAGATCGGAACTTCTTCTCTAAACACTCCACTAGCAACTCGTTAATATATACGATTAAAGACATCCAAAATTAATTATTGCTGTACAATCTTTAAAAAATAAATAGTATGTTTAATAAATAAATAAAATAATATGAAAATAAAGATCTTGTAAGAAGGAGGTTCATAATTTGAATTTGCTCCATGCTGCTAATAAATTTACTCCAACAAACTAACCACTAATATTTTACCTATAAAAAGTATGAAAATATATAAATATCTTGTAATTTATCATATGCAAAAAGAGATACTTTGGTTTATGAAAACATTGTAACATTTATAGGTCACATATGTAATTAATTAATAAAATGTGTTAGGGTCATTATATAATTAGCCAATAAACTATGGGTCAAATAATATATAATAGTTTATGGCTAAAGAGCATAATAGTTATGAAAATTAATAGTGTAGATACCAGGCAGTTTCTAATTTAATGAGGGGCTGAATTGAAAATACTGCAATTTGAGATATAACTAATAATAGTTATATGTAGGGGTAATGGTCCCCAAGACAAACACAACAAGACTATTCAGTTTCACAAAACCCTAAAAGAGAAAACTCTCTGGTTCTCTCTATCCCCATCAAGAGAGCAATATCTTCAAGGTGTTTTATTGAGGAAGATCACCCAACCCATTGGCTCTATCATCATCATCCCAGGATTTCATCAATGACAATTTCCACAGGTACGCTTCCGCCTTTGGTTATCCATCATGAAATTGGCATGGATCGTTGAGCATAATGCTACTTAGGGTTTACCAACAACTGGTATCAGAGCCTTCCATGTTTAATTCATGATGAAATTCGGTTATTGTCTTTGTTTTAGGATTCAATTTGGGAATTTTGACATGATTGAAATCTTAGGGTTTGAAATTTGGGAATTTGGATATATATATATATATATATATTATGGAATCCAAATTTTTTTTTCTCTTCGATTATAATTTCTGTGTTGATTGTTTTGGATGATTGGAACAATTAATGAATCGTGAACAATGCCATGAAATTCTGTTCAATATTTTGTTTTTTTTTTTTATGGCCATGGCTTAATGTTTCATCGTGTATGTCACAGTTTGCTTCATTCAATCGATTTACCAAATCGATTAACGCCGAACTTATTTGAAAAGAAACTAATCGATTGTGTCAATCGATTGTATATGTCCCAGGCCAAGTTCAATTTGAAACTTATTTTGTTAAATCGATTTGCCCAATAGATTTATTAATTACTAGTTTGGCTCTGTGACTTTCACAATCGATTGAGTCAGTCGATTTAAACAATAAGATTAAAGTTGTGATTGGATCAATCGATTTGCCAAATCGATTAGCTTGCAAGGCATGCTACTGACTTGGACAATTTAATTTCAGTAAATATGCCAATCGATTTGCCTAATCGATTTAAGCAATCAGTTTAGTCTTTGTGATTTAAACAATCGATTTGCCTAATCGATTTAAGGCTAACTGGCTCTCTGACTTGCACAATTTATTTTCTAATAAATGTACCAATCGATTTGCCTAATCGATTGATAGCATGCTTGATTTTTGAAATGTGCAAATCGATTTTGCCAATCGATTGATTTATCACAGACTACAAATGAGCGAATACATATTATATGCGTGTTATTTTTTTTTTGATAATTATCATTTTTTATGAAACAAAATTATCAAATACTAATGAACCACAGGTTATATCAGTGAACAATATTTTTTTTAAAATATTGTTTTATTTGGATATAATGAATATATGTTCAAGTCAAGTTTGACATTTTGAATGAGTTAATTGAAACTTGACGTCGCCAAAGTGACCTCTCTTGTCTAAATTGCTCATAAAGAGTGTCAAGTGGCTGTGTATATGTTTATTCATGCGGGTATTGACCATCCCAAAGGAAGGTTAATATTTGGCATAATTACATGTACACCTACAATGATAAATGTGTGACAATTATTTGGTATACATGTGAGCAGTAAATCAGCCCAAAGGAAGGTTTATTGTTTGACATGTCTTATTGTCAATAGTTGATCGTTGCAACAAGAGTACCACTAGCAGTTGGTGTTACTGTCCAAAGACTTGACACCAATCGTGCACTGGGTATCTTCACATGGGTTAAATTCCATGATTTGAACATATGTATTTATTTATTGATTTATTTTCCTATATTGTGAGTTTCTAAGTTTCGTCATTTATTTAATTCACAACATCTATTGCTTCCATATCTGCAAATTTGAGTTTTATTACTGTCCTTAATGGAACAAATTTTAAGGAATGGGAAGAGAACATTCTGATTGTTCTTGGCTGCATGGATCTAGACCTTGCATTAAGAATTGATCGACCCCCTACTCCTAAGGACTCTAGTTCTTCTGAGGAAAAATCAGAGTATGAGAAATGGGATCGCTCAAATCGCATAAGTCTCATGATCATAAAGCGTGGCATTCCTGAGGTCTTTAGAGGTGCTGTCTCGGATGAGGTAGTTACAGCTAAAAAATTTCCTTGCTGAGATGGAAAAACGCTTTGAAAAAGGTGATAAGGCTGAAACAAGTTCTTTGCTTCAGAACTTAATTTCCATGAAGTATCAAGGCAAGGGAAATATAAGAGAGCACATTATGATGATGTCCAACATTGCTTCTAAGCATAAAGGACTAAAGCTTGAGTTGTCAGATGACTTACTCATTCATTTAGTATTGTTGTCTCTTCCTGCGCAATTCAGTCAGTTTAAAGTGACTTATAATTGTCAAAAGGAGAAATGGACTCTTAATGAACTCATTTCATTATGTGTGCAAGAAGAGGACAGGCTGAAGCAAGATAGGACTGAAAGTGCTCACTTTACTAGCATCTCTAAAGACAAGGGCAAAAGGAAAAGAATTGAGCAGCCCAAGAACAAAGTTGCTGTTAAGGGTCCAGAACAAAAGAAGCAGACTAAGGATAACAACTGCTTCTTCTGCAGGAGTCCTGGACACGTGAAGAAGGATTGTGCCAAATTTCACGCTTGGCGTGTTAAGAAAGGTATGATTCTGTCTTTGGTCTGTTTTGAGGTTAATTTAGCTTCAGTACCTGGAAACACTTGGTGGTTAGACTCTGGTGCAACTACTAACATCAGTGTTTCAATGCAGGGTTGCCTAAACTTCTGAAAGCCTAGTGATACTGAAAGATGCATCTATGTAGAAGATGGGAAGAAGGTAGAAGTTGAAGCCATAGGAAAATTTAGATTATTATTAAGTTCCGGTCATTATTTGAATTTAGAAGACACTTTTGTTGTACCGTCATTTAGACGGAATTTGGTCTCTATTTCTTATTTGGACAAATCAGGATATTATTGTTCATTCGGGAATAAAGAATTTACTTTGTCTTTAAATTCGAATGTTGTTGGAACCGGTTTACTTTCTGGTTATGATAATATTTATTTGTTGGAAACTGTGGCTAACTATAATGAAACCTTGAGTGTGGAATCACGTGGTACTAAGCGAAAAATTGAAAATTTCAATTCAGGAGTGCTTTGGCACAAGCGTCTAGGTCACATCTCTAAAAATAGAGTTGAACGACTTGTGTCAGATGGAACTTTAGATTCCATTGACTTCACAGACTTTAACGTTTGTGTAGCATGCATTAAAGGAAAACAGACTAAAGATAAGAAATTAGGTGCATATAGAGCTACAGACGTCTTAGAATTGATACATACGGACATTTGTGGGCCATTTCCAACTCCTTCTTGGAATGGTCAACAATATTTTATATCATTCATAGACGATTATTCTAGATATGCCTACCTTTACCTAATTCACGAAAAGTGTCAATCAATAGACGTGTTCAAATCCTTTAAGGCAGAAGTTGAGAATCAACTTAATAAGAGAATTAAAAAGGTCAAATCTGATCGTGGTGGTGAATACTACGGCTGATATGACGGTTCAGGTGAACAATGTCCGGGACCATTTGGGGGGAAGATTAAGGTTAAAGATTTTGTCTTTGAGGAAGAATCGGTAACAATTCCAGAACTGATTCTTCCACCAGTTGACTTTCCCATTATTGAACAAACTCAAGATGATCTAGTTGTTCAGGAAGAACAAAATCCAGATCAAATTCAAGATCCTCAAGAACAAGTGCCTCAAGAGCCAGCTCCATTGCGGAGATCCACTAGAGAAAGGAAAAATGCTATTTCGGATGATTATGTAGTATTTATCAATGAGGTAGAGGAAAATGTTGGCATGACGGAAGACGACCCGATCAACTTTCGTCAAGCCATGCAAGATTCCCATTCAGATAAGTGGATCGAAGCAATGAATGAGGAGTATAAGTCTATGCAAGACAATTCAGTTTGGGAACTTATCCCATTACCTGAAGGAGTGAAACCCATTGGTTGCAAATGGATTTTTAAAACCAAGAAGGATTCCAATGGTAATGTGGAGAGATATAAGGCACGTCTTATAGCTAAGGGTTATACTCAAAAGGAAGGGATTGATTATAAAGAGACTTTCTCTCCTGTTTCATCGAAGGACTCTTTAAGAATAATCATGGCTCTTGTTGCTCACTTTAATTTGGAGCTTCATCAAATGGATGTAAAAACAGTTTTTCTCAATGGCGACATTGATGAGACGATCTATATGATGCAGCCAGAAAACTTTGTGTTGGGAGACCCAAAGAATATGGTGTGCAAACTAAGAAAATCCATTTATGAGCTAAAACAAGCTTCTCGTCAATGGTACCATAAATTTCATCAAGTAATTCTCTCATTTGGTTTTGAGATGAATACAGTTGATGATTGTGTGTATCATAAGTTCAGTGGGAGCAGACATATTTTCCTGGTCTTGTATGTTGATGATATACTGCTTGCCACTAACGATATAGGCATGTTGCACGAAACTAAGAAATTTCTATCAAAACATTTTGAGATGAAAGATCTTGGTGACGCCTCTTTTGTATTAGAAATTCAGATACACCGAGACAGATCTCGAGGTATTCTTGGATTGTCACAAAAGAGCTATATCGATAAGGTTCTCAAAAGGTTTGGGTTACAGGATTGCAAACCAGGGGACACCCCAGTTGCTAAGGGAGACAAGTTTAGTCTCAAACAGTGCCCTAAGGGAAGTTTGGAAATTCAAGAAATGCAAAAGATCCCTTATGCTTCAGCTGTAGGGAGTCTTATGTATGCCCAAGTATGTACGCGTCAAGACATAGCGTTCATAGTAGGGATTTTAGGCAGATATTTAAACAATCCAGGTCTTGACCATTGGAAAGCAGCCAAGAGGGTCATGAGATATTTGAAGAGAACAAGAAACTACATGCTCACATATAGGAGGTCAGACCAGTTAGAGATCACTGGGTACTCTGACTCGGATTTTGCGGGATGCCAAGACAGCTTAAGATCAACTTCAGGCTATGTCTTTCTGTTAGCTGGTGGAACAGTTTCTTGGCGTAGTGCCAAGCAAGGTCTTACTGCTTCATCAACCATGGCAGCAGAATTCGTAGCAATTCATGAGGCATCTGACCAGGGCATTTGGCTGAGAAATTTTGTCACAGGGCTGCAAATAGTTGTAGGGATTGAAAGACCACTCAAGTTGTATTGTGACAATAGATCAGCAGTCCTGTATTCTAACAATAATAGGAGCTCAACCAAGTCAAAGCACATTGACATTAAGTTCCTAGTTGTTAAAGAGAAGGTACAAAGTGGACAGATATCCATAGAACACTTAAGGACAAACTCCATGATTGAAGATCCGCTCACTAAAGGTCTACCACCCAAGGTCTTTCATGAGCATACTGCTCACATGGGTGTGCTACAGTTTGAGGAATCTTGATTTTAGTGGGAGTTTCGTCCATTATGCAATTTATGTTCTATGTTTAATTGCAAAGCACAAATACATTGTATTTGGACTTTCTGATCAGAAATAAAGTTTAAAGTATTCAGTTTTGGTTACTTTGTACATTTAAGTTATGGTATGATCTCATTCGGTAAAGTAAGAGCAGTTGAAAATTGACATGCATTGACCAACTTCATGTAATTTTCATGCTACACTTTTCATAATGGGTCTATGTCATTTAGTTGTGTCAGTACGGGTGATCATTGATGGGTTTAGTTATGCTTATTATGACGAAAGTCTCTTTGGTTCCATGTGCTGATATGATTAATGGACGGGACAATTTGGATTATACTCAAGGTAATTATAATGACATTTTTTGACGTCATAAAGTCTAACACACTCTTAAGGATACATGTGTGACTAGTGGGAGATTGTAAGATTTATAGGTCACATATGTAATTAATTAATAAAGTGTGTTAGGGTCATTATATAATTAGCCAATAAACTAGGGGTCAAATAATATATAATAGTTTATGGCTAAAGAGCATAATAGTTATGAAAATTAATAGTGTAGATACTAGGCAGTTTCTAATTTAATGAGGGGCTGAATTGGAAATACTGCAATTTGAGATATAACTAATAATAGTTATACATAGGGGTAATGGTCCCCAAGGCAAACACAACAAGACTATTCAGATTCACAAAACCCTAAAAGAGAAAACTCTTTGGTTCTCTCTATCCCCATCAAGAGAGCAAGGTCTTCAGGGTGTTTTGCTGAGGAAGATCACCCAACCCATTGGCTCTATCATCATCATCCCAGGATTTCATCAATGGCAATTCCCACAGGTACGCTTCCGCCTTTGGTTATCCATCATGTAATTGGCATGAATCGTTGAGCATAATGCTACTTAGGGTTTACCAACAAACATTTCATATTCTCATTTTATATTTTCATTTTTTAAAACTGTTTTCATTTTCAAAATTTAAACTTTAAGAAATGCATGCATTTGTTTTAACTTCTTTTTTGTTTTTCTTTTTTAAAAAGTAAAATTATTTAAAATAAATTTTATTTAACCAACTCGTATTTATCATTTTATAAAATATTTTAAGATTAAATATGAATATTTTTATTTTTTATTTCATATATGCTTGCCTATAGCATGTCAAATTAGAGTTGTTTGATAATGGTCATTTTGGCACTAGCTTAAAGCATCTATTGAGATGCTATAGCTTTCGAGTTTATAGTTTATTATCTATTATACATTCGTTGTATGCTAGATAGTGTGGTCTTAATATTTTTAGAGATTTTTTTCTAAAAAATTGAGGTACTAATAATAAAATATAATTTTAATAATTAAAAATTATTTTAAAATATTATATTTTTACTGAATGAAACAACAAAAATTCAAATTATTTTATTTAAATTCATCAAAATAAGTAAATTACATATAACATCTAAATACAACTTTAAACTAATATTAACCGTCTAACTATTTAAAAATAATAATCATTTCTAACACTTTTTGAAACACAAAGATCCAATCAAATAACATATCAAAAGAAAAACCAACTAACAATATTCTTAATCAATTTTCTTTTTGGCAAAACAAACTTGTTAATCGTATGACACTTTTTCTTAGTGGATTCATTCACTAACTAAAAACTCTTGTTGAATCAAATAAAATTTGGTGCAATGAACTCTTTTCCTCTATAATAAATCAAATCTTATTGGACTTGGATGTATTTTCTTTATTCTATAGAATTTTTTTAATCAAGATATCATAATTATTAGTTAAAAGTAAAAAAACATTGAGGCTCTAGTAATTTTGGATCGGTGCAATGGCCTAACTTGCACAGGATAATTACCGACCATACTGCTAATTTATGTGTCATTCACTATTTTTTTTTACGTATAAACAATATATAAAAGTCTTAATTGCACTTTTGGTCCCCCTATTATAGGTGAAAATTGAATGTAGTCCCCCCATTTTGTTTGTCCCTAGTTTTAGTCCCCCAAACAGAATTTGAGCAGAACTGAACTGAACCAGCACAAGAATAATACCAATAATGCAGTTAAAATCAAGTTTTATACCTATAATAAGGTGAAACGTACGATTATGGATCAGCTTTGTTATGCCATATACAAACAAGAGCATGGCAACACGGAATACCAGTCAAATCCCACTTACGACAAGCACAAGTTTTTGTGTGTAGATTTACCGTATAAGTATCTACACCATTTGTGACACTAAACAAGTTAAAATCATCATCTCCATGCCAAGTTGCGAACCAACCTCCAGCTGCTCTTTTTTCCTTTTCCAATATTTGTTGAATCCTCGGACATATATTGCCTCTATATCGTAGCATGAGTTCTTTTTGTTTCACAATCCTTACTGTAATGTAATGTTTCAAACCTTCAAGTAATGTTATGATAGGCTTATCTCTATACTCCAATGCAGCCATGTTGAAAGCCTCACACATGTTGTTTACTTGAAGGTCACATTGTGTATCAATGCGAAATGCTGACCTAGTCCACATAGATGGTGGAAGTTGCATCATGTCTTTCCATGCATCTTCATTGATTGCCTTAATTTTTTGCATTGCTTTCTCCCAATCCTGGACCACAGTAGCTCTTGCTGCCAACCAAAGAAGCTCTTTCATATGTCCTCCAGGATACTTTTTTTTTCCAATTCCCATACAAGTGTTTAACACATAATCGGTGTTCCACGTGGGCCCCAATGTTGGCAATGGCAGGTACCAATCCCTGAAACATATGATTTAAAAAGAGATTGTTTAATTCAAAAAAAAAAAAAACAGAGGGCATAATTCAGCACAGATTGCATAATTCAAAAAAACAAGAATAAAACCAAAACCAGCAGAACCAGAACTGAACCAGCAGAACCAGAACTGAACCAGCAGAACCAAAACCAAAACTGAACCATAACTGAACCAAAACCAGCAGAACAAAACCAAAACCAAAACCAGAACAAAACTGAACAAGCACAAGAACCAAACAGAACTGAACCAAAAAAACAAGAACAAAACCAAAACCAGCAGAACCAGCAGAATTCAGCACAGATTGCTTAAAAACAGATTGCATAATTCAAAAAAACAGATTGCATAAACTTCAGCACACATACCTTTTGTTGATCTGAAATGAATGCATATTGCTTATGCTGAATATTGTTGAGGTCCTCCAGTAAAAGATCCAGAAACCATTGCCATGAGTCTTTTGTTTCAGCTTCAACAACTGCATATGCAATGGGAATCATTTGAAGCTAGCCTACACAAAACACATGGACCACATTATAATACAATAGAGCATATGGACCACATTGAACAAAACAAACCATTGAATAAATCAAAGTTGGCCTACACTACACATGCACCACAAAATAATACAATAGAG
Organism: Cicer pinnatifidum; assembly: GCA_037974775.1. Lineage (NCBI taxonomy): Eukaryota > Viridiplantae > Streptophyta > Magnoliopsida > Fabales > Fabaceae > Cicer > Cicer pinnatifidum. The sequence continues at coordinate 37,852,628 of JBBPBR010000006.1, forward strand.
CATATGGACCACATTATTAAAAGGCATTCAGTTCTGTTAACAGTGTAGAGAAAAACTTTTGGCCCTAAAATCAAAGCGAAAACCCTAAAATCGAACAGAGTTTAATAATGTTAATAACAAAACAAATCGAAAACCCTAAAATCACATACCTAGCACAAAACAATGTATCTTCACTCGCCATTTTATCACTGATGAAAAAGAAAGATGAACAGAGAAGACGAACGCACAGAGAAGATGAACGCACAGAGAAGACGATGACGAACGCAGGGCTTTGAACGCAGGGGTAGACGGTAGACGATGAACGCACGGAGAAGACGATGATTTCACGATGACTGTCTCTTTCTTTCCTTTCACGAACAGTTTGGATTTTAGGTTTTTCTTTTAATTTTATTTTTAATTGTATTTTTATAAATATTTCATAATTATTAAAATGATTTTTTAAAATAAAACTTTTTTTTTTAATCAGAAATAATAAAATAATAACTTTATTCCATGTCAGCGTATGCCACATCAGCAATTTATTGACAGGTCATTAAAAATATGACAGCTCATGCTCAAATTCTGTTTGGGGGACTAAAACTGGGGACAAAAAAATGGGAGGACTACTTTCAATTTTCACCTATAATAGGGGACCAAAAGTGCAATTAAGCCTATATAAAAAAAAGACAATATAATACAATTTTTTTTTTAAATTTTATTATTTTGCATGTGAGTGGAGTGGGTAGGATCTAGGAAGTAAAATCCACCCTAAATTGTTGCCATAACTAGTATGAATCCAATTGTTGGTATTAGAAACTTAATTCACTACAATAAATTCATGAAAATCTTGGAAAATGCATACTTTCAGCGGCCTTGCTAACGGCCACATGATTGACAGCTATTGGATGGTTAAAACAACTTTCAGATATACCTCTAAAGGATATTAATCGTTGGAACTTTCTGAGGGTTAAAGACAACAAAAGTTCTCATTTTTTTTATGTCTTATAATCATAGGTCTGAAACAAAATATAGCTTAAAATGTATTTCATCTTCCTTTTTTTTCGCTTTTCACTTTTAAGATATATTTTTTTAAATAAAATTATATAAAAACTTATATATAATTGGGATGTTTCAAATTCAAACTTAAAATAAGATATTTAATTTAATAATTTTCAATATTTTTTAGTTGAATTAAATCTTACGAATGATTTTAATTTTAATTTATTTTGATTATAACTATTGCCTTGTGTTAACATAGATTTTTTTTATCGGATATTAACTTTGTAAAGCGAAAATGCTAGCACTTTTAACACCTCTATCTTCATTCACTAGAAAGAGTGGTTTAAGGTAGTTGTTGATTCATAATTATTCTTTTAAATAAGTGATTTGCATATAAAATTAACTTTTTTTTAATATATTATTACTAGTGTAAAATAAGAATGTGTTTAAATAATGTTTTTATGAAAACTTCTAGTACATTTTTATATTAAAGTAAAATCATTTAGTAGATGGTTGAATGCATGTTTTCTTTACAAGGATGGTTGAATTCATGTTGTCATAGAATAAACATATTCCCATACTTTTTTTCTATTTTTATTTCTATTTTTATTGTAAATGAAAACAGAAAATG
>JBBPBR010000006.1:37857971-37904738 GCA_037974775.1 Cicer pinnatifidum
AAAAATAGATAAATAAAAATTTTAAATTACAATAAAATTTTAGAAAGTCCAAGTTCGAAATGCTGATTTCAGAAAAGTTTTTTTAAAAAAACATTTATTTTAATTTTATTTTCAATTTTTATTGAAATAACCAAAATAATATATATATATATATATAATTATAATTAATATAATTCATAAAAATACATAAATAGAAAATTTAAATTACGATAAAACTTTAAATTTCATAATTTATTCATAAAAACTATCACAAATTTTACAAAAATTACGATAATTAATGTCGAAGGTCGCTAGTACCATATTGTCGGGGTTTTCTCACACGTCCGGGATTTTGACGACGTCTTAATACATTACGAGTTTGTTGTTGTTGTTCTTCTTGTAATACCTCAATTTTTTACGAATAATTAAAAAATATTTTAAAATAATAATAAGAATAACATATAATAAAATGTTTAATAAATATTTTACAATCATTTTTAAAAATCTAAACATCATCATTTTACAATTCAAATTTAAGTATATATTAAAAACAATATAATATAAAATAAAATAAAAAAGGAAATTGTGAATTACAACAAAATAATTTTCATTCATTTTATTTTTTCACAGTTTTATTTTATTTTATTTTCTTAATTTGATCTGTCAATTTATTTATTCTATTTAACTATTTTTGATATGTCCATTTTATTTTATGAAGCCAACCAACACCATCAACCTGCACGCCTGCAAACACGCTTCTGTTGCTTTTTGTCAATTTGCTCAAACACTCAATTCAGCCACTGTCAAATACTCAAACATTAGCACAACTTCCTTAGTAAAAAATCAACACACATTTTGGCTGACATATTTTTATATATTGTTTTTGTATGAGATGATTTGGATTGTGTTTGGAAAGCTCAAATTTGTTTTTGTTTGGATTGTGTTTGAAAAAGTTCAAATTTGTTGTTTTTCTACCATATTTAATTGAAATGTTTTACATTACATGCCTTTCATTTATGAAACTCGTTGCCAGCCTGGTCTGAAACTCTTGTGTGTTGCCACTCTGGTTTGTGTGTTGTGTTGTTGTTTACAGGTTGTCGTGGCTGGTTTGCCGTGGCTTATTTCTATTCACCTGTAAATAAATATAGATTTAATATAAATAACGATGAAAATAATTAATTACTAATAAACATAATTCATTTCACTTATAAATGATATTAATACACTGTTTAATATTAAATGAGTTATATTTTCGTCATTTCTTTCACTAAAAAGTATTTGAAAGAGCTCACAATTTGTATATAGTTTTTTTATTATTAAAGTAGTTTTTTTTATTATTATTTATTTAATAAATAACAATACAAGTTCATACTTTTTTTTACCGTTTATTTTATTTTTATATGTGTTTATTATTGAGTTTTATTTTGTAGATTTATTTAAATTTATTTAATTTTTAACATCAGTTATTATTATTATTATTATTATTTTAAAAAAGACAAAGATAAAACTATAATCAAATATTGTAAGGTTAATTAGATGTGACATCTTTTTAATCTTTGCGTTTTTTTTAGAACACAAATTGTGACAACTTGGCAGTTCTAAATCTCATCTTCACAAATAAATTGTTAAATTAAGATCATAATCAAATTAATAAGTAAAAATTATTAAAAGTTAACTAAAAATAAAATCTTTAATTCCCGGAGTTACATAATACAAATTATATATTTTGATAACTCTAAAATTTATTTTTATAAATAAATAGATCTAAAATCGACTTTTTTAAAAAATTTAATTAATTAAATGTTTTTTTTTAATCTTGGAGTTGTTAAGACACAAATTAAACTATTTGTTGGTTTTGAAACTCAATTTAAAAATAAAAAATAAGCTATTATTAAGAGGATTAAATTATATGTGACATATTTTTACTCCTTGAATTTTGAGACACGAGTTGTACATTTCGATCGTCTTAAAATTCATATTTTAAAATAATTATTCAAATCAAGCAAGTTTATTTCTTTATGTTTGTCAAAATTAATTTTTTTAATAACAAAAATACAATTTATTTAAAAGCAATCAACACATCCACATTTTCTACTAAGAACTACGTAGTTTTGATTTCTCCATCGCACCAGAAGATACGTAGGAGCAAGATCACACTTTTGTCAAACACAATAATAAAAACTTTTTTTACTCTTTTAAACACACTTTTATCTAAAAAATCACATTTATAAAAATATAATTTATATTCATATTTAATAATAAACAAAAATAAGTATATTTAAGCTGATATAATTTTGCACACTTTTGGTTTTTATTTTTAAGGGTTTCCCAATATTTTCCCTAATTTAAATAAATTTTGGTGACAACTCCATTGAATTCGAGGAAAACTCGAAATTTTAGGCCGCGACACTTCTTCTTGATATTTGTCTTCTTGTTGTGGAGGATGTCTAGGAGGAAGTGCTGCAGAAGAACTACTTCCACCTTGAGTCCAGTTGGATATTTGATTCAACGGAGTATATGCATTCCCAAAGCTTGGAATTTGAAAGTTTTGTTGACACATATTATTCAGTAACTGGATAGCGGACTCAGGTGTATTATGACGAGTATTGAACGTGTTATACAACAATTCCTCTGCGCTTGATGCAAATGATAGTCGGCGATTGTCTTCTTGATGTGGTTGTTGGCTATGAAAATTAAATTGTTCCCCTGGCGTGAACCTGTAAGATTGATGTGGTGTGTGGGTAAAAGTACGAGGAGGCTGTTAGACATATGTTCGTTTTTGATGTTATTGACAAGCATCCAATTTGAAATACATCTAACATTGTCAACTGAGAAAAATTTCAGGAACAACAAATTCAATCCTACATACTCGAAACAATTGCTTGGAACTCAAGGAATCAACAAAATCTTGAAGATCCATGAGCACATCGATTAGCACAATCGATTCCATAACAGGGTTGAATAAGTTTACAAAGTTTGGTGTTACCCAATCGATTAGCACAATCGATTTGTACATCCTTAAAGAAAACAAAAGGGCTATCAATCGATTCTCCAAATCGATTGGTAAACATATTGGAAAATAAATTGTACAAGTCAGAGAGCCAGTTTGCCACAAATCGATTAGGCACATCGATTGAGTGAATCACCAAGACTAAACTGATTGTTTAAATCGATTGGACAAATCGATTGACATGCTTACTGAATTTAAAATGTGCAAGTCAGTAGCACGTTTTGCAGGCAATCGATTTGGCAAATCGATTGGAATAATCACTTCTTTAATTGTGTTTTTGTCTACATCGATTGAAACAATCGATTGGTAATGTCCCAGAGCCAAACCTGTTTACTAAATCGATTAGGCCAATCGATTCACTAAAACAAGTTTCAAAATAACTCAGGTCTGGAACATACACAATCGATTACTACAATCTGTTTATATACATCTGTGTAATAAAAGTTGGTATCAATCGACTTGGTAAATCGATTGAATAACCCAACTGATGAAAAGTACTTCAGACTTAAGATCCACAATCGATTGGCACAATCGATTGACATAAAAGTTTTATAAACAGAGATGACTGAATGGTAAAATCGATTAAGCACATCGATGATTTTGATCTCGTTGTTTGAACAAAACACATCAAGTCGATTCTGCAAATCGATTTAATCATATACTGTCATCAAAGTTTGAAGAACTACTTAAAATAATCGATTGAGCAAATCGATTAGTATGTACAGTTTCAAGATTCAAGAAAAACAAGACTCGCGAAATCGATTGAAGAAATCGATTAACCAGCATTATGACTTTAATGAATCGATTGGATAAATCGATTCATATGTTGTTTTTCCTGAAACTATATAAACTGTTTTTCTGTATCTTCTCAATACACACAACAACATACACATAACTTTCTGATATCTTTGTTTCTCACTGTGAAATAACTTTGAACATTACTTTTTCAATTATGAAGATTCATCTTTCATGATCCACAAGAACTGAGAAAGATTGCTGGAGAAACAACTTTAGAGAAGAAAACTGTTGAAGAAATTTCTATGTAATTTCTGATTAGATACATCTGTAAACAAATTCTTAAAACAAATAACATTGAGAAATCCAGTATTAACTGGTAGTTATCTTCTGTGATTGAGAGGTCTCATCAAGAAGAAACTTGACTGTAATCTTGGAAGAGTTTATGGGAGATAAACTCTGGGATTCAGGGAGATAAGAATAGAATAAGAAGAATCGTTTTAGATTGATAGGCGAGGAGCTAGAACATCTGTAAACGGATTCTGAGATATTCTATTGGAAAGGCCAAGATTGGATTTGATCTTGGGACTGGATGTAGGTCGTTCAACAACGGCTGAACCAGTATAAATCACTGCGTACAATCTTTCTTACCCTTATCTTTTTTTAATTTCTGCAGTGTGTATTTGTCTGATATTGATTGAATGCTTGAATATCTTTCTGCATACTTTGATATTACATGAAAGACTGTTTCCAGCATGATTGTAAGTGAATCAATATCTTGAACAATAAACGTAACTGGTGCATCTCTCAATATATTCTTTGATCCATATACTTTGTGCATTCATTTGTATTGTAGTTTTGGGACCTTATTCTGATGCTTTGTTTAATAAATGTACGATTTGTTAAACTGCTGCGCATATCTCTAAAAATAGGTAATCTTCCGCATAATTTTCATTTAACAGAGGTTACTGGTACCAACAATTGGTATCAGAGCCAATTTTTGTTAGAGTAACTCTCATCAAAAATCATGACCTCTGATTTCCTAGGAGAGGGTGCATCATTAGCTAGGCCTCCCGCTTTTAACGGGGCCGCATACATGTATTGGAAACAACGCATGTTAATTTTTCTTGAAGCTAGTGGTATTGATATTCTAGATGCTGTAGAAAATGGACCATTTGTGCCAACCATAGCAGGTACAGGTGAATCAGCAATCCTAAAGCCAAAAAGTGACTGGACTGATGAAGACAAAAAAGAGATAAGGGTAAGAAAGATTGTACGCAGTGATTTATACTGGTTCAGCCGTTGTTGAACGACCTACATCCAGTCCCAAGATCAAATCCAATCTTGGCCTTTCCAATAGAATATCTCAGAATCCGTTTACAGATGTTCTAGCTCCTCGCCTATCAATCTAAAACGATTCTTCTTATTCTATTCTTATCTCCCTGAATCCCAGAGTTTATCTCCCATAAACTCTTCCAAGATTACAGTCAAGTTTCTTCTTGATGAGACCTCTCAATCCCAGAAGATAACTACCAGTTAAGACTGGATTTCTCAATGTTATTTGTTTTAAGAATTTGTTTACAGATGTATCTAATCAGAAATTACATAGAAATTTCTTCAACAGTTTTCTTCTCTAAAGTTGTTTCTCCAGCAATCTTTCTCAGTTCTTGTGGATCATGAAAGATGAATCTTCATAACTGAAAAAGTAATGTTCAATGTTATTTCACAATGAGAAACAAAGATATCAGAAAGTTATGTGTATGTTGTTGTGTATTTTTAGAAGATACAGAAAAACAGTTTATATAGTTTCAGGAAAAACAACGTATGAATCGATTTATCAAATCGATTCATTAAAGTCATAATGCTGGTTAATCGATTTCCTCAATCGATTTCGCGAGTCTTGTTTTTCTTGAATCTTGAAACTGTACATACTAATCGATTTGCTCAATCGATTATTTTAAGTAGTTCTTCAAACTTTGATGACATTATATGATTAAATCGATTTGCAGAATCGACTTGATGTGTTTTGTTCAAACAACGAGATCAAAACCATCGATGTGCTTAATCGATTTAACCATTCGGTCGTCTCTGTTTATAAAACTTTTATGTCAATCGATTGTGCCAATCGATTGTGGATCTTAAGTCTGAAGTACTTTTCATCAGTTGGGTTATTCAATCGATTTACCAAGTCGATTGATACCAACTTTTATTACACAGATGTATATAAACAGATTGTAGTAATCGATTGTGTATGTTCCAGACCTGAGTTATTTTGAAACTTGTTTTAGTGAATCGATTGGCCTAATCGATTTAGTAAACAGGTTTGGCTCTGGGACATTAACAATCGATTGTTTCAATCGATGTAGACGAAAACAAAATTAAAGAAGTGATTATTCCAATCGATTTGCCAAATCGATTGCCTGCAAAACGTGCTACTGACTTGCACATTTTAAATTCAGTAAGCATGTCAATCGATTTGTCCAATCGATTTAAACAATCAGTTTAGTCTTGGTGATTCACTCAATCGATGTGCCTAATCGATTTGTGGCAAACTGGCTCTCTGACTTGTACAATTTATTTTCCAATATGTGTACCAATCGATTTGGAGAATCGATTGATAGCCCTTTTGTTTTCTTTAAGGATGTACAAATCGATTGTGCTAATCGATTGGGTAACACCAAACTTTGTAAACTTATTCAACCCTGTTATGGAATCGATTGTGCTAATCGATGTGCTCATGGATCTTCAAGATTTTGTTGATTCCTTGAGTTCCAAGCAATTGTTTCGAGTATGTAGGATTGAATTTGTTGTTCCTGAAATTTTTCTCAGTTGACAATGTTAGATGTATTTCAAATTGGATGCTTGTCAATAACATCAAAAACGAACATATGTCTAACACGGTTAAAAACCCTAATTGGACAAGAATAAGCCTAGGGAGGACGAAAATGACCTAATTGATCATCCAATGACACAAACACACCTATTGGATGCACAAGATTCGTTAAAAACCCTAATTGGACAAGAATATGACTAGGGAGGACGAAAATGACCTAATTGATCATCCAATGACACAAACACACCTATTGGATGCACAAGATTGGTTAAAAACCCTAATTGGACAAGAATATGCCTAGGGAGGTCGAAAATGACCCTAAATATTAATTCAATGAAACAAACAAACTTATTGGATGCACAAGATTGGTTAAAAACCCTATATGGACAAGAATAAGCCTAGGGAGGACGAAAATGACCTAATTGATCATCCAATGACACAAACACACCTATTGGATGCACAAGATTGGTTAAAAACCCTAATTGGACAAGAATATGCCTAGGGAGGACGAAAATGACCTAAATGATCATCCAATGACACTAATGAACTTATTGGATGCACAAGATTGGTTAAAAACCCTAATTGGACAAGAATAAGCCTAGGGAGGACGAAAATGACCTAATTGATCATCCAATGACACAAACACACCTATTGGATGCACAAGATTGGTTAAAAACCCTAATTGGACAAGAATAAGCCTAGGGAGGACGAAAATGACTTAATTGATCATCCAATGACACAAACACACCTAATGGATGCACAAGATTAGTTAAAAACCCTAATTGGACAAGAATAAGCCTAGGGAGGACGAAAATAACCTAATTGATCATCCAATGACACAAACACACCTATTGGATGCACAGGATTGGTTAAAAATCCTAATTGTTAGACATATGTTCGTTTTTGATGTTATTGACAAGCATCCAATTTGAAATACATCTAACATTGTCAACTGAGAAAAATTTCAGGAACAACAAATTCAATCCTACATACTCGAAACAATTGCTTGGAACTCAAGGAATCAACAAAATCTTGAAGATCCATGAGCACATCGATTAGCACAATCGATTCCATAACAGGGTTGAATAAGTTTACAAAGTTTGGTGTTACCCAATCGATTAGCACAATCGATTTGTACATCCTTAAAGAAAACAAAAGGGCTATCAATCGATTCTCCAAATCGATTGGTACACATATTGGAAAATAAATTGTACAAGTCAGAGAGCCAGTTTGCCACAAATCGATTAGGCACATCGATTGAGTGAATCACCAAGACTAAACTGATTGTTTAAATCGATTGGACAAATCGATTGACATGCTTACTGAATTTAAAATGTGCAAGTCAGTAGCACGTTTTGCAGGCAATCGATTTGGCAAATCGATTGAAATAATCACTTCTTTAATGGTGTTTTTGTCTACACCGATTGAAACAATCGATTGGTAATGTCCCAGAGCCAAACCTGTTTACTAAATCGATTAGGCCAATCGATTCACTAAAACAAGTCTCAAAATAACTCAGGCCTGGAACATACACAATCGATTACTACAATCTGTTTATATACATCTGTGTAATAAAAGTTGGTATCAATCGACTTGGTAAATCGATTGAATAACCAAACTGATGAAAAGTACTTCAGACTTAAGATCCACAATCGATTGGCACAATCGATTGACATAAAAGTTTTATAAACAGAGACGACTGAATGGTTAAATCGATTAAGCACATCGATGGTTTTGATCTCGTTGTTTGAACAAAACACATCAAGTCGATTCTGCAAATCGATTTAATCATATACTGTCATCAAAAGTTTGAAGAACTACTTAAAATAATCGATTGAGCAAATCGATTAGTATGTACAGTTTCAAGATTCAAGAAAAACAAGACTCGCGAAATCGATTGAGGAAATCGATTAACCAGCATTATGACTTTAATGAATCGATTGGATAAATCGATTCATATGTTGTTTTTCCTGAAACTATATAAACTGTTTTTCAGTATCTTCTCAAAAATACACAACAACATACACATAACTTTCTGACATCTTTGTTTCTCACTGTGAAATAACTTTGAACATTACTTTTTCAGTTATGAAGATTCATCTTTCATGATCCACAAGAACTGAGAAAGATTGCTGGAGAAACAACTTTAGAGAAGAAAACTGTTGAAGAAATTTCTGTGTAATTTCTGATTAGATACATCTGTAAACAAATTCTTAAAACAAATAACATTGAGAAATCCAGTCTTAACTGGTAGTTATCTTCTGTGATTGAGAGGTCTCATCAAGAAGAAACTTGACTGTAATCTTGGAAGAGTTTATGGGAGATAAACTCTGGGATTCAGGGAGATAAGAATAGAATAAGAAGAATCGTTTTAGATTGATAGGCGAGGAGCTAGAACATCTGTAAACGGATTCTGAGATATTCTATTGGAAAGGCCAAGATTGGATTTGATCTTGGGACTGGATGTAGGTCGTTCGACAACGGCTGAACCAGTATAAATCACTGCGTACAATCTTTCTTACCCTTATCTCTTTTTAATTTCTGCAGTGTGTATTTGTCTGATATTGATTGAATGCTTGAATATCTTTCTGCACACTTTGATACTACATGAAAGACTGTTTCCAGCATGATTGTAAGTGAATCAATATCTTGAACAATAAACGTAACTGGTGCATCTCTCAATATATTCTTTGATCCATATACTTTGTGCATTCATTTGTATTGTAGTTTTGGGACCTTATTCTGATGCTTTGTTTAATAAATGTACGATTTGTTAAACTGCTGCGCATATCTCTAAAAATAGGTAATCTTCCGCATAATTTTCATTTAACAGAGGTTACTGGTACCAACAATTGGTATCAGAGCCAATTTTTGTTAGAGTAACTCTCATCAAAAATCATGACCTCTGATTTCCTAGGAGAGGGTGCATCATTAGCTAGGCCTCCCGCTTTTAACGGGGCCGCATACATGTATTGGAAACAACGCATGTTAATTTTTCTTGAAGCTAGTGGTATTGATATTCTAGATGCTGTAGAAAATGGACCATTTGTGCCAACCATAGCAGGTACAGGTGAATCAGCAATCCTAAAGCCAAAAAGTGACTGGACTGATGAAGACAAAAACATTATAACTGCAGCCTTAAGTCATGATGAATTCTTCAGAGTCTCAAATTGCAAAATAGCAAAACAAATGTGGGATACACTTCAGCAAACGCATGAAGGAACCACAGATGTAAAGAGAGCTCGGATAAACACTCTCATGCACGAGTACGAATTGTTTAGCATGAAGAAAGAAGAATCAGTAAACGACATGCAGACCCGATTCACGCATATAGTCAACAACCTGAATGCCTTAGGCAAAGAGATTGATAATGATCAACAAATTAGTAAAATAATGAGATGTTTGACTAGAGAATGGCAACCAAAAATCACTGCCATTGCAGAATCCAAGGATCTAGGAAGCATGACAATAGCTACATTGTTTGGAAAACTGAGAGAGCATGAGATGGAATTACATCGACTAAATGAAGCTGAGCAAATTGACAGGAAACGTAAAGGATTGTCGTTGAAAGCCCAAACACAACAGTCCAAATCTGAACATGAGACCAGCTCAGATGAATCAAGCAGTGAGGATGATGAAGAACCTGAACTGGGATTACTTGTCAAAAGATTTAAGAAATTTCTGAAAAAGAAAGACAGTAAATTCAGAAAGCAATCCAGCTCGAAAAACAATGACAGTAAAACAGTTACATGCTACGAATGTGGCAAACCTGGTCATATAAAAGCTGATTGTTACAAGCTGCAGAACAAGAACAAAAATTCCAAACCTAAAGGCAAGGAACCAGCTCAGAAAAACAGAAAAGCATACATTGCATGGAATGACAACGAAGATTCGTCCACATCTTCTGAAACGGAAGAAGCGAATCTGTGTCTTATGGCTAAAACGGAGTCTGAATCAGAAAGTGAGGTAAGCTCTCAATATAATCCTTCATTTGATGAACTGCAAGATGCATTTAATGAACTGCATGCTGAATATGTTAAATCTGTTAAGCAATTAGTAAACACTAAGAAAACGCTTGAACAACAATGTAAATTGCATGATCAAATGAAAAATGACTATAAAAAGATTGAGGACTTATGTGAACAACTGAAAAAGGACTCACATGAAAAATCTGCCAAATGCATTGATCTTGAGAATTCTGTTGCATTATTGAAGTCTGATTTATTGAAACTCTCTAGTAGCAAGGATAAACTAAATGATATTCTTAGCAACCAGAGAAGTGTCAATATAAAATCTGGACTTGGTTTTAATAGCAAAAAGCATGCAAATCGAAATATGACTAAACATGGCATAGGTTATGAAAATGTAAAATATAATCAAAAATTTGCTAAGTCTAGTCATTTGCATAATGTCTTTGTCAAACCAAAACAGTTTGCATCCTCTGCTGTCACTTGTCATTTCTGTTGTAGAAAAGGACATTTTGTTTACAATTGCAAATTTAAAAGACTTGCCAATAGAGGATGTAAACAGATTTGGAAAATGAAGACACAAGATGTTAAAATTAACCCCCCAGGACCCAATTTGTATTGGGGACCTAAATGCAAATTCTAATTCTATTGCAGGTATGCTTGAGATCCACAAAACACCAATGGTATCTTGATAGTGGATGCTCAAAGCATATGACAGGGGACAAATCAATGTTTGTGTCCCTTAATCTGAAAGAAGGTGGTTTCGTAAAGTACGGCGATAACAACAAGGGCAAGATATGCGGTGAAGGTAACATTGGCAGCAAATCAACTGCCATAATTAAAAATGTCTTATATGTGGAAGGGCTGAAACATAACCTTCTAAGTATAAGTCAGCTGTGTGACAATGGTTTTCAAGTAAGCTTTTCACCACTCTCTTGCACAATTGAAAACAAGCATGACAAAAGCATGAAATTAGTAGGTAATAGAGTTAATAATATATACATGTTAGATTTAACTGATATGCCTGTTAATTCTGCTTGTTGCTTATTATCAAATGCTGATGAAACATGGTTATGGCATAAACGCATTGCACACATTCATATTGATCATCTGAATAGACTTGTTAGCAAGCAGTTAGTCATAGGCCTTCCCAATAGAAAGTTTTCTAAAGATAGGCTGTGTGACTCCTGTGAGCAAAGCAAGCTTGTTAAGTCTTCTTTTCCCCCTATAGATATGGTCAAAACCAATAGGGTTTTACAACTTATCCACATGGATTTGTTTGGACCATCTCAGATTAGAAGTTTTGGTGGTAACTTGTATGGTTTTGTGTTGATCGATGATTATTCTCGGTTCACATGGACATATTTTCTGACTCATAAAAGTGACGCTTTTTCTGTCTTTAAAAAGTTCGCGAAATTAGTTCAAAATGAAACAAGTCAGAAAATTATATCCATCAAGAGTGATCATGGAGGTGAATTCCAAAATGATTCTTTTGATACTTTCTGTGAAGAGAATGGCATACATCACATGTTTTCAGCCCCTAGGACACCTCAGCAGAATGGTGTAGTGGAGAGAAAGAATAGGTCTTTAGAAGAGTTGGCTAGGACCATGCTGAAAGACTCAAATACTCCCACGTATTTCTGGGCTGATGCGATTAACACTGCCACACATGTTATCAATAGAGTGTTGATTAGGCCTTTTCTTAAGAAAACTCCTTATGAGTTATACAAAGGGAGAAAGCCTAACATCTCCTACTTTAGGATTTTTGGGTGTAAGTGCTTTGTGTTAAACAATGGCAAGGGACATCTAGGTAAATTTGATCCTAAAGCAGATGAGGGCATCTTTTTGGGGTATTCCCAGGTTAGTAAGGCCTATAGAATCTACAATAAAAGAACCAAAACTATAGAGGAGTCTGTCCATGTCAAATTTGATGAAAACTTGAACAGCACTCTTACTATAGTTGGTAACTCATTGGACGATATTGTTGATTCTGAACCTGTAGAAACCAGTGAACCTGAACCTCCAACCAATCCTGACTGCGTAGAACCAATTAGGGAAGATGATCTACCCAAAGAGTGGAAGTTTGCCAAGAACCATCCCATAGACAATATTATTGGAGAGATTTCAAAAGGTGTTTCAACCAGAAAATCCCTTAGAGAATTTTGCAACCTTACAGCCTTTGTTTCCCAAGTAGAACCCAAAGACATTAAAGAAGCTCTTTTGGACCCTGACTGGATAGTAGCCATGCAAGAGGAGTTAAACCAGTTTGAGAGGAACAAAGTGTGGTAGCTAGTACCTAAACCAGGAAACCAGCATCTCTAGGCGTTTAGGACCTTAGGCTTCTTAGTTTTTTTTTGCTTTGTTTTTGCTTTCGTTTTGTAATGATCATGATGAATGTAATTCTTTTTGATTAATGAACCTTGAGCTTGTTAATCATTTCAACTGCTGCATTTCATTTTCATATTGTCTAGTGCGCGCCATAATATGTTTATATTTGGTACACTAATCCAAAATTGTTTTCAACTAAGTTATAATATTACTGGCATTACTGCTTTTTATTACTAATCTTTTCTAGATTCTTTGTAAAGCAGTATTCAGGTTTGCTACAACCTCAGGGGGAGCAAACATTTCTCTTTCACCACTTTTTGCCTTAATTGACAAAGGGGGAGAGAAATTATAAATTGTGCTAACTGTAATTGCTTTATTGCTTTATTTTATCAGTTTTATGCTCTAAACCTTATCTTTACTCACTATGAATATTGAACTTAGGGGGAGCTCTACTAAAACTATTACTTATAATTCCTTTGAATTTTTTTCTCTCAAGTTAAAATTGCATGTTTGTCACTTAAATCAAAAAGGGGGAGATTGTTAGACATATGTTCGTTTTTGATGTTATTGACAAGCATACAACCTGAAATAAATCTAACACTGTCAACTGAGAAAAATTTCAGGAACAACAAATTCAATCCTACATACTCGAGACAATTGCTTGGAACTCAAGGAATCAACAAAAGCTTGATGATCCATGAGCACATCGATTAGTACAATCGATTCTATAACAGGGTTGAATCGTTTTATAAAGTTTGGTGTTACCCAATCGATTAGCACAATCGATTTGTACATCCTTGAAGAAATCAACCGGGCTATCAATCGATTCTCCAAATCGATTGGTACACCTATTAGAAAATAAATTGTGCAAGTCAGAGAGCTAGTTTGCCACAAATCGATTAGGCAAATCGATTGAGTAAATCACCAAGACTGAACTGATTGTTTACATCGATTAGACAAATTGATTGACATACTTACTGAAATTAAAATGTGTAAGTCAGTAGCACGTTTTGCAGGCAATCGATTTGGCAAATCGATTGAACGAATCACATCTTTAATTTTGTTTTGTCTACATCGATTGACACAATCGATTGTTAATGTCCCAGAGCCAAACCTGTTTACTAAATCGATTAGGCCAGTCCATTCACTAAAACAAGTTTCAAAATAACTTAGGTCTGGAACATACACAATCGATTACTACAATCTGCTTATATACATCTGTGTTATAAATGTTGGTATCAATCGACTTGGTAAATCGATTGAATAAACCAACTGATGAAAAGTGCTTCAGACTTAAAGTCCACAATCGATTGGCACAATCGATTGGCACAAAAATAGTTTTAGAAACAGAGATGACTGAATGGTTAAATCGATTAAGCACATCGATGGTTTTGATCTCGTTGTTTGAACAAAACACATCAAGTCGATTCTGCAAATCGATTTAATTATATACTGTCATCAAAGTCTGAAGAACTACTTAAAATAATCGATTGAGTAAATCGATTAGAATGTACAGTTTCAAGATTCAAGAAAAACAAGACTCGCGAAATCGATTGAGGAAATCGATTAACCAGCATTATGACTTTAATGAATCGATTGGATAAATCGATGCATATGTTGTTTTTCCTGAAACTATATAAACTGTTTTTCAGTATCTTCTCAATATACACAACAACATACACATAACTTTCTGATATCTTTGTTTCTCACTGTGAAATAACTTTGAACATTACTTTTTCAGTTATGAAGATTCATCTTTCATGATCCACAAGAACTGAGAAAGATTGCTGGAGAAACAACTTTAGAGAAGAAAACTGTTGAAGAAATTTCTATGTAATTTCTGATTAGATACATCTGTAAACAAATTCTTAAAACAAATAACATTGAGAAATCCAGTCTTAACTGGTAGTTATCTTCTGTGATTGAGAGGTCTCATCAAGAAGAAACTTGACTGTAATCTTGGAAGAGTTTATGGGAGATAAACTCTGGGATTCAGGGAGATAAGAATAGAATAAGAAGAATCGTTTTAGATTGATAGGCGAGGAGCTGGAACATCTGTAAACGGATTCTGAGATATTCTATTGGAAAGGCCAAGATTGGATTTGATCTTGGGACTGGATGTAGGTCGTTCAACAACGGCTGAACCAGTATAAATCACTGCGTACAATCTTTCTTACCCTTATCTCTTTTTAATTTCTGCAGTGTGTATTTGTCTGATATTGATTGAATGCTTGAATATCTTTCTGCATACTTTGATACTACATGAAAGACTGTTTCCAGCATGATTGTAAGTGAATCAATATCTTGAACAATAAACGTAACTGGTGCATCTCTCAATATATTCTTTGATCCATATACTTTGTGCATTCATCTGTATTGTAGTTTTGGGACCTTATTCTGATGCTTTGTTTAATAAATGTACGATTTGTTAAACTGCTGCGCATATCTCTAAAAATAGGTAATCTTCCGCATAATTTTCATTTAACAGAGGTTACTGGTACCAACAATTGGTATCAGAGCCAATTTTTGTTAGAGTAACTCTCATCAAAAATCATGACCTCTGATTTCCTAGGAGAGGGTGCATCATTAGCTAGGCCTCCCGCTTTTAACGGGGCCGCATACATGTATTGGAAACAACGCATGTTAATTTTTCTTGAAGCTAGTGGTATTGATATTCTAGATGCTGTAGAAAATGGACCATTTGTGCCAACCATAGCAGGTACAGGTGAATCAGCAATCCTAAAGCCAAAAAGTGACTGGACTGATGAAGACAAAAAGAAGGTTGGGTACAACGCCAAAGCAAAAAACATTATAACTGCAGCCTTAAGTCATGATGAATTCTTCAGAGTCTCAAATTGCAAAACAGCAAAACAGATGTGGGATACACTTCAGCAAACGCATGAAGGAACCACAGATGTAAAGAGAGCTCGGATAAACACTCTCATGCACGAGTACGAATTGTTTAGCATGAAGAAAGAAGAATCAGTAAACGACATGCAGACCCGATTCACGCACATAGTCAACAACCTGAATGCCTTAGGCAAAGAGATTGATAATGATCAGCAAATTAGTAAAATAATGAGATGTTTGACTAGAGAATGGCAACCAAAAATCACTGCCATTGCAGAATCCAAGGATCTAGGAAGCATGACAATAGCTACATTGTTTGGAAAACTGAGAGAGCATGAGATGGAATTACATCGACTAAATGAAGCTGAGCAGATTGACAGGAAACGTAAAGGATTGTCGTTGAAAGCCCAAACACAACAGTCCAAAACTGAACATGAGACCAGCTCAGATGAATCAAGCAGTGAGGATGATGAAGAACCTGAACTGGGATTACTTGTCAAAAGATTTAAGAAATTTCTGAAAAAGAAAGACAGTAAATTCAGAAAGCAATCCAGCTCGAAAAACAATGACAGTAAAACAGTTACATGCTACGAATGTGGCAAACCTGGTCATATAAAAGCTGATTGTTACAAGCTGCAGAACAAGAACAAAAATTCCAAACCTAAAGGCAAGGAACCAGCTCAGAAAAACCGAAAAGCATACATTGCATGGAATGACAACGAAGATTCGTCCACATCTTCTGAAACGGAAGAAGCGAATCTGTGTCTTATGGCTAAAACGGATTCTGAATCAGAAAGTGAGGTAAGCTCTCAATATAATCCTTCATTTGATGAACTGCAAGATGCATTTAACGAACTGCATGCTGAATATGTTAAATCTGTTAAGCAATTAGTAAACACTAAGAAAACGCTTGAACAACAATGTAAATTGAATGATCAAATGAAAAATGATTATAAAAAGATTGAGAACTTATGTGAACAATTGAAAAAGGACTCACATGAAAAATCTGCCAAATGCATTGATCTTGAGAATTCTGTTGCATTATTGAAGTCTGATTTATTGAAACTCTCTAGTAGCAAGGATAAACTAAATGATATTCTTAGCAACCAGAGAAGTGTCAATATAAAATCTGGACTTGGTTTTAATAGCAAAAAGCATGCAAATCGAAATATGACTAAACACGGCATAGGTTATGAAAATGTGAAACATAATCAAAAATTTGCTAAGTCTAGTCATTTGCATAATTTCTTTGTCAAACCAAAACAGTTTGCATCCTCTGCTGTCACTTGTCATTTCTGTTGTAGAAAAGGACATTTTGTTTACAATTGCAAATTTAAAAGACTTGCCAATAGAGGATGTAAACAGATTTGGAAAATGAAGACACAAGATGTTAAAATTAACCCCCCAGGACCCAATTTGTATTGGGGCCCTAAATGCAAATTCTAATCCTATTGCAGGTATGCTTGAGATCCACAAAACACCAATGGTATCTTGATAGTGGATGCTCAAAGCATATGACAGGGGACAAATCAATGTTTGTATCCCTTAATCTGAAAGAAGGTGGTTTCGTAAAGTACGGCGATAACAACAAGGGCAAGATATGCGGTGAAGGTAACATTGGCAGCAAATCAACTGCCATAATTAAAAATGTCTTATATGTGGAAGGGCTGAAACATAACCTTCTAAGTATAAGTCAGCTGTGTGACAATGGTTTTCAAGTAAGCTTTTCACCACTCTCTTGCACAATTGAAAACAAGCATGACAAAAGCATGAAATTAGTAGGTAATAGAGTTAATAATATATACATGTTAGATTTAACTGATATGCCTGTTAATTCTGCCTGTTGCTTATTATCAAATGCTGATGAAACATGGTTATGGCATAAACGCATTGCACACATTCATATTGATCATCTGAATAGACTTGTTAGCAAGCAGTTAGTCATAGGCCTTCCCAATAGAAAGTTTTCTAAAGATAGGCTGTGTGACTCCTGTGAGCAAAGCAAGCTTGTTAAGTCTTCTTTTCCCCCTATAGACATGGTCAAAACCAATAGGGTTTTACAACTTATCCACATGGATTTGTTTGGACCATCTCAGATTAGAAGTTTTGGTGGTAACTTGTATGGTTTTGTGTTGATCGATGATTATTCTCGGTTCACATGGACATATTTTCTGACTCATAAAAGTGACGCTTTTTCTGTCTTTAAAAAGTTCGCAAAATTAGTTCAAAATGAAACAAGTCAGAAAATTATATCCATCAAGAGTGATCATGGAGGTGAATTCCAAAATGATTCTTTTGATACTTTCTGTGAAGAGAATGGCATACATCACATGTTTTCAGCCCCTAGGACACCTCAGCAGAATGGTGTAGTGGAGAGAAAGAATAGGTCTTTAGAAGAGTTGGCTAGGACCATGCTGAAAGACTCAAATACTCCCAAGTATTTCTGGGCTGATGCGATTAACACTGCCACACATGTTACCAATAGAGTGTTGATTAGGCCTTTTCTTAAGGAAACTCCTTATGAGTTATACAAAGGGAGAAAGCCTAACATCTCCTACTTTAGGATTTTTGGGTGTAAGTGCTTTGTGTTAAACAATGGCAAGGGACATCTAGGTAAATTTGATCCTAAAGCAGACGAGGGCATCTTTTTGGGGTATTCCCAGGTTAGTAAGGCATATAGAATCTACAATAAAAGAACCAAAACTATAGAGGAGTCTGTCCATGTCAAATTTGATGAAAACTTGAACAGCACTCTTACTACAGTTGGTAACTCATTGGACGATATTGTTGATTCTGAACCTGTAGAAACCAGTGAACCTGAACCTCCAACCAATCCTGACTGCGTAGAACCTATTAGGGAAGATGATCTACCCAAAGAGTGGAAGTTTGCCAAGAACCATCCCATAGACAATATTATTGGAGAGATTTCAAAAGGTGTTTCAACCAGAAAATCCCTTAGAGAATTTTGCAACCTTACAGCCTTTGTTTCCCAAGTAGAACCCAAAAACATTAAAGAAGCACTTTTGGACCCTGACTGGATAATAGCCATGCAAGAGGAGTTAAACCAGTTTGAGAGAAACAAAGTGTGGGAGCTAGTACCTAAACCAGAAAACCAGCATATCATAGGAACTAGGTGGGTGTTTAGGAACAAGCTAGATGAGAATGGTGTTATAACTAGAAATAAAGCTAGGTTAGTGGCCAAGGGTTACAACCAAGAGGAGGGAGTAGATTTTGATGAAACATATGCCCCTGTAGCAAGACTAGAAGCCATTAGAATCCTCCTTGCTTATGCGTGTATAATGGACTTTAAGCTTTATCAAATGGATGTGAAAAGTGCCTTTCTCAATGGTGAGATCCAAGAGGAAGTTTTTGTCAGCCAAACACCTGGTTTTGAAAATACAGAATTTCCAAATCATGTCTACAAGCTAACAAAAGCTCTCTATGGATTGAAACAAGCTCCTAGAGCTTGGTATGAGAAACTTAGCAACTTTCTCATTTCACAAAATTTCTTAAGAGGAAATGTGG
Organism: Cicer pinnatifidum; assembly: GCA_037974775.1. Lineage (NCBI taxonomy): Eukaryota > Viridiplantae > Streptophyta > Magnoliopsida > Fabales > Fabaceae > Cicer > Cicer pinnatifidum. The sequence continues at coordinate 37,877,200 of JBBPBR010000006.1, forward strand.
ATAAAACTCTTTTCATACAAACTACTGATAAAGATATCTTGCTGGTCCAAGTTTATGTTGATGACATAATATTTGGATCTACAAATGATAAGCTATGCAAAAATTTTGAAAATTTAATGAAAGGTCAATTTGAAATGTCAATGATGGGTGAACTGTCATACTTTTTGGGATTTCAAATTAACCAAAGCAAGCAAGGTATCTTCATTAGTCAAACAAAATATTGTAATGACTTGATAAAGAAATTTTCATTTGATAGCTTCAAACCCATTGATACTCCTATGAGCCAAGGAAACCTTTTAGATAGGGATGAGTTGGGTAAACCAGTGGATGTTACAAGGTATAGAGGCATGATAGGATCATTGCTCTATCTCACAGCAAGCAGGCCTGACATCATGTTCAGTGTTTGTTTGTGTGTGAGGTATCAATCAAATCCTAAAGAGTCTCACCTTAGTGCAGTTAAGAGGATTTTCAGATATTTAGTTGGAACTAGGAACCTTGGTTTATGGTATCCTAAGGGATCAACTTGTTCTTTGGTTGGGTATTCAGATTCAGATTTTGCTGGGTGCAAACTGGATAGGAAGAGTACCTCAGGTACTTGTCATTTGCTGGGTAATTCACTTGTATCTTGGTTCAGCAAGAAGCAAACCAGTATCGCTTTGTCAACAGCAGAAGCTGAGTACATTGCAGCTGGAAGTTGCTGTGCTCAGATCATGTGGATGAAACAGCATTTGTTAGACTTTGGTGTGGACTTAGGAACTGTTCCTATCTTGTGCGACAACACAAGTGCGATCAGTATCACTAAGAACCCAGTTATGCATTCCAGGACCAAGCATATCGAGATTCGGCATCACTTCATTCGAGATCAGTTTCAGTGTGGGAATATCAAGTTGGAATACGTCAACACAACTGAACAGCTAGCAGACATCTTCACCAAAGCATTGCCAAAGGAAAGTTTCCGTCACATTAGGATGAAATTAGGCATAATTGATCCTAGTCAGATCTGAATTATGTGTCAAATCGATTTGCAAAATCGATTGTCCTGTGATTACACATGAAAATGTGTTACACAATCGATTGACCCAATCGATGTGACCCATAATATGCTTTTTTTTCAAAACTGTGAACACGAAATCGATTTGGGAAATCGATTGATTTATATGTGGTTGTTATTTCTTTAAAAGAATCGATTTGGTAAATCGATGCTGAGGCAGGTATTTTCTGAACTGAGATGAAAGTCTTCTGAAATTGCTCGAAATCGATTTGGGAAATCGATTGAGTCTGTTGATTTCTTTAAAAGAATCGATTGGGGACATCGATTCTGAGTTAGTTGCTGAAGTGGTTTCTGAGTTAAACTGATGTGAGAACTGTTAAGTTGATACGAAATCGATTTGGGTAATCGATTGCGTAACTTCATGAATCGATTTGGGTAATCGATTGGCATAGTTACCGTTGCAGTTTTTACTAGCCGTTGCAGGATCTAACGGCTCTGTTGGTTGATCTTCCCCAGTAACGGTCATCAAATCGATTGGAGAAATCGATTTATGGATTTTTTTCTATAAAAGGAACAGTGACAATCGATTTTCCATCCTTTTCCAATCTTCTAAATCGATTGCAACTTCAATTCTCTGCAATAGTTCTCAAATATTCTCTGTTTCTCAACTCCTAAACACTTTTCTTTCCTTCAAATCTTCATTGTGTCACAATTTTTTGTTAATGGCTCGTGTTAAGCAAACTCAACCCCGAACTCCTTCTCTTTCACCTTCATCTTCTTCATCTAGTGGGAGGACTCCGTCTCCACCACCCACTCTTCCAAAACGGGTACCAATACCTACACACAAGATTGCATCTCAAGATAAGGGTAAAGGTATTGCCCCCGATCAAGGTAAATCCAAAAAGAGAAAGGAAGCTCCGACTGAAAAATTGCTAGCTGACGCAATGAAGGAAATATCTCAAAGGAAAAAGAAAAAGAATACTCCACAGAAAAAGACTACTCCAAAGAAATCAACTGCTCCTCCAACGAATCAAGCTGATGAATTCAAACTTCCGCAAGCTTTTGTAAATCGGAAAATACACGAAGCACGCATCTTGGACTTCAGCTACTTCGACAGTAATGGTTTTACATTTCAAAACCATCTCCGGTTTCATGGCTTGGAAGATTTCTTATCATGTTCGCTTGATACATATCCGAATCTTATACGGATATTCTACTCAAACTTCAAGATGACCGACACCGGCTTCAAAGCAACAGTCAAAGGGAAGAAGATTTCGATGTCTTTCGACGAGTTCTCTACTCTGTCAGGACTTCCCTACTTTGGAAACTCAGTGGATGGCAGCACCGAAGCAGACGCTGATGACGACGGATGGGAAGAGTATCTGGATAGGCAAGAAGCTGTGCAGGATCTTATGGTCGAAGGATTCGTGGAATCTGTTTCACTCCCTATAGGCCAGATGAAGGTTCAGCAACGGATGCTGATGTACGCCCTCACCCGGATGCTGGTTCCACGTTCCGGAAATCATGCAGTTGTGCAACGGCTGGATATTGTGCTACTGTGGGGTCTATGCAAAGAGCTCAAGATGAGCTGGGCATGGATTGTTCTCAGGCACATGCTAGAAGCTGCTCAAGGGAAGTTGGTACTTCCATATCCACAGCTCGTCACGAAGATTCTCACTCACTTCAAGGTATCTCTGAAGGGTGAAGAAGTCTCGAAGACCGTCCTAACATTTGGTGAATCCATCGTGAACCAAATGCAGCTGCGAAAAGTCAATGGAGTTTGGAAGCGACCTCAGACTTCTACTGAACAAACCCAGCAAGGTGTTGAACAACCAGCTGCGGAGAATGTTTCAGCAGAATCGGAAGTGCTCACCAAACTGCTTGAATTTATGGCAGCACAAGCAGTTCACAACGCTAAGATGGAGGCATCTCATGAAAGGATTGAAGCTGCTATTCAGAAGATTCAAGCAGACCAAAATCAGATGGCGCAAGACGTGGCAGCTATTCAGGAACATCTGGGCATTAAGTTGTCCTTCAGCGATGTTGTTGAAATAGGAAGACCGGCGGCTGAAGAACCTGCTCCAACAACAGTAGAGATTGCTGCAACTCATGGTGAGGAGACACCTGCTGAGGTTAATACAGCGGTCTCAGCCTCATCCCCTGCTAATAATGAGGACCAGCATCTCTAGGCGTTTAGGACCTTAGGCTTCTTAGTTTTTGTTTGTCTTTGTTTCTTTTTGCTTTCGTTTTGTAATGATCATGATGAATGTAATTCTGTTTGATTTATGAACCTTGAGATTGTTAATCATTTCAATTGCTGCATTTCATTTTCATATTGTCTAGTGCGCGCCATAATCTGTTTTTGTACACTATTTCAAAATTGTTTTCAACTAAGTTAAAATATTACTGGCATTACTGCTTGTTATTACTAATCTTTTCTAGATTCTTTGTAGAGCAGTATTCAGGTTTGCTCAGGGGGAGCTAACATTTCTCTTTCACCACTTTTTGCCTTAACTGACAAAAGGGGGAGAGAAATTATAACTTGTGCTTTATTTTATCAGTTTTATTGCTCCTAATCATTATCTTTACTCTCTATGAATATTGAACTTAGGGGGAGCTCTACTAAAACTGTTACTCATAATTATTTTTCTCAAGTTAAAATTGAATGTTTGTCACTTAAATCAAAAAGGGGGAGATTGTTAAACATATGTTCGTTTTTGATGTTATTGACAAGCATCCAATTTGAAATACATCTAACATTGTCAACTGAGAAAAATTTCAGGAACAACAAATTCAATCCTACATACTCGAAACAATTGCTTGGAACTCAAGGAATCAACAAAATCTTGAAGATCCATGAGCACATCGATTAGCACAATCGATTCCATAACAGGGTTGAATAAGTTTACAAAGTTTGGTGTTACCCAATCGATTAGCACAATCGATTTGTACATCCTTAAAGAAAACAAACGGGCTATCAATCGATTCTCCAAATCGATTGGTACACATATTGGAAAATAAATTGTACAAGTCAGAGAGCCAGTTTGCCACAAATCGATTAGGCACATCGATTGAGTGAATCACCAAGACTAAACTGATTGTTTAAATCGATTGGACAAATCGATTGACATGCTTACTGAAATTAAAATGTGCAAGTCAGTAGCACGTTTTGCAGGCAATCGATTTGGCAAATCGATTGAAATAATCACTTCTTTAATTGTGTTTTTGTCTACATCGATTGAAACAATCGATTGGTAATGTCCCAGAGCCAAACCTGTTTACTAAATCGATTAGGCCAATCGATTCACTAAAACAAGTTTCAAAATAACTCAGTTATGAAGATTCATCTTTCATGATCCACAAGAACTGAGAAAGATTGCTGGAGAAACAACTTTAGAGAAGAAGACTGTTGAAGAAATTTCTGTGTAATTTCTGATTAGATACATCTGTAAACAAATTCTTAAAACAAATAACATTGAGAAATCCAGTCTTAACTGGTAGTTATCTTCTGTGATTGAGAGGTCTCATCAAGAAGAAACTTGATTGTAATCTTGGAAGAGTTTATGGGAGATAAACTCTGGGATTCAGGGAGATAAGAATAGAATAAGAAGAATCGTTTTAGATTGATAGGCGAGGAGCTAGAACATCTGTAAACGGATTCTGAGATATTCTATTGGAAAGGCCAAGATTGGATTTGATCTTGGGACTGGATGTAGGTCGTTCAACAACGGCTGAACCAGTATAAATCACTGCGTACAATCTTTCTTACCCTTATCTCTTTTTCATTTCTGCAGTGTGTATTTGTCTGATATTGATTGAATGCTTGAATATCTTTCTGCATACTTTGATACTACATGAAAGACTGTTTCCAGCATGATTGTAAGTGAATCAATATCTTGAACAATAAACGTAACTGGTGCATCTCTCAATATATTCTTTGATCCATATACTTTGTGCATCCATTTGTATTGTAGTTTTGGGACCTTATTTTGATGCTTTGTTTAATAAATGTACGATTTGTTAAACTGCTGCGCATATCTCAAAAAAATAGGTAATCTTCCGCATAATTTTCATTTAACAGAGGTTACTGGTACCAACAATTGGTATCAGAGCCAATTTTTGTTAGAGTAACTCTCATCAAAAATCATGACCTCTGATTTCCTAGGAGAGGGTGCATCATTAGCTAGGCCTCCCGCTTTTAACGGGGCCGCATACATGTATTGGAAACAACGCATGTTAATTTTTCTTGAAGCTAGTGGTATTGATATTCTAGATGCTGTAGAAAATGGACCATTTGTGCCAACCATAGCAGGTACAGGTGAATCAGCAATCCTAAAGCCAAAAAGTGACTGGACTGATGAAGACAAAAAGAAGGTTGGGTACAACGCCAAAGCAAAAAACATTATAACTGCAGCCTTAAGTCATGATGAATTCTTCAGAGTCTCAAATTGCAAAACAGCAAAACAAATGTGGGATACACTTCAACAAACGCATGAAGGAACCACAGATGTAAAGAGAGCTCGGATAAACACTCTCATGCACGAGTACGAATTGTTTAGCATGAAGAAAGAAGAATCAGTAAACGACATGCAGACCCGATTCACGCACATAGTCAACAACCTGAATGCCTTAGGCAAAGAGATTGATAATGATCAGCAAATTAGTAAAATAATGAGATGTTTGACTAGAGAATGGCAGCCAAAAATCACTGCCATTGCAGAATCCAAGGATCTAGGAAGCATGACAATAGCTACATTGTTTGGAAAACTGAGAGAGCATGAGATGGAATTACATCGACTAAATGAAGCTGAGCAAATTGACAGGAAACGTAAAGGATTGTCGTTGAAAGCCCAAACACAACAGTCCAAATCTGAACATGAGACCAGCTCAGATGAATCAAGCAGTGAGGATGATGAAGAACCTGAACTGGGATTACTTGTCAAAAGATTTAAGAAATTTCTGAAAAAGAAAGACAGTAAATTCAGAAAGCAATCCAGCTCGAAAAACAATGACAGTAAAACAGTTACATGCTACGAATGTGGCAAACCTGGTCATATAAAAGCTGATTGTTACAAGCTGCAGAACAAGAACAAAAATTCCAAACCTAAAGGCAAGGAACCAGCTCAGAAAAACCGAAAAGCATACATTGCATGGAATGACAACGAAGATTCGTCCACATCTTCTGAAACGGAAGAAGCGAATCTGTGTCTTATGGCTAAAACGGATTCTGAATCAGAAAGTGAGGTAAGCTCTCAATATAATCCTTCATTTGATGAACTGCAAGATGCATTTAACGAACTGCATGCTGAATATGTTAAATCTGTTAAGCAATTAGTAAACACTAAGAAAATGCTTGAACAACAATGTAAATTGCATGATCAAATGAAAAATGATTATAAAAAGATTGAGAACTTATGTGAACAATTGAAAAAGGACTCACATGAAAAATCTGCCAAATGCATTGATCTTGAGAATTCTGTTGCATTATTGAAGTCTGATTTATTGAAACTCTCTAGTAGCAAGGATAAACTAAATGATATTCTTAGCAACCAGAGAAGTGTCAATATAAAATCTGGACTTGGTTTTAATAGCAAAAAGCATGCAAATCGAAATATGACTAAACATGGCATAGGTTATGAAAATGTGAAACATAATCAAAAATTTGCTAAGTCTAGTCATTTGCATAATTTCTTTGTCAAACCAAAACAGTTTGCATCCTCTGCTGTCACTTGTCATTTCTGTTGTAGAAAAGGACATTTTGTTTACAATTGCAAATTTAAAAGACTTGCCAATAGAGGATGTAAACAGATTTGGAAAATGAAGACACAAGATGTTAAAATTAACCCCCCAGGACCCAATTTGTATTGGGGACCTAAATGCAAATTCTAATCCTATTGCAGGTATGCTTGAGATCCACAAAACACCAATGGTATCTTGATAGTGGATGCTCAAAGCATATGACAGGGGACAAATCAATGTTTGTGTCCCTCAATCTGAAAGAAGGTGGTTTCGTAAAGTACGGCGATAACAACAAGGGCAAGATATGCGGTGAAGGTAACATTGGCAGCAAATCAACTGCCATAATTAAAAATGTCTTATATGTGGAAGGGCTGAAACATAACCTTCTAAGTATAAGTCAGCTGTGTGACAATGGTTTTCAAGTAAGCTTTTCACCACTCTCTTGCACAATTGAAAACAAGCATGACAAAAGCATGAAATTAGTAGATAATAGAGTTAATAATATATACATGTTAGATTTAACTGATATGCCTGTTAATTCTGCCTGTTGCTTATTATCAAATGCTGATGAAACATGGTTATGGCATAAACGCATTGCACACATTCATATTGATCATCTGAATAGACTTGTTAGCAAGCAGTTAGTCATAGGCCTTCCCAATAGAAAGTTTTCTAAAGATAGGCTGTGTGACTCCTGTGAGCAAAGCAAGCTTGTTAAGTCTTCTTTTCCCCCTATAGATATGGTCAAAACCAATAGGGTTTTACAACTTATCCACATGGATTTGTTTGGACCATCTCAGATTAGAAGTTTTGGTGGTAACTTGTATGGTTTTGTGTTGATCGATGATTATTCTCGGTTCACATGGACATATTTTCTGACTCATAAAAGTGACGCTTTTTCTGTCTTTAAAAAGTTCGCGAAATTAGTTCAAAATGAAACAAGTCAGAAAATTATATCCATCAAGAGTGATCATGGAGGTGAATTCCAAAATGATTCTTTTGATACTTTCTGTGAAGAGAATGGCATACAACACAAGTGCGATCAGTATCACTAAGAACCCAGTTATGCATTCCAGGACCAAGCATATCGAGATTCGGCATCACTTCATTCGAGATCAGTTTCAGTGTGGGAATATCAAGTTGGAATACGTCAACACAACTGAACAGCTAGCAGACATCTTCACCAAAGCATTGCCAAAGGAAAGCTTCCGTCACATTAGGATGAAATTAGGCATAATTGATCCTAGTCAGATCTGAATTATGTGTCAAATCGATTTGCAAAATCGATTGTCCTGTGATTACACATGAAAATGTGTTACACAATCGATTGACCAAATCGATGTGACCCATAATATGCTTTTTTTTATCAAAACTGTGAACACGAAATCGATTTGGGAAATCGATTGATTTATATGTGGTTGTTATTTCTTTAAAAGAATCGATTTGGTAAATCGATGCTGAGGCAGGTATTTTCTGAACTGAGATGAAAGTCTTCTGAAATTGCTCGAAATCGATTTGGGAAATCGATTGAGTCTGTTGATTTCTTTAAAAGAATCGATTGGGGACATCGATTCTGAGTTAGTTGTTGAAGTGTATTCTGAGTTAAACTGATGTGAGAACTGTTAAGTTGATACGAAATCGATTTGGGTAATCGATTGCGTAACTTCATGAATCGATTTGGGTAATCGATTGGCATAGTTACCGTTGCAGTTTTTACTAGCCGTTGCAGGATCTAACGGCTCTGTTGGTTGATCTTCCCCAGTAACGGTCATCAAATCGATTGGAGAAATCGATTTCTGGATTTTTTTTCTATAAAAGGAACAGTGACAATCGATTTTCCATCCTTTTCCAATCTTCTAAATCGATTGCAACTTCAATTCTCTGCAATATTTCTCAAAAATTCTCTGTTTCTCAACTCCTAAACACTTTTCTTTCCTTCAAATCTTCATCGTGTCACAATTTTTTGTTAATGGCTCGTGTTAAGCAAACTCAACCCCGAACTCCTTCTCTTTCACCTTCATCTTCTTCATCTAGTGGGAGGACTCCGTCTCCACCACCCACTCTTCCAAAACGGGTACCAATACCTACACACAAGATTGCATCTCAAGATAAGGGTAAAGGTATTGCCCCCGATCAAGGTAGACCCAAAAAGAGAAAGGAAGCTCCGACTGAAAAATTGCTAGCTGACGCAATGAAGGAAATATCACAAAGGAAAAAGAAAAAGAATACTCCACAGAAAAAGACTACTCCAAAGAAATCAACTGCTCCTCCAACGAATCAAGCTGATGAATTCAAACTTCCGCAAGCTTTTGTAAATCGGAAAATACACGAAGCACGCATTTTGGACTTCAGCTACTTCGACAGTAATGGTTTTTCATTTCAAAACCATCTCCGGTTTCATGGTTTAGAAGACTTCTTATCATGTTCGCTTGATACATATCCGAATCTTATACGGATATTCTACTCAAACTTCAAGATGACCGACACCGGCTTCAAAGCAACAGTCAAAGGGAAGAAGATTTCGATGTCTTTCGACGAGTTCTCTACTCTGTCAGGACTTCCCTACTTTGGAAACTCAGTGGATGGCAGCACCGAAGCAGACGCTGATGACGACGGATGGGAAGAGTATCTGGATAGGCAAGAAGCTGTGCAGGATCTTATGGTCGAAGGGTTCGTGGAATCTGTTTCACTCCCTATAGGCCAGATGAAGGTTCAGCAACGGATGCTGATGTACGCCCTCACCCGGATGCTGGTTCCACGTTCCGGAAATCATGCAGTTGTGCAACGGCTGGATATTGTGCTACTGTGGGGTCTATGCAAAGAGCTCAAGATGAGCTGGGCATGGATTGTTCTCAGGCACATGCTAGAAGCTGCTCAAGGGAAGTTGGTACTTCCATATCCACAGCTCGTCACGAAGATTCTCACTCACTTCAAGGTATCTCTGAAGGGTGAAGAAGTCTCGAAGACCGTCCTAACATTTGGTGAATCCATCGTGAACCAAATGCAGCTGCGAAAAGTCAATGGAGTTTGGAAGCGACCTCAGACTTCTACTGAACAAACCCAGCAAGGTGTTGAACAACCAGCTGCTGAGAATGTTTCAGCAGAATCGGAAGTGCTCACCAAACTGCTTGAATTTATGGCAGCACAAGCAGTTCACAACGCTAAGATGGAGGCATCTCATGAAAGGATTGAAGCTGCTATTCAGAAGATTCAAGCAGACCAAAATCAGATGGCGCAAGACGTGGCAGCTATTCAGGAACATCTGGGCATTAAGTTGTCCTTCAGCGATGTTGTTGAAATAGGAAGACAGGCGGCTGAAGAACCTGCTCCAACAACAGTAGAGATTGCTGCAACTCATGGTGAGGAGACACCTGCTGAGGTTAATACAGCGGTCTCAGCCTCATCCCCTGCTAATAATGAGGACCAGCATCTCTAGGCGTTTAGGACCTTAGGCTTCTTAGTTTTGTTTGTCTTTGTTTTTTTTGCTTTCGTTTTGTAATGATCATGATGAATGTAATTCTGTTTGATTTATGAACCTTGAGATTGTTAATCATTTCAATTGCTGCATTTCATTTTCATACTGTCTAGTGCGCGCCATAATCTGTTTTTGTACACTATTTCAAAATTGTTTTCAACTAAGTTAAAATATTACTGGCATTACTGCTTGTTATTACTAATCTTTTCTAGATTCTTTGTAGAGCAGTATTCAGGTTTGCTCAGGGGGAGCTAATATTTTTCTTTCACCACTTTTTGCCTTAACTGACAGAAGGGGGAGAGAAATTATAACTTGTGCTTTATTTTATCAGTTTTATTGCTCCTAATTATCTTTACTCTCTATGAATATTGAACTTAGGGGGAGCTCTACTAAAACTGTTACTCATAATTATTTTTCTCAAGTTAAAATTGAATGTTTGTCACTTAAATCAAAAAGGGGGAGATTGTTAGACATATGTTCGTTTTTGATGTTATTGACAAGCATCCAATTTGAAATACATCTAACATTGTCAACTGAGAAAAATTTCAGGAACAACAAATTCAATCCTACATACTCGAAACAATTGCTTGGAACTCAAGGAATCAACAAAATCTTGAAGATCCATGAGCACATCGATTAGCACAATCGATTCCATAACAGGGTTGAATAAGTTTACAAAGTTTGGTGTTACCCAATCGATTAGCACAATCGATTTGTACATCCTTAAAGAAAACAAAAGGGCTATCAATCGATTCTCCAAATCGATTGGTAAACATATTGGAAAATAAATTGTACAAGTCAGAGAGCCAGTTTGCCACAAATCGATTAGGCACATCGATTGAGTGAATCACCAAGACTAAACTGATTGTTTAAATCGATTGGACAAATCGATTGACATGCTTACTGAATTTAAAATGTGCAAGTCAGTAGCACGTTTTGCAGGCAATCGATTTGGCAAATCGATTGGAATAATCACTTCTTTAATTGTGTTTTTGTCTACATCGATTGAAACAATCGATTGGTAATGTCCCAGAGCCAAACCTGTTTACTAAATCGATTAGGCCAATCGATTCACTAAAACAAGTTTCAAAATAACTCAGGTCTGGAACATACACAATCGATTACTACAATCTGTTTATATACATCTGTGTAATAAAAGTTGGTATCAATCGACTTGGTAAATCGATTGAATAACCCAACTGATGAAAAGTACTTCAGACTTAAGATCCACAATCGATTGGCACAATCGATTGACATAAAAGTTTTATAAACAGAGATGACTGAATGGTAAAATCGATTAAGCACATCGATGGTTTTGATCTCGTTGTTTGAACAAAACACATCAAGTCGATTCTGCAAATCGATTTAATCATATACTGTCATCAAAGTTTGAAGAACTACTTAAAATAATCGATTGAGCAAATCGATTAGTATGTACAGTTTCAAGATTCAAGAAAAACAAGACTCGCGAAATCGATTGAGGAAATCGATTAACCAGCACTATGACTTTAATGAATCGATTGGATAAATCGATTCATATGTTGTTTTTCCTGAAACTATATAAACTGTTTTTCTGTATCTTCTCAATATACACAACAACATACACATAACTTTCTGATATCTTTGTTTCTCACTGTGAAATAACTTTGAACATTACTTTTTCAGTTATGAAGATTCATCTTTCATGATCCACAAGAACTGAGAAAGATTGCTGGAGAAACAACTTTAGAGAAGAAAACTGTTGAAGAAATTTCTATGTAATTTCTGATTAGATACATCTGTAAACAAATTCTTAAAACAAATAACATTGAGAAATCCAGTCTTAACTGGTAGTTATCTTCTGTGATTGAGAGGTCTCATCAAGAAGAAACTTGATTGTAATCTTGGAAGAGTTTATGGGAGATAAACTCTGGGATTCAGGGAGATAAGAATAGAATAAGAAGAATCGTTTTAGATTGATAGGCGAGGAGCTAGAACATCTGTAAACGGATTCTGAGATATTCTATTGGAAAGGCCAAGATTGGATTTGATCTTGGGACTGGATGTAGGTCGTTCAACAACGGCTGAACCAGTATAAATCACTGCGTACAATCTTTCTTACCCTTATCTCTTTTTAATTTCTGCAGTGTGTATTTGTCTGATATTGATTGAATGCTTGAATATCTTTCTGCATACTTTGATACTACATGAAAGACTGTTTCCAGCATGATTGTAAGTGAATCAATATCTTGAACAATAAACGTAACTGGTGCATCTCTCAATATATTCTTTGATCCATATACTTTGTGCATTCATTTGTATTGTAGTTTTGGGACCTTATTCTGATGCTGTGTTTAATAAATGTACGATTTGTTAAACTGCTGCGCATATCTCTAAAAATAGGTAATCTTCCGCATAATTTTCATTTAACAGAGGTTACTGGTACCAACAACAAACACACCTATTGGATGCATAATATTGGTTAAAAACCCTAATTGGTAAAGAATATGCCTAGGGAGGACGAAAATGACCTAATTGATCATCCAATGACACAAACACACCTATTGGATGCACAACATTGGTTAAAAATCCTAATTGGACAAGAATAAGCCTAGGGAGGACGAAAATGACCTAATTGATCATCCAATGACACAAACACACCTATTGGATGCACAAGATTGGTTAAAAACCCTAATTGGACAAGAATAAGCCTAGGGAGAAAGAAAATGACCTAAATTATCATCCAATGACACAAACACACCTATTGGATGCACAAGATTGGTTAAAAACCCTAATTGGACAAGAATATGACTAGGGAGGACGAAAATCACCTAAATGTTAATTTAATGACACAAATGAATTTATAGGATGCACAAGATTGATTAAAAACCCTAATTGGACAAGAATAAGCCTAGGTGTTAGACATATGTTCGTTTTTGATGTTATTGACAAGCATCCAATTTGAAATACATCTAACATTGTCAACTGAGAAAAATTTCAGGAACAACAAATTCAATCCTACATACTCGAAACAATTGCTTGGAACTCAAGGAATCAACAAAATCTTGAAGATCCATGAGCACATCGATTAGCACAATCGATTCCATAACAGGGTTGAATAAGTTTACAAAGTTTGGTGTTACCCAATCGATTAGCACAATCGATTTGTACATCCTTAAAGAAAACAAAAGGGCTATCAATCGATTCTCCAAATCGATTGGTAAACATATTGGAAAATAAATTGTACAAGTCAGAGAGCCAGTTTGCCACAAATCGATTAGGCACATCGATTGAGTGAATCACCAAGACTAAACTGATTGTTTAAATCGATTGGACAAATCGATTGACATGCTTACTGAATTTAGAATGTGCAAGTCAGTAGCACGTTTTGCAGGCAATCGATTTGGCAAATCGATTGAAATAATCACTTCTTTAATTGTGTTTTTGTCTACACCGATTGAAACAATCGATTGGTAATGTCCCAGAGCCAAACCTGTTTACTAAATCGATTAGGCCAATCGATTCACTAAAACAAGTCTCAAAATAACTCAGGCCTGGAACATACACAATCGATTACTACAATCTGTTTATATACATCTGTGTAATAAAAGTTGGTATCAATCGACTTGGTAAATCGATTGAATAACCCAACTGATGAAAAGTACTTCAGACTTAAGATCCACAATCGATTGGCACAATCGATTGACATAAAAGTTTTATAAACAGAGACGACTGAATGGTTAAATCGATTAAGCACATCGATGGTTTTGATCTCGTTGTTTGAACAAAACACATCAAGTCGATTCTGCAAATCGATTTAATCATATAATGTCATCAAAGTTTGAAGAACTACTTAAAATAATCGATTGAGCAAATCGATTAGTATGTACAGTTTCAAGATTCAAGAAAAACAAGACTCGCGAAATCGATTGAGGAAATCGATTAACCAGCATTATGACTTTAATGAATCGATTGGATAAATCGATTCATATGTTGTTTTTCCTGAAACTATATAAACTGTTTTTCAGTATCTTCTCAATATACACAATAATATACACAACAAGATACACAACAACATACACTTAACTTTCTGATATCTTTGTTTCTCACTGTGAAATAACTTTGAACATTACTTTTTCAGTTATGAAGATTCATCTTTCATGATCCACAAGAACTGAGAAAGATTGCTGGAGAAACAACTTTAGAGAAGAAAACTGTTGAAGAAATTTCTGTGTAATTTCTGATTAGATACATCTGTAAACAAATTCTTAAAACAAATAACATTGAGAAATCCAGTCTTAACTGGTAGTTATCTTCTGTGATTGAGAGGTTTCATCAAGAAGAAACTTGACTGTAATCTTGGAAGAGTTTATGGGAGATAAACTCTGGGATTCAGGGAGATAAGAATAGAATAAGAAGAATCGTTTTAGATTGATAGGCGAGGAGCTAGAACATCTGTAAACGGATTCTGAGATATTCTATTGGAAAGGCCAAGATTGGATTTGATCTTGGGACTGGATGTAGGTCGTTCAACAACGGCTGAACCAGTATAAATCACTGCGTACAATCTTTCTTACCCTTATCTCTTTTTCATTTCTGCAGTGTGTATTTGTCTGATATTGATTGAATGCTTGAATATCTTTCTGCATACTTTGTTACTACATGAAAGACTGTTTCCAGCATGATTGTAAGTGAATCAATATCTTGAACAATAAACGTAACTGGTGCATCTCTCAATATATTCTTTGATCCATATACTTTGTGCATTCATTTGTATTGTAGTTTTGGGACCTTATTCTGATGCTTTGTTTAATAAATGTACGATTTGTTAAACTGCTGCGCATATCTCAAAAAATAGGTAATCTTCCGCATAATTTTCATTTAACAGAGGTTACTGGTACCAACAATTGGTATCAGAGCCAATTTTTGTTAGAGTAACTCTCATCAAAAATCATGACCTCTGATTTCCTAGGAGAGGGTGCATCATTAGCTAGGCCTCCCGCTTTTAACGGGGCCGCATACATGTATTGGAAACAACGCATGTTAATTTTTCTTGAAGCTAGTGGTATTGATATTCTAGATGCTGTAGAAAATGGACCATTTGTGCCAACCATAGCAGGTACAGGTGAATCAGCAATCCTAAAGCCAAAAAGTGACTGGACTGATGAAGACAAAAAGAAGGTTGGGTACAACGCCAAAGCAAAAAACATTATAACTGCAGTCTTAAGTCATGATGAATTCTTCAGAGTCTCAAATTGCAAAACAGCAAAACAGATGTGGGATACACTTCAGCAAACGCATGAAGGAACCACAGATGTAAAGAGAGCTCGGATAAACACTCTAATGCACGAGTACGAATTGTTTAGCATGAAGAAAGAAGAATCAGTAAACGACATGCAGACCCGATTCACGCACATAGTCAACAACCTGAATGCCTTAGGCAAAGAGATTGATAATGATCAACAAATTAGTAAAATAATGAGATGTTTGACTAGAGAATGGCAGCCAAAAATCACTGCCATTGCAGAATCCAAGGATCTAGGAAGCATGACAATAGCTACATTGTTTGGAAAACTGAGAGAGCATGAGATGGAATTACATCGACTAAATGAAGCTGAGCAAATTGACAGGAAACGTAAAGGATTGTCGTTGAAAGCCCAAACACAACAGTCCAAAACTGAACATGAGACCAGCTCAGATGAATCAAGCAGTGAGGATGATGAAGAACCTGAACTGGGATTACTTGTCAAAAGATTTAAGAAATTTCTGAAAAAGAAAGACAGTAAATTCAGAAAGCAATCCAGCTCGAAAAACAATGACAGTAAAACAGTTACATGCTACGAATGTGGCAAACCTGGTCATATAAAAGCTGATTGTTACAAGCTGCAGAACAAGAACAAAAATTCCAAACCTAAAGGCAAGGAACCAGCTCAGAAAAACAGAAAAGCATACATTGCATGGAATGACAACGAAGATTCATCCACATCTTCTGAAACGGAAGAAGCGAATCTGTGTCTTATGGCTAAAACGGATTCTGAATCAGAAAGTGAGGTAAGCTCTCAATATAATCCTTCATTTGATGAACTGCAAGATGCATTTAACGAACTGCATGCTGAATATGTTAAATCTGTTAAACAATTAGTAAACACTAAGAAAACGCTTGAACAACAATGTAAATTGAATGATCAAATGAAAAATGACTATAAAAAGATTGAGAACTTATGTGAACAATTGAAAAAGGACTCACATGAAAAATCTGCCAAATGCATTGATCTTGAGAATTCTGTTGCATTATTGAAGTCTGATTTATTGAAACTCTCTAGTAGCAAGGATAAACTAAATGATATTCTTAGCAACCAGAGAAGTGTCAATATAAAATCTGGACTTGGTTTTAATAGCAAAAAGCATGCAAATCGAAATATGACTAAACATGGCATAGGTTATGAAAATGTGAAACATAATCAAAAATTTGCTAAGTCTAGTCATTTGCATAATTTCTTTGTCAAACCAAAACAGTTTGCATCCTCTGCTGTCACTTGTCATTTCTGTTGTAGAAAAGGACATTTTGTTTACAATTGCAAATTTAAAAGACTTGCCAATAGAGGATGTAAACAGATTTGGAAAATGAAGACTCAAGATGTTAAAATTAACCCCCCAGGACCCAATTTGTATTGGGGACCTAAATGCAAATTCTAATCCTATTGCAGGTATGCTTGAGATCCACAAAACACCAATGGTATCTTGATAGTGGATGCTCAAAGCATATGACAGGGGACAAATCAATGTTTGTGTCCCTTAATCTGAAAGAAGGTGGTTTCGTAAAGTACGGCGATAACAACAAGGGCAAGATATGCGGTGAAGGTAACATTGGCAGCAAATCAACTGCCATAATTAAAAATGTCTTATATGTGGAAGGGCTGAAACATAACCTTCTAAGTATAAGTCAGCTGTGTGACAATGGTTTTCAAGTAAGCTTTTCACCACTCTCTTGCACAATTGAAAACAAGCATGACAAAAGCATGAAATTAGTAGGTAATAGAGTTAATAATATATACATGTTAGATTTAACTGATATGCCTGTTAATTCTGCCTGTTGCTTATTATCAAATGCTGATGAAACATGGTTATGGCATAAACGCATTGCACACATTCATATTGATCATCTGAATAGACTTGTTAGCAAGCAGTTAGTCATAGGCCTTCCCAATAGAAAGTTTTCTAAAGATAGGCTGTGTGACTCCTGTGAGCAAAGCAAGCTTGTTAAGTCTTCTTTTCCCCCTATAGATATGGTCAAAACCAATAGGGTTTTACAACTTATCCACATGGATTTTTTTGGACCATCTCAGATTAGAAGTTTTGGTGGTAACTTGTATGGTTTTGTGTTGATCGATGATTATTCTCGGTTCACATGGACATATTTTCTGACTCATAAAAGTGACGCTTTTTCTGTCTTTAAAAAGTTCGCGAAATTAGTTCAAAATGAAACAAGTCAGAAAATTATATCCATCAAGAGTGATCATGGAGGTGAATTCCAAAATGATTCTTTTGATACTTTCTGTGAAGAGAATGGCATACATCACATGTTTTCAGCCCCTAGGACACCTCAGCAGAATGGTGTAGTGGAAAGAAAGAATAGGTCTTTAGAAGAGTTGGCTAGGACCATGCTGAAAGACTCAAATACTCCCAAGTATTTCTGGGCTGATGCGATTAACACTGCCACACATGTTATCAATAGAGTGTTGATTAGGCCTTTTCTTAAGAAAACTCCTTATGAGTTATACAAAGGGAGAAAGCCTAACATCTCCTACTTTAGGATTTTTGGGTGTAAGTGCTTTGTGTTAAACAATGGCAAGGGACATCTAGGTAAATTTGATCCTAAAGCAGACGAGGGCATCTTTTTGGGGTATTCCCAGGTTAGTAAGGCATATAGAATCTACAATAAAAGAACCAAAACTATAGAGGAGTCTGTCCATGTCAAATTTGATGAAAACTTGAACAGCACTCTTACTACAGTTGGTAACTCATTGGACGATATTGTTGATTCTGAACCTGTAGAAACCAGTGAACCTGAACCTCCAACCAATCCTGACTGCGTAGAACCTATTAGGGAAGATGATCTACCCAAAGAGTGGAAGTTTGCCAAGAACCATCCCATAGACAATATTATTGGAGAGATTTCAAAAGGTGTTTCAACCAGAAAATCCCTTAGAGAATTTTGCAACCTTACAGCCTTTGTTTCCCAAGTAGAACCCAAAAACATTAAAGAAGCACTTTTGGACCCTGACTGGATAATAGCCATGCAAGAGGAGTTAAACCAGTTTGAGAGAAACAAAGTGTGGGAGCTAGTACCTAAACCAGAAGACCAAGCATATCGAGATTCGGCATCACTTCATTCGAGATCAGTTTCAGTGTGGGAATATCAAGGTGGAATACGTCAACACAACTGAACAGCTAGCAGACATCTTCACCAAAGCATTGCCAAAGGAAAGTTTCTGTCACATTAGGATAAAATTAGGCATAATTGATCCTAGTCAGATCTGAATTATGTGTCAAATCGATTTGCGAAATCGATTGTCCTGTGATTACACATGAAAATGTGTTACACAATCGATTGACCTAATCGATGTGACCCATAATATGTCCTTTTTTATCAAAACTGTGAACACGAAATCGATTTGGGAAATCGATTGATTTATATGTGGTTTTTATTTCTTTAAAAGAATCGATTTGGTAAATCGATGCTGAGGCAGGTATTTTCTGAACTGAGATGAAAGTCTTCTGAAATTGCTCGAAATCGATTTGGGAAATCGATTGAGTCTGTTGATTTCTTTAAAAGAATCGATTGGGGACATCGATTCTGAGTTAGTTGTTGAAGTGTATTCTGAGTTAAACTGATGTGAGAACTGTTAAGTTGATACGAAATCGATTTGGGTAATCGATTGCGTAACTTCATGAATCGATTTGGGTAATCGATTGGCATAGTTACCGTTGCAGTTTTTACTAGCCGTTGCAGGATCTAACGGCTCTGTTGGTTGATCTTCCCCAGTAACGGTCATCAAATCGATTGGAGAAATCGATTTCTGGATTTTTTTTTCTATAAAAGGAACAGTGACAATCGATTTTCCATCCTTTTCCAATCTTCTAAATCGATTGCAACTTCAATTCTCTGCAATATTTCTCAAAAATTCTCTGTTTCTCAACTCCTAAACACTTTTCTTTCCTTCAAATCTTCATCGTGTCACAATTTCTGTTAATGGCTCGTGTTAAGCAAACTCAACCCCGAACTCCTTCTCTTTCACCTTCATCTTCTTCATCTAGTGGGAGGACTCCGTCTCCACCACCCACTCTTCCAAAACGGGTACCAATACCTACACACAAGATTGCTTCTCAAGATAAGGGTAAAGGTATTGCCCCCGATCAAGGTAGACCCAAAAAGAGAAAGGAAGCTCCGACTGAAAAATTGCTAGCTGACGCAATGAAGGAAATATCACAAAGGAAAAAGAAAAAGAATACACCACAGAAAAAGACTACTCCAAAGAAATCAACTGCTCCTCCAACGAATCAAGCTGATGAATTCAAACTTCCGCAAGCTTTTGTAAATCGGAAAATACACGAAGCACGTATCTTGGACTTCAGCTACTTCGACAGTAATGGTTTTACTTTTCAAAACCATCTCCGGTTTCATGGCTTGGAAGATTTCTTATCATGTTCGCTTGATACATATCCGAATCTTATACGGATATTCTACTCAAACTTCAAGATGACCGACACCGGCTTCAAAGCAACAGTCAAAGGGAAGAAGATTTCGATGTCTTTCGACGAGTTCTCTACTCTGTCAGGACTTCCCTACTTTGGAAACTCAGTGGATGGCAGCACCGAAGCAGACGCTGATGACGACGGATGGGAAGAGTATCTGGATAGGCAAGAAGCTGTGCAGGATCTTATGGTCGAAGGGTTCGTGGAATCTGTTTCACTCCCTATAGGCCAGATGAAGGTTCAGCAACGGATGCTGATGTACGCCCTCACCCGGATGCTGGTTCCACGTTCCGGAAATCATGCAGTTGTGCAACGGCTGGATATTGTGCTACTGTGGGGTCTATGCAAAGAGCTCAAGATGAGCTGGGCATGGATTGTTCTCAGGCACATGCTAGAAGCTGCTTGAGGTTAATACAGCGGTCTCAGCCTCATCCCCTGCTAATAATGAGGACCAGCATCTCTAGGCGTTTAGGACCTTAGGCTTCTTAGTTTTGTTTGTCTTTGTTTCTTTTTGCTTTCGTTTTGTAATGATCATGATAAATGTAATTCTGTTTGATTTATGAACCTTGAGATTGTTAATCATTTAAGTTGCTGCATTTCATTTTCATATTGTCTAGTGCGCGCCATAATCTGTTTTTGTACACTATTTCAAAATTGTTTTCAACTAAGTTAAAATATTACTGGCATTACTGCTTGTTATTACTAATCTTTTCTAGATTCTTTGTAGAGCAGTATTCAGGTTTGCTCAGGGGGAGCTAACATTTCTCTTTCACCACTTTTTGCCTTAACTGACAAAAGGGGGAGAGAAATTATAACTTGTGCTTTATTTTATCAGTTTTATTGCTCCTAATCATTATCTTTACTCTCTATGAATATTGAACTTAGGGGGAGCTCTACTAAAACTGTTACTCATAATTATTTTTCTCAAGTTAAAATTGAATGTTTGTCACTTAAATCAAAAAGGGGGAGATTGTTAGACATATGTTCGTTTTTGATGTTATTGACAAGCATCCAATTTGAAATACATCTAACATTGTCAACTGAGAAAAATTTCAGGAACAACAAATTCAATCCTACATACTCGAAACAATTGCTTGGAACTCAAGGAATCAACAAAATCTTGAAGATCCATGAGCACATCGATTAGCACAATCGATTCCATAACAGGGTTGAATAAGTTTACAAAGTTTGGTGTTACCCAATCGATTAGCACAATCGATTTGTACATCCTTAAAGAAAACAAAAGGGCTATCAATCGATTCTCCAAATCGATTGGTAAACATATTGGAAAATAAATTGTACAAGTCAGAGAGCCAGTTTGCCACAAATCGATTAGGCACATCGATTGAGTGAATCACCAAGACTAAACTGATTGTTTAAATCGATTGGACAAATCGATTGACATGCTTACTGAATTTAAAATGTGCAAGTCAGTAGCACGTTTTGCAGGCAATCGATTTGGCAAATCGATTGGAATAATCACTTCTTTAATTGTGTTTTTGTCTACATCGATTGAAACAATCGATTGGTAATGTCCCAGAGCCAAACCTGTTTACTAAATCGATTAGGCCAATCGATTCACTAAAACAAGTTTCAAAATAACTCAGGTCTGGAACATACACAATCGATTACTACAATCTGTTTATATACATCTGTGTAATAAAAGTTGGTATCAATCGACTTGGTAAATCGATTGAATAACCCAACTGATGAAAAGTACTTCAGACTTAAGATCCACAATCGATTGGCACAATCGATTGACATAAAAGTTTTATAAACAGAGATGACTGAATGGTAAAATCGATTAAGCACATCGATGGTTTTGATCTCGTTGTTTGAACAAAACACATCAAGTCGATTCTGCAAATCGATTTAATCATATACTGTCATCAAAGTTTGAAGAACTACTTAAAATAATCGATTGAGCAAATCGATTAGTATGTACAGTTTCAAGATTCAAGAAAAACAAGACTCGCGAAATCGATTGAGGAAATCGATTAACCAGCACTATGACTTTAATGAATCGATTGGATAAATCGATTCATATGTTGTTTTTCCTGAAACTATATAAACTGTTTTTCTGTATCTTCTCAATATACACAACAACATACACATAACTTTCTGATATCTTTGTTTCTCACTGTGAAATAACTTTGAACATTACTTTTTCAGTTATGAAGATTCATCTTTCATGATCCACAAGAACTGAGAAAGATTGCTGGAGAAACAACTTTAGAGAAGAAAACTGTTGAAGAAATTTCTATGTAATTTCTGATTAGATACATCTGTAAACAAATTCTTAAAACAAATAACATTGAGAAATCCAGTCTTAACTGGTAGTTATCTTCTGTGATTGAGAGGTCTCATCAAGAAGAAACTTGACTGTAATCTTGGAAGAGTTTATGGGAGATAAACTCTGGGATTCAGGGAGATAAGAATAGAATAAGAAGAATCGTTTTAGATTGATAGGCGAGGAGCTGGAACATCTGTAAACGGATTCTGAGATATTCTATTGGAAAGGCCAAGATTGGATTTGATCTTGGGACTGGATGTAGGTCGTTCAACAACGGCTGAACCAGTATAAATCACTGCGTACAATCTTTCTTACCCTTATCTTTTTTTAATTTCTGCAGTGTGTATTTGTCTGATATTGATTGAATGCTTGAATATCTTTCTGCATACTTTGATATTACATGAAAGACTGTTTCCAGCATGATTGTAAGTGAATCAATATCTTGAACAATAAACGTAACTGGTGCATCTCTCAATATATTCTTTGATCCATATACTTTGTGCATTCATTTGTATTGTAGTTTTGGGACCTTATTCTGATGCTTTGTTTAATAAATGTACGATTTGTTAAACTGCTGCGCATATCTCTAAAAATAGGTAATCTTCCGCATAATTTTCATTTAACAGAGGTTACTGGTACCAACAGAGGCGGTTGAGTGTCAGGAGGTGTTGATATATAATATTGATTTTGTTATGTTGGGCATTGATTCTTGGAAAAAATATTGTCTAGATTGTGGTGGAGGTTGGGGTGGATTGACATGAGGATCAACCAATTGGTTTTCTAGAGAAATAAATCGTTTAGTATTTTTGCAAAACCAAACCATGTATTCATAATTTGGTTTGAATTCAACATTTAGAGGTTGACCATGAAGAATATGATTCTCTCGTTCATTCCACTCTTTATTCTTATTTTCGTACAATAATGCCCAACTTTAGTCAACTTGTTTATGCAAATCTACCTTATGATACTTTCTCATGTTCCTCGGAGGATGTGAAATTTTTTGAGGTAGTCCAAATTGTAGTTTCACTCTATCAGTTTGATGTATTTCTGTTATGTAGAGACAAATTAAATATGTAGATGCATTCCATAGTCAATTATCTTCTAGATGATTGTATGTTAGACGTAGATATGGCCTCCAGATAAATTGATATATAACAAGTTTGTTAGTAATATATGCATAAGAAAAATAATATAATAGAAATAATGTAATATTTTAATATATTACATCGTTAACGATCATGTGATCAATTTTTTATCGATATCCAGTGGTATGATAACGAGGTGTATCTCCAAATATCATACCCTTTCCACTATATCTACGAAAATAAATTTGAATGTTAGTGAATTAATTAATAGTTTATAAATATAATATTTAACTTTTTTTTTTTTTTATATTTACCTTTTTGCGAATGGAAAATGAGGCTCAATATTACTTATTGGTGCAAGAAACGACATATGGTACCATGCCCACGTTTGAAGTAGATGTGAACATCCGCCGATCGACATAACACCGGGTTCATATGCACGACACAATTCTCTAGAAAGTGTTGTCAAACACGTTGAACCCCAACTATATTCTCCTGTCTCTCGCAAATCTCTCAACAAGTGCAACCACATAATATGGACTTTGTTGTGGGATTTGTCAGGTATTAATATGCCGCCAATCAATTCTTAAATGTATGCTCTACAATGTATAATTATTTCTTCATTAGATGATTCTGGAGTTAACATTGAAAATGTTTCTCTTAGCCATTTTAATTTTATAAAATTCTCTTGTTTTTTAGATTCAGGTGGCATGACTCCTAACAAATCTAAAAAATCATTTGTCCATGATACCATAGTTGATCTAGTTACAACTTTACCCCCAACACGTAAGTCAAGTAGAAACACAACATCTTCTAATGTTATGGTACATTCACCCGTTGGAAGATGAAACGTGTGGATTTCAGATCTTCATCTTTCAACTAAAGCAGTAATATAAGTGAATTGTCTATTTTATAACTTTATATTTGTGATACGTTACCAAATCTGACTTGATTCAACAATGTAATTATTAAAGAATTTGGTGCAATGTGTTTGTGGCTAAGTGAACTTAAATTTTGAGCAAAGATGAGGGAAATGAAAGATAAAGGGAGGAAACGCATAAGAAAAAAAATTACGATACCATATCTTGCGATAATTGGAGAGAAAATATCATGAATGTACCTGATATCAATTGCTATTATTATGAAAGAGTTAATTGATCTATACAATACAGATTCCTTAATTTATATAAAAACTAACAAACTTAACTTCCTAACAGAATATTAGGAAATGGTTAATAGTTTAGCTAACCAACTTTAACTAAGAACGAATATAACTGAGAGTTATTGTTTATGGGTTTTGGTAGATCTCTAAATTTTTTGTAAATCTTTGAGACCGAAAAATTAGGGTTTGATTTATGGGTTTGAAAGAGGTTGTTGTTGTTGGTGGTAGTGGAAGGCATTCTGGGTTTTGTTCATGGGGATTTTGATTTTAATTTTTAAGTATTTTGTTGGATGAGTTCAAAGAAGGAGAAGAAATGTAATTCTTCAATTGTTTTGTTGTGCTTCCATGGTGTTTTTTGTGCTAGTGGATGATGAAGAAGAAATCCAGTAGAAAGAAAGGTAAACCGCTCACAAAAAAGAGATTGGCAAAATAAAGAACCCTTTTTATGGGTTTCTAATATATGGTGTTGAAGCTCCTTTTATGGGTTTCTCATCATAAACAACTTTTGGAATTTATTGTTTATAAGAATAAAAAATTACTAAATAATTAAATACTAATTACATTCAATAATTTTAACCATTTAAATTTTAATTAATAATAATATTTTCCATAAAATGATGTAGACGGATGGGCACTATAATTGGTTCTTATGTCCCTCCGTTAAACATAGATATATATTTTTTTTAATGCTAGGCCGATGTACGTTAGAGACTGAAACTAACATTTTCAAATTTTGCCAAGATAATATCCAAACAAATATAATTATAACAATTAAAACTAAAAATTACTATATTTTAAAAAAAAATATTTAAAGCAAAATGATTATCATTATCCCTATAACTGTTGTAAGTAGTAAGTTCCCACCCAGATATCAATTTCCAATTCACTTTAACACTAATGGTACACTAATATGCTTGCTTCACGCCTTCTAATTTAATGCATAGCTAACTAAACCAATACTAATGTCTAATTGTACATTCCCCATGTAATAAAAACTAACAACCCATTTCCAAAGTTAAAACAAAGTGCCTCGCTAAACTGATACTAAGTGGCGCATCAATAAAAACACAAACTCCATTCCCCATTCAATAGAAAAACATCAAACTGTCGGTGTATATTTATCCATCTTATATCAAAATAGATCTTTGTTATTCAAATATCTCATTTAGAAAATGATGTATCTATCATTAGTGTGTTAACCGTAAGTCGGCGTAGATACTTTAATTGAGATATTTTATGCGATAATTTATTGAATTACGTCACTAGCTAATTACTAATAAATAATAATAGTAACATATTTAAATGAAAATGTTCATAGTCACAAGGCTTTTATATGAAAAATGTCCAATTTGAAATCACTTCTCTAAATTTGTCATTTTAGGTTTTGTAAATTACATTGGCCACAATTATTATTATTATTATTATTATTATTATTATTATTATTATTATTATTATTATTATTATTATTATATTATATTATATTATATTATATTATATTATATTATATTATATTATATTATATTATATTATATTATATTATATTATATTATATTATATTATATTATATTATATTATATTATTATTATTATTATTATTATTATTATTATTATTATTATTATTATTATTATTTGACATCAATGATGATTTTATTAAAGAAAGTTTGACAATAAATCAAAAGTATTAAGGTGAAGTCTCTTCAATTCACATACAATCTAGATTATAAAGAGCATATTTAGTTAAATAGTATACAACTTGGTTGGTCTTACGTCTAACATGTAAAAAAAATTAAACTATTAACGCAAACATTAAAATTCATACAATATACAATAACATAACCAATATAGGTTAGAAATTGTTGATGAACGTTCAACACTACAGCCACATTTAAAGCATTTGACTCCACTGAAAGATTCCAAAAAGATATACACTACAAGAAAACACTCACTTTGTGGCCAACTTATAAAATATTGTGACCGAAAAAAATTATCACAAATTACTGACCGAAAAATCACTCACAAATAATAAAATTTAAATTTATTGTTATTTGTGGTGGAAAAAACCCTTACAATGGATTTGAATTTCAGCAACATTTTGTGAGAGCAAAAATCCTCACAAAATTACACCGTTGGGCCTTTGTGAGGGTTTAGTCCGCCACAAAAGCACGCATTCATGAGGGCAAAAGCCGCCACAAAGTTACTCTTTTGTAACTGCAAATGCCGCCACAAAGTCACTCATTTGTGACTGAAAAAGCCATCACAAAAGACGTAGTTTACCATTGGTATTTATGGCTATTTTGGCCGCCACAAAAGCCCACATTATCGTTGGCATTGGTGGCCGCTTTGGCCGCCACAATGACCCAATTTTTTGGCTGTTTTGACCGCCACAAAGTGTTATAGTTCTCCTATAAATATAACTCTTCCTCTCATTTTTTCATTTCTACCTTCTCTCTAAATTTTCTCTCCCCTTTTTCTTTACAAATATTTTTTCTCCAACATTTCTCTTTTATTTGTTAAATTTCAGTAAGTTTTTATTATTTATTTATTTATTTTTTAATTTCATTTTTTATTTGAATTTATTTTTTAATGCATATTATTTAATTTTTATTTTGACAGTGGTGTTGTTGTGGTTATTGCGAATAGTTGTTACTTGTTTGTAAGCAAACTTCAAGTCAAACACTATTCGATATCAAGTATGTAATGCATTTTAAATATAGATTAGTAATTATATAATTATTATTGTTGTATGGTTTTAAAACATTTTTAGACTTAATGTTTTATTTTAGAATGTAGATGATTATATTATTTTTAAAATTGAGTATAATATTATTTTTAAACTTTAACATTAGTAAGATTTGTTAAACAAATTGCTAGTAAAATATTTAATTTGTAAAATTTATATTCAAATTAAAACGTAGTTATTTTTTAATTGTTGATGAAGTGCTATTTTTTATTATAGTTATTATTGGTATTATGATTTATTATTTTAGTAAAATATAATTTTATTAAGAAATTGTATTTTTTTAGCCACAAAATAATACTTTTGAAAAAAAAAAGGTTTAT
>JBBPBR010000006.1:37934355-37982537 GCA_037974775.1 Cicer pinnatifidum
AAAAAGTGTTTCTTCCTTTCTAAAAGCGTGTTTTCAAGCGTCGAGGAAAAAAAAAAACAATGTTGATCCAAAGGAACATCAACTAAAATAAGGACTCTAGCTTCACATATTTTGGGCCTATTTGTCTCCGTATTTTTTTTAACTAGTTTAAATGTATTTTTTGCATATGTAAATATACAAACTTTTACGTTAGTTTCTCTAATTGATCTCAATACTATTTAGAATATTAATTTGTAGTCCTATCAATATAAACTTCATAAGAACAAAAATTAATATTATCAATATATTATGATAAACAATTTTATTATCAACAACTTTTATCAAATTAAAAACATAATTACAAAAACTAAAATAAAAAATAATATATTTGTAGAGACCAGAAATTTAGTTAACTCTAACTTTAAATAATAATATTCGACGTTGGGGGTATTTCCATTATTTAGCAATAAGCTATATAGGTCCCCATAGTGATGTCAAAGTTTTCGATGTATAAATTAGAATGAGGTTTATGCTAAACACATTCTCTCTGTCTCTCAATATATGAATGAGAATCTCATTTAATAATAATATGAATTATTTGTTGAAAATATAATGATGTGAAGTTATTTGTAGAACTCATTTAAATTGATTGTTTATTATGTAATATTTAAATAAATAAAAATGAATAATATACATGTGAACATCCTCAATAAAGACAAAAGAAATCTGGATCGAGATAAGACGATGATTAGACCAAAGGAATATGGCAACAAGTGAAAACTCATAGTGATAAGGTTTAGTTTAAAGTGTCCTGGTTTTTAGCATTGTTTGTTATTTGATTTGGTCAAGTTTGTAGTTTAAGTTTGTTTCCTTAATTCTAGCTAGAACGTGGGCTGTAGTCTGTTATGGCACATTTGTTTTTCTATTTATTAGTTGCACTTTCACAAGGAATAAATGAGTAGTTCCCAGAACTGTTATTTTATTTTCTCTTGAACTCTTGTTGCATCTAACAATCTGGCATCAGAACTGTGACCTGAGAGATGGGTTCAGAAGCAAACTTTGCAGCAGCCTCCATTCCAAAGTTCGACGGCGACTACGACCACTGGAGCATGGTCATGGAGAATCTCCTTCGATCCAAGGAGTATTGGGTTGCTGTCGAATCAGGCTACACAGAGCCAACGAGTAACGATGGGATGACGGCAACACAAATAAAAAACCTGGAAGAGATAAAGCTAAAGGATTTGAAGGCTAATAATTACTTGTTTCAGTCGCTTGACAAGTCAGTTCTGAAGACGATCACGCAGAAGGAGACATCTAAATAGCTCTGGGATTCCATGAAGTTGAAGTGTCAAGGCAATGCTCGGGTGAAGAGAGCTCAGCTCAATCGTCTACGCCGAGATTTTGAGGTCTTAGCAATGAAGCAGGGTGAATCGATCACTGATTATTTTGGTCGAGTAATGACGGTTGCAAACGACATGAGGAATTATGGGGAAGATGTGGATGATGTCAAGATCGTTGAGAAGATTTTGAGAACCCTCACTGAGAAGTGGAACTACATTGTTTGTTCCATTGAGGAAGCCAAGGACATTGATCAGCTATCAGTGGATGCCTTGCAAAGTTCTTTGCTTGTTCATGAGCAAAAGTTCAAAGGAAGTGGAGAAGATGAGCATGCTTTGAAGGTAACTCATGAAAAAAGATATGGTGGAAGGGGATGAGGAAGAGCTGCTTTCCGAGGAGGTCGGGGACAAGGCAGAGGCAGGGGTAGCCAACCAAGGAGTAAGGAAACAGTTGAGTGTTACAAGTGTCATAAGCTTGGACATTTCCAGTACGAGTGCCAAGCAAACTATGCTGGTTTGGAGGAATCAGAAGAGATGGTGCTAATGGCGTATGTTGACACGCTTGAAGATGATCAAAATGTTGAGTGGTACATTGACTCTGGGTGCAGTAATCACATGTGTGGTGATTCATCACTCTTCTGTGAGTTAGAAGAAGGGTTCAATAAGGTGGTTAGATTTGGGAATTATGCAAGTATGAACGTTGTTGGAAAAGGAAGTGTTCGGTTGACTGTAAAAGGAGTAAATCACCTTGTACGTGATGTCTATTATGTGCCCGATTTGAAGAATAATCTTCTCAGTGTTGGGCAGCTGCAAGAAAGAGGTTTGGCTGTACTAATGAAGTCAAATGAATGTAGAATTTATCATGACACAAAAGGTTTGGTGTTCCAAACCAACATGACAGCAAATCGAATGTTCGTGTTGTTATCAAGCATTCAATCAGCCAAAAAGGAAAGCAAGGAAGAATGCCTCCAAGCAACCACTAAAGATGTGGCTCACCTCTGGCACCGAAGATTCGGTCATCTCAGCTACAAAGGATTGAAGATTATGCAAACAAAAGACATGGTGAGAGGCTTGCCTAGCTTCTCTGAAGGTGAAATTGTGTGCACTAATTGCTTGAAAGGGAAGCAACATCGAGATGTAATCTCAAGGAGAAGTACATGGAGAGCATCAGCAAAATTGGAGCTGGTTCACGCTGATATTTGCGGCTCAATTTCTCCATGTTCTGAGGGAAACAAGAGGTATTTCATTTCCTTCATTGATGACTATAGTAGGAAGTCGTGGGTGTATTTTCTTGCTTATAAGTCAGATGCATTCACCACTTTTAAGCTATTTAAAGCTCTTGTTGAAAAAGAAACAGGCTTGTCTATTAAATGTCTAAGAACAGATCGTGGAGGTGAATTCACTTCAGATGAATTCAAGGAATTTTGTAAAATGAATGGAATCAAGAGACAATTAACTGCTGCATATACACCGCAGCAGAACGGAGTCGCCGAGCGGAAGAATAGAACCGTGATGAATATGGCGAGGAGCTTATTGGTTGAGAAAGATGTTCCAAGAAAATTCTGGGCAGAAGCGGTAAACTGGGCATTTTATGTTCTTAATAGATGTCCAACATCAGCAGTGAAGGAAACGACGCCAGAGGAAGCTTGGTGTGGGGTGAAGCCTTCAGTCCGGCACTTGAGAGTCTTTGGTTGTATAGCATATGCCCATGTACCGGATGCTCGACGAACAAAACTTGAAGATAAGAGTCGTTGTTGTATTTTTTTTGGTGTAAGTGAAGAATCAAAAGCATACCGACTATATGATCCTACCTCCAAGAGGATTATTATCAGCCGGGATGTTGTCTTTGAAGAAGACAAGCAATGGAATTGGGAGAAGAACTCTGAAGAAGATAACACATTTGATATGGAAGGGGAAGATGAGAAAAATGAAGAAAGGGAGGAATCAAGTGATGGTAATGAAGGAGAAAATGCAGCTAATGGTAATGAAGAAGAAGATGCTTCTGTTCCAGTGACAGAACCCCGAAATAGAAGAGCACCAAGGTGGATGTATGATTTTGTTTCTGGTGAAGGTCTTTCTGATGAAGAGGAAGAGGCACAAACACACTTAGCCTTGTTTACTCATGCCGTTCATTCTGATCCTACTTCATTTGACGTAGCAGTAAAGGAAGAGAAATGGAGGGCAGCCATGGATGCAGAAATGAAATCAATTGAGAAGAATGGAACGTGGGATCTCACGGAGCTGCCCAAAGGAGCGAAAAAAATAGGAGTCAAATGGGTGTACAAAACAAAGTTGAATGAGCTGGGAGAAGTAGAAAAATAAAAGGCTCGCTTGGTTGCCAAAGGGTATGCTCAAGAATACGGAGTTGATTATGAAGAAGTATACGCTCCTGTAGCTCGTATGGACACGGTTCGAATGATTTTGGCACTTGATGCACAAAGAGCTTGGTGTGTGTTTCAGCTGGATGTGAAGTCAGCCTTTCTTCATGGGAAGCTAGTTGAGAATGTGTACGTGGAGCAGCCAAGGGGTTATGAAATAAAGGATGAGGAGCATAAGGTATATAAGCTTAACAAAGCTTTGTACGGACTCAAGCAAGCACCACGAGCATGGTTCAGTCGGATTGAATCATACTTTAGAAAGGAAGGCTTTGAGAAGGAAGATAGTGAGCAAACTTTATTTACCAAAGTCAAACAAGGTAAATACTTGATCATTAGCTTGTATGTTGATGATTTAATTTATACTGGAGATGATGAAAGAATGATGTATGAATTCAAAAAATCCATGATGAAGGAATTTGATATGTCAGATTTGGGTAAGATGAGGTACTTTCTTGGTATTGAGGTAGTTCAGTTTGATGGCGGCATATTCATCAGTCAACAGAAGTATGTGACAGAAGTAGTGAGCAGATTTGGAATGGAGCATAGCAATTCTGTTGAAAATCCAATGGTCCAAGGATTTAAAATCTCCAAAGATGAAAATGGTGTTGAGATGGATGGTTCATTTTTCAAACAGCTGATTGGAAGCTTGATGTACTTGACTGCTACGAGGCCGGACATAATGTATGCAGTTAGCTTATTGAGCAGGTATATGTCAAGACCTACAGAAGTTCATTATTCAGCGGCGAAGAGAATTCTACGTTACTTGCAAGGTACTGCAAAGTTTGGCATTTTTTACAAAAGGGAAGGAAATTCAGAATTGGTTGGCTTTACTAATAGTGACTATGCCGGATCGGTGGAAGATAGAAGAAGTACTTCAGGTTATGTTTTTTTTGCTAAGTGGAGCTGCAGTAGCTTGGTCTTCTCGAAAGCAACCAATAGTAACGTTGAGCACGACAGAAGCTGAATTTGTAGCAGCTGCAGGAAGTAGTTGTCAGGCAATATGGATGCAAAGGGTGCTGAAGAAGATAGGCTACAAGGGCAGTGAAAGTACTGTCATCTTTTGTGACAATAGCTCAACAATTAAGTTGTCAAGGAACCCGGTGATGCATGGCAAGAGCAAGCACATTGATGTGCGCTACCATTTCTTAAGGGAGCTTGTGAATGATGGAGTTGTGCAGCTTCAGTTTTGTGGTACAAGGCATCAGTTAGCGGACATCCTCACCAAACCGCTGAAATTAGAGTCATTTCGGGAGCTGAGATGGAAGCTTGGAGTTTGTGATTTTTCAGAAGTTAACTAGCTGCAAATACAGTCTAGTTCAAGGGAGGGAATGATAAGGTTTAGTTTAAAGTGTCCTGGTTTTTAGCATTGTTTGTTATTTGATTTGGTCAAGTTTGTAGTCTAAGTTTGTTTCCTTAATTCTAGCTAGAACGTGGGCTGTAGTCTGTTATGACACATTTGTTTTCCTATTTATTAGTTGCACTTTCACAAGGAATAAATGAGTAATTCCCAGAACTGTTATTTTGCTTTCTGTTGAACTCTTGTTGCATCTAACACATAGAACTAGACCCAACGGAGGATAATTGAAAGAAGTAGAAATAGAAGGCCCAAGGAAGACAACGAAGATCGAAACGCATCTTACAACAGAAAATGAAGCATCTTAGTTTAGACACTAAGGTATAATTTAGATATATTTTCCTGATGTCTAAATGATATGTCAGACAATGATCTAAATGTAGTTTCATACCATTTAACTATCAATTGTATTGTTTGACCGATGGTACAGAAGAAACAAAGACTAGCGGGGAAAATAAGGTGGTTGGTGTGACACCTTTTACCAAGATTTGCAGAAGAAACGTAATAGGTGAAAATTAAACACTTTTATTTATTTCAAACATATATCACACAACTTATAAAGAGTATTAGTTAACTTTTTCTTTCCCTCTCTCCCATTATCGTTGTTGAAGACACGAAAACTCATCTTTAAAAGAAGTAACGAAAGGAGCATTCATACTCTGAGCGACCTATTCCTTTCCCCTACTTTGAACATGAACCAGCCCTTTTCTTTCCCTTTCCCCAGCTCTTCCTTCATAAGCCTCCTAGAACTATGCAGCTTTCACACTAACAATTGAGATCATCTACTTATGGACGATACAACTTTAGAAAGCCAAAAGTAATTGGTCCAAAAATCTCCTAATAGACTCTTCATTAGGCTCATCTAGGAATGTTCCATCTCCTTCTGATGATCTTCTAGAACCCTCATTGGTTACTCTAACCACAACATTGTACTCTTGATGTTCCTTCTGCTACTACTTTAGGATCTGCAGATTCTGCTTCTGCATCTCCCTCTGGCCTCATGTTCGATCTTACTCAATTTGCTAAAAAAGGAAGATTTTGATTGCCTTAAATCTAATACTGAGACATTTATCGAAAAACTGCCAAGAATCAAGTGAATATTTTGAACAACTCTAGTTGAATCCTAGCTAGACTCACAAACCCAAACCATTAGTTGCATTTTTTTTCTGTATATATATTTTTTCCCTATCTTTTTGTCTGATGCCAAGATAGGCATAATGTATTTTTCGAGAAATTATTTTAAGCAATTAATTTTTTCTTATTATGAACTTTGGTTACTATTCAGTTACTAATGCAACGTAAACTATGCCACTTATAAAAGATCAATTTTGAAAAGTTTATATGGCAAATCAATCTCAAAAGATACAATATAAAACTTCTTGACTTATGCTAATTTCTTACAATAAGGACAACGATCAGATACCCTAACCGTTCCCTGTAAAAAGATGTGCATTCCTCAAAGCAAATATAACAAATACACAAGCTATAAGCACACGTACAGTCTTGCTCATTATCATTCTATTCATATTAGTGCTAAGAAAAATTTCTGAAGTAACAAATGTGTAAACACTTTTTTGTGAGAGCTAATTCATAAAAGCCCAAAACATTTTGTTTGTAACCTAACCCAATAATGGTTGCCTCACTCAACAACTTGACTATATTAAGCTAGAAGGTTGAGAAGAATGAACACAATTAGTGTGACTAGTAGGTGTTCAAGTGTAAGTTTGGTTTTAAGGCGAACTAGAAGGTTGAGAAGAATGAACACATTGAGATTCTTGTTCAGTAACTCATTAAACATAATTATAAGTTCATTGTGAGATATATAAGATAATACATCAATTTGTTCATCAACTGATTTGTTTTTAGAGTTAGAGTAGACATATTCCATCAGAGCCATGTTAGCATGTTCATCTAAGCATTCATCATAATCATCCCTGGTAGCCATAAGACTCGTTTTGTTTATATTGATTTTTTTTTCTTTTAGAGTTTTCCTTCGCAAGCTCACTCTGATTTGTAATGTCTTGGTTCTTTGTATTCACAACAAGTGATTTTCAACTTTTAAGATTTTTCTTTACTTTCTCTGCTATTTTTGGATCATCTGAAATCCTTTTAGAGAAATGATTTTTTTTATTGTTCCACATGTGTTGGATTTTCTTTGAAATGAATGATAGTTCTTCATCATTTGAGTATTAACTTTGATCTTCTGATTCATTTTCTAAGTCCTCCTTAGTTTGTAGAGCCTTGTAGTTTGATTTGGCTCCTTCTGACCATAAGCAACGTAGTATAAGGATACATGGACCAAAGACAACGTGGTAAGAGGAT
Organism: Cicer pinnatifidum; assembly: GCA_037974775.1. NCBI lineage: Eukaryota > Viridiplantae > Streptophyta > Magnoliopsida > Fabales > Fabaceae > Cicer > Cicer pinnatifidum. The sequence goes on from JBBPBR010000006.1 coordinate 37,941,726, forward strand.
TCATGGACTAGAAGTAATATGGTCAAAGGATGCAAGAACGAGATGCAACGTGATCAAAAGATGCATGAACCAGAGGCAACGTGGTCAAAGGATAGTCAGAGGAAGAAAAATAGATAATGAGTATTAGAGATTGCGATGACTCTTCATCATATGCATATTTTTATTATTTATAGTCTTATGTATCTTTTATTCATTAGTTAATTTAAGGAGTTATTAGATATATTTTTTTAATTTTAGTTCTTTGATTTATTGAAATGTTTATGTTCTTATTTCCTTGATTAAGTAGAGATTTGTCGTAGTTTTGCGTTGTTAGTTTATTTTAGTGCAGTGCTGAGTTTTGGTAAGAAATCAACAAGACCTATGTGGAGTATTTCAGAGTTTTGTAGATGTCTAATCGGAGTCAAAACATGTGAAAATGAAAGCTAATATCCATAGCTACAATTTTCATGAAGACACCAAAACCAACTTCGGACTCAAAAGAGGAGAAAAATGCATTAAACTCCAGACAGAAGATGATGTGTGATGCGCATTTCAGCGCTGAAGACCGGTCGTCTCGCGCCTGCGCGCGACGCGCAGTGAAACACATTAAAACTTGTTTTCTCATTTTTTAGGAATATTTTTAACTATTGGGATGTTTGGAGACTTGTGCCCTAGCATAGACACTCAAAGACAGTCGTTTCTAACACCATTTAAGCAATTTTATCAAGAATCTTTCATGGATCTTTCTTGTAATTATTCTCTAATCTCTATATTTTCTATCTATGTCATGAGTAACTAAACCCTATTTGTTAGGGATGAGTGTAACAAGATGAAACCCTTATTTTTCTGATTTGATTTCAAGTTATATGAATGAGTTTATTGAATTATTTTTCTCATATATGTGCTTAATGCTTTTTATTGCTTTATCACTATTAAAATGTTCTACGATTCTTATTTTGAAACGAAAGTGGACTTTGCGAATACTTGAGATGAGAAATTCATGAATATGTAGTCTATGGATAGAGGCAGGTCATGAAACCAATTAAATTAGTTGCAAAGACATTAGTTTAACAAGATAATTCTTGTACGGTAAGGCTTAATTCTAATCTTAAATCCACTAAAGAATTAGGGGTTACTTTGGAGTTAAAGGTTTTGTCACTAAGGCATTAGGGCAAGAATAATAAAGAGAATTCGATAATAATTCAATAAAAGAATTCAATAACTAGGATCAAATTAGACACCAACATTGGATTCGAAGTGAAACTCATCCCTGACATTTTTCTTATTGATTTAAATATTATTTCAATCAATTTGGGAACTTTTTGTTCAATTTTAGTAAATAAATATAATTCGATAGTAAAACACAATTCTTGAGTTTGACACTCGGTACTACCATTTTAATTATTACTTGCAACGATTTAGTACACTTGTTGAAACACTACCAGAAAGACGAAGAATACCACCACAGGAAGAAATACTAGGATTTTAACAAAGATAGCCACACGAGGAAAAATGAAGAAAACCATAGGCAAAAATACTCATAATTTAAATGATAGTCACGAGAGGCAAAATCAAGAAAACTACCAATGGCAAATATACTTGAAACTTTTACGATAATCACTAGAGGCAAAATGAAGAAAACTACCCGAGGCATAAATACTAAGAGTTTAATGAAGAATAATTAAAGGCAGGAATGCATACAACCATTAGAGACATAATACATTGGCAAGGATGAAAAACATCTAAGCACGTGTATTTGTCTCTTGAGGTAGAATTCGCACCTTGCACTAAAATTCAAATCCTGAAATTATTGGATTCCTAAATCACTAACACAACAACAAGTATACAAAAAACAAACATTTCAATTTAAATCATTTGGGTGCATATTCAAATAACGTATATGCTGAAGATTTCATTTCTCTCACGCATCTAATTTTTTTACAACCTTTACAATCCCCAAAATAATTTATGACAAGAAATAAAGGATTTCAAGGAATAAACCCCGATAATGCTCATGCTAAAAATAAATTAAGGTGATAGAACTCAAAGAAATGACACTAAAGAAAACGATGATTTTGGTTTGAAGTAGCTCTGAAATCATTCTACAAACGATTTCCTTGCTTCACTTATTTGAGTTGCTTCCCAAGGATAAAAAGGCAGATTCCCGCATGCAAGTTTATTGGGAAACTTTAGAGGATTTTAGTGAACTTTTAGTATTTGGAGAATTTGTGAGAAAAGGAAAAATGGAGGATTTGGAAAAGAAAGTGGACAATAATTGATATTGGTGTTTTCAAAATATCTTGAAAGTGTGTTACCAGAAAAAAGAAATAAATGAAGGTGGAAGATGGGTTCAAACAAGGGAGACCTTCTAACATTTCTACATGTAGCTTCACACAAGAGCTAGACATAATAATAAGATCTTTACTTAAACACAGTTATATGTTCAGCCTTCAGCTCGAGCCTAGATACCACTTGTAGAGATAAAAACACAAGAAAATGGGGTTTCAATTGTGTTTTTTTTCTTTCAAAAACATGTGATTTTGAAAATAAGAATGAGTAAAACAATAAGTAAAGAAATAGAGGAAGAAACACAAACCAATATATTTTGGATTACCTCCAACACGATAGCTACGTCCAGTTCCTTCACTTAGAAGGATTTAATTCATTATTTGCCAATTGGTTCAAAAGTTGATTGAACACCTTCTAGTCAACTGATTATGTTCAAGTCTTCTCAACCTTCTAACTTAGTACAATCAAGATGCTGAGGACGACAGCTGCTACTGGGACAAGTTACAATGTGTTTAGATTGAGTTTGGAAAGATTTTTACACATAGGTGTTTACACATATTTTTGCTCTTAAAAAATTTATTAGGTTTCTTAGCACTTATAGCTAATACAATAGATTTTCAAGTGTTTGTAATGACAAGTGCTTTTCTTGTTTCTGGTTGTTGGTCTTTATTCTTAGTGAGGATCATGAATCCTTTTAAAGAGAGTCATATAGTCCATTAGGGTTTCTGACATTTGCTATGATTGCATGAATTTAATATATGAGATAATAACCCATATAAAATCTTCAGAGATTTTGAATGAACATTAAAATCTTGTTCTTGATGATTGATTCCTCGTATCTTGATAGAAAATGCATAATGACCAATGGATGACAATGTGAGGATGTTATGTGTTTCTGCAATTAGAAGTTAAGTCTACTATGATGGGTATAGCTTGTTGGATCATAGACTTTTTGTTAGAGCTTTGACTATATAAGAGTATTAACTTTATCGAAGTTTAAATTGAATGCCAATATTATCAAACGCATAACCATCTGAGTGAAGTTGTTCAGAAGATTCAATAGAAGTGCGTTAAGAACGAACATTTCAGAATTATTTATATATCAACAGATGTAACAAAGTATTGGTGTATCTGTTTTGTTTAGCTTGTCTATTCATCAGAGGATGCATCGTAGAGACGTTTAATTCTCATGACAAGAGTTTGCACACTTAAATAAATTATTCTCACAATGAAATTTTCCCACAAAATAATTTATGTTATCTTCTAAATAATTAAGGGTTATTGTTCTTAAAACCAACTTGATTCAACTAAACTTTAAAAGGTAAGGGAACCTACTCATGTAAAAAAATGACATGTGTTTAGATTGTTTGTGCAATTATTGTTTTATTGTGATTATGTGTATTCTATGATTGTTGCACATGTGCTTTGATGTCTTACCACATATATATTTTGGAGTTCACACGTGATTTAATTCACATGCAATGTTATATATGTATGTATGACTATGTGTAACATGATGATAATTGGAGTTGGAGAAAATGTTCATGCATATGTGGTCGTTAGTGGTGACATGTGATAGATACCACAAATCCTTACAAGGATTTCGCGTTAATGGTGACCCGTGATGAAGGCCACAATTCTTCCAGGGATATGATGGTGTTGTTCATAAAAATCTTCACACAATAATTTAGAATTATGTTAGGATATATTCCATAATCATGTGCATTGACATATAGTAATTATAATAGGGTAAGGTGCATTTTAATTATCTTATTGTTTATGTGATAATTGTCTTTATTGTATTATTTTATATGATTTTTTTTTTTTGTTCATTAGCTTAGTTTTCCTTTGGTTTTTCTTTTGATAATATTTAAATATTGTAATGTGACTTCTAAAAATCCTATTCTCCTATGGACTTATGTTCAATAAGTCACAATTGAACTCTTCTATATTATAAATCGTGCATTAGACATTAAAACTTTGTAGAATAGTTCGAAAGTTATTTTTGAAATAAGATTTATTTTTATAAAGAAAATAGAATTACACAAGTTTTTGTAAGAAAAAAATAAATAATTGTTTTAAAATATTTTTGAAATGAAAGTATAAAACTTCATCAGTAATGCTCCAAAAAATGGGGTGTTACATCCATAAGTCAAATTAGTTAATCATATTAGTACATTTGTTCAAAAAGATCAACTAAAATAATTACATCAAGTCCAAAATGACAGCACAACCACTCTATACACTCTACCCTAATCTAATCATAGGAAAGCACTATAGTAGTAAGAAAAACCCTCACACTTCACAAAAGTCACCACTAACGTAACTAATCTAGAAGATACCTTTGTCTCTGTCTCTGTCCCTCTCTCTCTGACTCCTCCGAATCTATCTCATTTGTGGTCAGATCCACGACCAAAAATCTCTAGTCCGAGTAGCTCATAACAACTGTTATTCTCAACAGACTCTAGGTCTTGGGAAGGAAATACAATTGATTTATAAGTCGATGCATAACTCGATAAGTCGATTTACAAAGATAAAATCACTTAGAAAAAGTTTTAAATGAGTTTCAAAGGATGCCAATGCAATATGATCGTGCTTCAAAGTTAATGCATGTTAAAACAACATGCAAAAAATCTTATGAATGGTAAAACTTATTTTCATGAGTTATTTCTATATCATGTAGTCTATGCAAGAGCTAAAGAATGAGAATTAATAAAGCACACATAGACATCATCTAGACTAAAGAAATAGACATCACTCAACATACTAAGTCTAAAAACTAAAGCTTAATAAAGAATTACCTTATAATTACATAACCTTTGAATTTGCTAGAGAAGCATTTGTTGCCTTCTTGAAAGATCCTCCAAACTCAAACACAAGATAAACCACAAGTTCCGTGACACTTAGTGGAATAAGGGGGGAATGTTGCTTTGGAATAGCCACTCTACGATCATCAATCATGTTATTCTGTCAAGCATCTAATATCAAGTGAGATGGCATCATGAACTCCACTCGTTCGTGAGTCGCTCCATTATGGAACACTGCTCCCTCACACATCGATGTATCCACCACTCTACCTATAAAAGCTACCTAGCCTAAGATCGGGTCTAACTCCCAGCTGTAGGCAATCACCTACCAAGGAAGTCCTACAACATCTTTGTCATGCAGGTGATCATCGGAAACGTATGGTTCCACATCATCTGAAGGCTTCGCCCAAAGGCCATAAATAAAATAAAGGTTCACCAACCAAAGTTAACACATAACAATTAACAATTATGAAAACATGAGCAACAATTAATAAAGCATGCATATTTCTCATGATGACAAACATGATTGGTATGTAAAAGCACCTCAAGACAATGTCTATATGTCAATGCATTATTCTGGAATAACTCATCATTTGAAAAGGGTGTGGACCTCTTGTCTACGAATCCTTTTGATCCAATGTGAAGTTTTTTTAGAAAATCACAACTCAATAATTCTTGCAAGGATATGGAAGCCCCTCAAGAAAATTCATTGGCGAGTTCCAACTCTAAGGAAAACATACAAACTAACAATGCATAAGCATACTATAACTTTTTACTCAACAATTAATATGTAAATACAGTTGTTAAAAGACTTTTCTTTTAAAACATTCACACACTAACAATTTGCATTACATATTACATAGAGCATATTCTTAGAAATTAACATAAAGATATTTTATAATACAAAGCACATACACACATATTTAGTTGTTACGAAAACACATCAACACCTCAATCACATAATCTCAAATACAAACATCAACACATAGAAAATTCTTATTTTTGAAAATTAAAAACTTGGAAGGAGCCTTTACATCACACTAGTATCCCAACAAAGCACAACTAAATTCTTGCTCATCTAAAACAGTCAATCAAATAATATTGGCTTAATAAAAATAAGTCCACGTGGCCCTAACCCTTTCTCAATTTGGCTCACTCTCCTAATCCCTTAGAGTATGTTTTCTTCACCAAAACAAATTGACAATGGTCAATGGAAAACAATCAATTGCACACGGTTTAAAAGTTTTGATAAACACTCAACTCGTAGCATTATTTAAAATCAAAGGGATACATTTTCTAACATCTTGGTTCTCATGAAAATTTACACAAAATCAAAACTCTAATTCTTTTGAGATAAACTAAATTATAACAAAAATCAATTTAGAGAGAAGGAGGAGAAAATTGAATGAAAAAAGTATTTCTTAAACATGAAACAAGACTCAAGGACTCATATAAGAAAATGACTATTTTCCTACTGGTGATAAAATATTCATTTCAATAATGTTATAATTCAAGGTATTTTTAACAAGGAACGACATAAAAATTTTAAGAATACAAAGTATATCAAACTTCTACTTTATATCACACACGAAGATGTTACATCAAACACAAGTAACATTAGCAATCCTAATCTCTTCCCGATGAACATCACGATATAATTAATTTAAGAGATGAGAGCTATCAATAACGCCTAAAATTGTTGGAAAATTCAAAAATTGAAACAAGAATTTTCAAAATTGCAGCAACTCTTTCTCTTTCACTCTACAAAGGGAATGGATAAAGGGACCTGAGTTTCTATTAGTAGCATTTAGTTTTTGTTTTTAGCTTATTTCTTTCTTTGATAAAACGTTTATATGTGTTGTTGCTCAAAGATGATTTAATTGCACCTCAATAATAGTTACATCACGATGAACAAAGGTTGCAGCTTCTAGATTTTCACTTTCATGATTAAATGCAAGAGCAACATTATTAGTAGTTCTAAAAATAGAATGATATTCAGGAACATTATTAGTACCAACAGTGGCGGAGCTTGACTGAAAAGTTTGGGGTTGCCGACATAAAAATATAATATATAAATTAAATATATAAATAATATTATATAGCAAATAATTAAGTTGTAATAAACACAAAATAAAGTATCAAATAATTTAACTATATGACTTAAAAATACCTTAAAGTAATGCTCTACGCTATTTAATTAATTTTAAATCATCAATAATAGACTCAGAACTAATACTTGCAGCAATTTCCCTTTCTATGTAAACTGTCATGCTATCTGCCAAAAAGTCGGCTTCCATCTTATTTCTTAACATTGATTTAATAATTTTCATTGCTGAAAAAGATCTTTCAGTTGTGGCAGTAGAAATCGGAAGAGTCATGATAAGATGAAGTAATCTATCAATCTAGTAGAAATTTTGCGTCTTTTCAGTTGCAACCAAACATGAGCACAATTCTTGGATAGTTGATAAATTCTTCAAATTTAAATCTTGACGAGCATCAACCAAGAAATGTTGGAGTTGAAATTTCAAATTAATCTTCTCTTGCATGTTGAAATCCACAGGGTAATATTTTTCAACTAGAGTGCAAATTTTTTCAATGTTAAAAGCTTTATAATTATCCTTAGGAGTCGAAGCACAACTTAGAGTTAACAAATCCATTGTTTGCTCACTAAATCTGTTATTCAACTCTTCTAATTGTTGATCAATGCAAGTAAAAAATATTTCAACTTTAAAATAATGCTCTATTGTAACCTGACCTTGTTGAAGACGAGAGCGTCCAAATCTTGTTGTTGAATGAACATCGTTGAGATAAGGAATTTCAATATCATGTTTTTCACAAAAAGTCTCCACTTCAGTAAATAATTTATCCCAACCATCTTCTCTCAATGCTTGTATAAGACACTTTGTTGTTCCAACCAAACACATGGCATTAAATATATCCTGAGATTGTTGTTGTAAGGCTTGGCAAAGTATTTCAGTTATCCCCATCATTTCTTTCATCAAATGCAAGATAAATATAAAATCAAACGCCTTCAAATAATTATAAGCATTATCAGCATCACCACGTGTAGAATAACTTGCTCTTTTATTTGTAATTTTTTTTAAAACAATACAAGTTGGCTCATACATATTTATCAAGCTACAAATAGAAGAGAAATGTGATCCCCAACGAGTATCCCCAGCTCGTTTCAAAGTACCAATTTGATTTATACCTTTACCAGTTACAATTTCATCAATTTCTAGCAAATGTGCAATTTCCTCTAATTGAGCAACTTGTAACTCATCATGACGCTTAGTAGAAGAACAAACAACATTAACAACAAAAGTGAGCTTCTCAAAAAATTTATGAATTGGAACAACTTCTCTTGATGCACTAACCAAAGCAAGTTGCAATCGATGAGCAAAACAATGGACATAGTAAGCAAGTTGCTTGTAAACCGTTCCATTCTCCTCTCATATTACTAGCACCATCATACCCTTGACCACACGTGTTAGAAACATCAAGATTATGTCGAGAAAGTATATCACATACTTCTTCTTTCAGAGTTAAAGTTGTAGTGTCTTTAACATGTTCCACAAAAAAAATCGCTCTTTTATTAAAACAACTTTGTCAACAAATCTTAACACAAGAGACATTTGTTCCCTTTTTGATTCATCACGAGCTTCATCTACAACGATGCAAAATTTGGAATCACCAATTTCTTCACAGATATGTTTTCTCACCCTACTAGAAAGAATATGCAAAATCTCTTTTTGAATTTGATGTGAAGTATATTTTACTCTTCTTCATTCTCACAAACTTATCTAAATCAATCAATATAATAAACATAAAACATCTTATATTCAACAAAAAACTAAAACACTTTATATGGACAAAAAAACTCAAACAAAAATGCAACAAAACTCAAACATCTTAAATACAACAAAAAAAACTCAAACACTTTATATGAACATAAAATCAAACACCTTATGTGCGACAAAAAAACTCAAACACTTTATATTGACATAAAATCAAACACCTTATGTGCGACAAAAAAACTCAAACACTTTATATTGACATAAAATCAAATACCTTATGTGCAACACAAAAACTCTAAACAAAAATCAACACTAACGTCAAATTAAAACTCCAAATCAGAATTCCAAACTCCAAACTAAAAAAAAACAATATAAGCTTTAAATTTCATGCTAACAAATATCAAACCTAAGAAAAATCAACACTAACCAACAAAAATCAGCAATAACAAAATAGAAATTCAAACATTTTGAACAAAGCAGCAACGCGATCTAGAGACAGATGACTGATGAGGTTGCGGCGAGTAGAGAGGCAGCGACGAACGGCCACGGACGGAGGCAGTCAGGCAGAGCAATCGCAGGGTCTCCGCGAGCAGACGACCAATTCGTAACTTGGCAGATGAACGGAGAGGCGGTCGCACGTTTGTCGTGAATCTGATTATGGAGGAGGGCGAGAGTAAGGTCGTGACTGCAAGAGGGAGAGAGGGAGAGAGGAAGACTGGATGGAAGAGAGAGGAAGAAAGAGAAAACTAAATTAGGTCTAGGTATTTTTGTAATTGTTTAGTTTTAATATGGGCATGTTAGTCATTGTACCTATAAATTTTTTTTTTTTGGTGGTTGTGGCCCGCTTTTTCCAAGGAAGCTCCGCCCCTGGGTACCAATCGGTTTTAGTCGTTCATCTTCAACATTAATTACATGAGTAGAAGTTTCCATCCACAGCTAAGGTGTAGAATGCACTTGAGGCCCATAAGGACTTCAGAATGCACATCGATGTCCTCATGAGAAGTGACCCCTTCAAGGTTAAATTTATGGTTCTTTTAACAATGTTTGAATCTACCATCGTAACTTAGAGAATACAAGAAAATGACTTACCAGTATAAGTATGAAAAAGAACCGAAATGGAGGAACAAGAAACCAAAACTCAAATGCAATAAACTTGAGCACAAAAGAGGAACAAAGTAAAATAAGGATCTAAATGGCGCAAGTTAGCAAGATTAAGAACGATATGATCAAACGGTTATGAACGTTAAAAAATAAGTTATTATAATCAAACGTCGTTGCGCATAATCAGTTAATTGGAAAGTCTTGATGAAATGCATAAAAACAACTATCACATCACTAATGACATGTATACGAATCGACAAGGACATGTTTTAGCGTGCAAATCACGAGAACATGGAAAACGATTTACTTTCTCGACCAGACTTCTAGACTTCGTCTTCAAACTTGGGTTGCAAATCTAGGGGTTAGAGGTATCACTTTGGTAGAATCTCATTACTAGAGATGTTCCCAGTGTAGTTTGAATCGATTTTGAAAAAAAATATTATCTGATCTGAATATTAAAATATTCAGTTTGGATGACAACTCAAAAAAAAAAATCTAATTTGATGGAATCTAAATTAATACGGTTTGAATTGCATAGATTTTTAGTTGATACAAATTATAATTTGTATAATATACAAATAATATAAAACTATATTAAAGTAAAAAGTTTGAAGCAAAATATTATATATAATATATTAAAAATTAACATTGATCAATTATCATTAAATTATGCGAAATAGTAATAATAGTTTAATAAAATATCTCATACAAATATCTCATAAAATATCTTATAAATGCGGTTTGGTCGATTACGTATTAATTTTTTTGGATCAGTTGGCGGTTTTTTTTTAATTGGTTAGGATGTGAACACCCTTACTCGGAACTACTCATCACATTGGGAATTTAAATATTTTCTTCTTTTTCAAAAAAATTTCAAATATTCATATTTGAAGACTATTAGACACAAAATGCATACAACATTAAAAGAACATGAATTGATAAACACATTAGTGGAAAATAATTCAAGAAGGGCCAACATGTGTTTATTGTCACAAATATTAGGATGTTTATTCATAATGAGCAACAGGTACACATACTTACAACCAATATTCCTATATGACTTCCATGGTGATATGAGGAAGAAAAATAACAAATTGGAGATTAGAGCATCTACAACTACTGAGTTCGCCCCCTAAGTACATGCAATCACTCACTCACCTTACTTTACTTTGGCCTTTGAGTATCTTTTGAGGCACACCCTTATTTGAAGAAGAAAGCATCATGAAATACAAGGAGTGTACTAATCCTATCATTACCTTAAGAATATTTATAAGATTTAAATATTAGAATTTCTAGAATTTTATTAATTGTTAATTTTGTGTTTTTAGTAATATTAAAGTATGAACTAGGGTAGAATAATGTAGTAGTAGCATTAAAAAGTTCAAGTGGCAAAGATAGAGTTTGCCACCTTTACTTCTCTCTCATTCTCCTTCTTTCACGTGTTCTAACTGGTCTTCCACCTTCATTGTCTTTCAGTTTACAATAACACACTCTCAAACCATTTAGCAAACACCAATGTCGATTATTGTTCACCTTTTTTTTTTCTTTTTCAAATCCTTCATTCTTCATTCTCTCCCAAATCCTTCAAATACTAAAAGTTCAATAAAATCCCCCAAGTTGCCCAATACCTTGCATGTGGAAATCTGCCTCTTCATCCCTGCAAATCAACTCAAATCAGTGAAGTACGAAAATTTTCTACAAGAGGAGCTCAAGGCTACTTCGAACCACAATCATCATCTTCTTCAGTGTCGCTTTTATGAGTTCTGTTACGTTAACTTATTTTTAGCATGAGGGTTATGGGAGGTTTATTCATTGAAATCATTTATTTCTTGTTAGAAATTATTTTGGGGATTGTAAGGGTTTAAAGAATTTAGATGCATGAGAGAAATGAAATCTTTAGCATATAGATGGTTTGAAACTCCACCCAAATGATTTAAATTGACATACATGTGGTTTGTATACTTGTTGCTCATTGTTGTGTTAGTGATTTAGGAGTACCATAATTTTGGGATTTGAATTTTAGTGCAAGGTGCGAATTTTACCCCTAAAGACAAAAACATTCATGTGCTTGGATGTTTTCCACCTTTGCCAATATTTTGTCTCTGATGGTTGTATATATTCTTGTCTCTGATTGCTCATCGTTAAATTCTAAGTGTTTATACCTCTAGTATTTTTCTTCGACTTGCCTCTAGTGGTTGACATTCAAATTCTAAGTATTTCTGCATCTAATGATTTTCTTTGCCTTTCCTCCAATACGCTTTCTCTATTATTCTTCCTCTGATTCTCTTTCTCTCTATTCTACTTCCTCTGATTCTTTTTCTCTCTACTCTTCTTCCTCTAACTCTTTCTCAATTCTTCCTCCTATAACTCTTTCTCTATTCTTCTTCCTCTAACTCTTTCCATTTTTTTCTTCCTCTGAATCTGATCATTGTTCAACATCCTATGAACATGTTTCCAATGATTTTCCACATGACGTGTTTCCTCTTATTCTTCCATGGGACGCATTTCCTATGACTCTTCCACTTGACGTGTTTCCTCTTATTTTTCCACGGGACACATTTCCTTTAATACTTATTCGAGACTCGTTTCCTCTGATACTTCAACAAGGTGTGGTTCCTTTTGATTATTCCTCTGCTCTACATTGTCTTTTTTCCATGCATCCTTTGACAGTGTTGCCTCTGGTCCATGCATCCTTTGGTCCACGTATCCTCTAATCTATGTGCTTCTAATCATGGACTTAGGATTTAATTCCCACTTGAATTTTAGTACATTACTTAGTTGTTTATAATTGTTGTAAATGAAGGATGCATTGCATACATCACAAAATAAAGACATTGCATACAAAACATCTCAAGTTTAGTATATTCTTATTAACCAAATCATGCATGACCTTATTCACGGTGGGACATTCACAAAATTGAGGTTTTGTCAGACCATCTTTACGAATTAGGTCCCAATTATCTTGGTGACCGATATCAAGATATTGGACGATTTTTCTTTATTTCAAGGAAAATATTTGAGGTCATGCATAGTTTTAAAATTTTAATGAAAGAATGTTCAGTTAAACTCTTATGCAAAATTAAAGTTGAGAACTTCATCATGAGATGCATCATAATTTCATGTTTTTGCACATACCTATGAAAGAAATATTTTTAAAACTACTCTTCCTTTTATTTTCAGAGCTTAGTGGGATTTGATATATCACCCTTTATTTTATTTCCTTAGCATACGGAGGAACTTGAGATGGGTTTAGCTTCAAAAGAACGATTCTAGACTCGTTGGCATTTAAATATGATATACCATATGTAATATATTAAGAATCTATTAAATAAAATGTAAATTATAATTGTTAAATGTAGTTTTCAGTTGAATTTGGTGATTAAAAATTAGTATTCATAACTACTGCCTCTGTTTTTATTAAGGTGTATGGATTCAATTTTCAAGTTCTAGATAATCGGCATTGGGTCTTACATTTTGATATCAGAATCAGACCGATTCATTAGGACTATGGGTTTTGGGTTAGGAAGTAGGATAATTGTACTTTTGTTATATGTTTTAAGTATCATTTCACCAAATATTAAGCCTGATCAACTTAATATTTTGTGTTTGATATATAGAATTATGGCAGGAAGACTTGGAAGGCAAAGATGCAAAACTCCACCATAGGATAATGTTCCACCACCACCTGTTGCTGAACCCTAGGAAGGGTGATGGAGGCTATTCAAATGCAAACCACAACCTCCCATAACTTGGTGTAACAAATGGCAGTGCAAGGAGATGGCATTCAAAATGCCAATAGGGTGTTATATGATTTCCAAATGTTGCAAACTCCAACCTTCCAGGGCAGCCATAATCCCTAAAAGTCCCATGCTTGGTTGGATGAAATTAAGAAGATACTTGAAGTGGTGCCCTACATTGAAGAACAAAAAGTGTCATTTTATGCCCACTTACTTAAAGGAGAGGTAAAGTGTTGGTGGAAGGGTGCAAGGACTCATCTTCAGATCCAAGAAACCCTCTGTGAAATGGGAACACTTCGAAGTGGCCTTTATCAACAAGTATTATCCAAGAAGTGCCATGAAACAAACATAGCCGAAGTTTGTGCACCTGCAACAAGGAGACATGTTTGTTACATAGTATGTGGCTAAGTTTGAAGAATAGAGCTTTCCCCACATGCCCATTGCGCAACCAAAGAAGAGTGGAAGATAAACTAGTTTGAGTGGGGATTAAGGTCTGGAATCAAAGAAAATATAGGTCATATAGAGCTTACGAATTATTCCACTCTAGTATACAAGAGCTACATGGTGGAGGGTAATTTAAATAAGGTACAAGAGGAGAGCTAGGCTAAGTGGCAAAAAAAAATAGAAAGTTCGAAAGGCTTGGTCAATAATTGAAAGTAAAGACTCCTTAAGGGAATGGAAGTAAAGTACATACCTCCAGTTCTCTAAGAGCAAGAAAATGTGTTAAGTGAGGCAAAGAGCATGAAGGATAATGCTTGGTTGAGAAGCAAGTCTACTACTGCTGCAAATAGCATGGTCATATGGCTCCTTTTTGTCCAGTACATCACAAACAAGGAAATTCAAACCCAAGCAAACCTAACACTAGAGAGTCTTTTCCCTTAATGCCAAAAAGGGTAAGAATCACAATCTGATTAACTCTGCTTGTTTCATAAATCAAACTTCTTTGATTGTCATGTTTGACACTACTGCATCTCATTCATTCTTATCCTCATATTGTGTTTTAAAACTCATTTTTCATTACTTGAATTATCTTTTCCCTTAGTTGTAACTATTGCAACTAAGAATTCAATTCAAATTTCCTTGTATCATCAATGTCCAACTATCTTATTTAATAGAATGTTTTTTATAGATTTAGTTTACTTACCCTTTATGGGATTAGACATTACACTAGGAATGGATTTGATGTCTAAACATTCAGTGACTATGGTTTGCCATGGTAAAAAGGCTATCATTCCCCCAGACAGTCCCCAACAAGAGGAGCCAGATCTTTCTTCCTTGTCCAATTCTTCCTAACTCTTCCAATGTTTAAACAATGGGGGTCAAGGAATAATGTTGTTGTTAACCTCTAACTTAGAGTTAGAAGTAAAATTATCAAACATCCCAATGATTAGTGAGTATGAGGATGTCTTTCTAGAAGATGTGACATATTTGCCTCTAGAAGGAGAAATAGAATTCTCTATGGACTTAGTCTTTGGAATAGGATCAATCTCCATTTCCCCTTATAGAGTGCCCCCTTTAGAGTTGAGTGAACTGAAAAATTAGTTGAAGGATTTGATAAGCAAGCAGTTTATCAGACCATATGTGTAATCATGGGGAGCTGATGTTTGTTAGAAAAGAAAAAAGATGGTAGTATGAGACTTTATATAGATTATAGACAGTTAAGCAAAGTAACCATTAAAAGTAAATATCCTCTACCAAGGATAGATGACCTTTTAGATCAATTAGTAGGAGATACAATGTTTGCCAAGATTTATTTAAGATTAGGATATCATCTAATCTGAATAAAATCAGAGGATATCCCTAAAACAACCTTTAGGACTAGGTATGGACATAATGAATTCTTAGTTATGCCTTTTAAGGTGACCAATGCCCCACATGTATTCATGGATTACATGAATAAGATTTTTAGACCAAATACTGATAGATTTGTAGTGGTATTAATAGATGACATTTTTATATACTTAGAAACCCCCAAGGAACATGTAGAACATCTCTAGATAGTGCTACAAATACTTAGATATAAGAAATTATATGTCAAACCTAGCAAATGTGAATTTTGGATGTCATAAGTGAAATTTTTTGGCCATGTGATCACGAAGGAATGAGAGGCAATTGATCCCGCTAAAGTAGAGGTAGTATTAGAGGGGGAGCAACCTAATAATGTGACTGAAGTTAAGAGCTTCTTAGGATTGGCAGGGTATTATAGAATATTCATTAGAAAATTTTCCCAAATTGCTTTGTCTCTGACCAGATTAACTAGAAACGAACATCACTTTGTATGGGATCATGAGTGTGAAAAGAGTTTTCATAACTCAAAATTAAACTGACAATTGCCCTTGTGTTGGCCATTCTAGATCTAAACCTAGGATTTGAGGTATATTGTGATGCATCATTAAAAGGACTAGGTTGTGTACTTATGCAAAATAGTCAGGTAGTAGCTTAGACCTTAAGGCAACTAAAACCACATGAAGGGAATTACCCTACTCATGACCTAGAACTGGCTGCCATAGTGTTTGCCTTAAAGATCTGAAGACATTATCTGTATGGAGCACATTTTAATGTCTTTAGTGACCATAAAAGTCTAACATACCTTTTTTACTAGAGGAATGTAATATGGGGCAGAGCAGGTGGGTGGAATTCTTGAAGAATTACGATTTTGAGCTAAGATGTCATCCAAGCAAGGCTAATGTAGTAGCAGATGCCTTGAGTAGAGTCATTCCACTTATCTCACTTAATGATCCAGAAAATGGATCTGATAGAGAAATTCATAGCCCTTTATCTAAAGATGATATTTCTTCAATGGGAATTCTATTAAATCAATTAGAAATAACGAGTGATCTTATGGAGCAAATTACGCAATCTTAAGAACTAGATGCGGAATTAATAGCAAAGAAGGAATAAGAGAACTTTTCAAGGGAAATATATGGGACAATTCTGTATCAAAACAAAATATGTATACCTAGGGACTAGGAATTAAAGAGGATAATATTAGAAAAATCCCACAATAGCCATTTCACCATTCACCTTGGAGCCACCAAGATGTATCAAGATCTCAAGAAGGGTTATTAATGACTAGGTATCAAGAATATGTATCAGGATCTCAAGAAGGGCTATTAGTGGCAAGGTATAAAGCATGATGTGGCAACCTTTGTTGCCTAGTGTCTCACTTGTCAAAGGTAAAAATAGAACATCAGAGGCCAACAGGTCTGCTACAGCCTCTGGATATTCCTGAATGAAAATGGGATTTTATTTCCATAGATTTTGTAGTAGGACTACCTCATATACAATCAGGGTATGATTTCATTTTGGTAATTGTAGACGGACTGACTAAGCTAGCTAAGTTATTAATAAAGGAGATAGTGAGATCACATGGAGTACCTCATAGCATAATATCACATAGGGACTCCAAATTTACCTCCATATTTTGGAAAGCATTTCAGAAGTCTTTAAGAATTAGGTTATACCTTAGTACTTCCTATCACCCCAAGACTGATGGTCAAACTTAGATGATCATTCATACTTTAAAGGATATTTTAAGGGTTGTGTTTTAGAAGATGGTAGGGGCTGGGATACACACTTGCCTCTAGTGAAGTTTGTCTACAATAGCATATACCATTCAAGTATAGGTGTGGTACCTTATGTGGCCTTGTATGGAATATGTATAACACCTTTATGTTGGGAAAAAGGTAGGAGACAGAGGGGATTTTAGGTTATGAGTTTATCCAAGAGACTATTAATAAAATTAAAATCATTAGGGACAAGTTGAGGAAAGTCAAAAGTAGGCAGAAATGTTATGTTGACCATAGAAGGAGACCCTTGGAGTTTGAGGAAGGGGATCATATATTTTTAAGGGTTACCATTACTGTTGACATTGGAAGAGTGCTGAAGGTTAAAAAACTTGGCCCATGTTTTATTGGACCCTTTCAAATTATGTAGAGGATAGGTCCCTCTACCTACAGTTTAGCATTGCCATCATCCTTGTTTGGTCTCCATAATTTTTTTCATGTTTCTCAACTAAATAAATATATTCCAAACTCTCACCAAATCTTAAGCCATGAGTCTGTTCAACTCAAACCAAACCTCACATACAATGTAGTGCCAATTCAGATTTGTTGATAGGGGCATCAAGGAATTGAGGAACAAAGTTATTCCCTTTGTGAAGGTTGTTTGGGGAGGATCAACTTTAGAGGAAGCAACTTGGGAGACATAGGCCGATATCCAAAAAGAGTATCCTTACCTCTTTTAAAAGGTAAGTTCTTAACAGCTCTCTCACTATCTTAGGAATATTTATAAGATTTAAGTTTTAGAGTTTATAGAATTTCACTAATTTTTAATTATCTAGTAACATGCTCTCAACTCATATTCAGTAACAGCCCTCTAACCCATATTCAACCTTCATTGACTTTCATTTTCCAGTAACATGGTCTCAAAACGTTATGAAAACACTTATTGTACACTTTCTTTCCAAATCCTCCATTCTTCTTTCTCTCCCAAATCCTCCAAATACAAAAAGTTCACTAAAATCCCCTAAAGCTTCCCGACAACCTTGCATGCGGGAATATACCTCTTCATCCTTGCGAATCAACTCAAATAAGTCAAGCAATGAAACCGTCTAAAAGAGGAGCTTGGAGCTACTTTGGACCAGAATAATCTTCTTCTTTAGTTTCGTTTATGTAAGTTATGTTACATTAACTTATTTTTAGCATAAGGATTATAAGGGGTTTATTCTTTGAAATCCTTTGTTTCTTGTTAGAAATTATTTTGGGAATTTTAAGGGTTGAAATGAATGAGAGAAATGAAGTCTTTTGCACATAGGTGGTTTGAATATGCACACAAATGATTTAAATTGACACGCATGTGATTTGTATACTTGTTTCTCGCTGTTGTGGATTTAGGATCCCATAATTCTGGGATTTTAATTCTAGTGCAAGGTGGGAATTCTACAACTGGAGACAGATACATGTGTTTGAATGTGTTCAACCCTTGCTAGTTTATTTTGTCTCTAATGGTTGTATATATTCCTCCCTCTGATTGCTCATCGTTAAATTTTAAGTGTT
Organism: Cicer pinnatifidum; assembly: GCA_037974775.1. Taxonomy (NCBI): domain Eukaryota; kingdom Viridiplantae; phylum Streptophyta; class Magnoliopsida; order Fabales; family Fabaceae; genus Cicer; species Cicer pinnatifidum. Next base: position 37,960,493 of record JBBPBR010000006.1, read on the forward strand.
TCTGCTTCTAGTAATATGCTAAATATTTATGCCTCTAGTGGTTTTCTTCGTCCTATTCTGATACTTTTTCTCTATTCTTATTCCTCTTATTCTCTTTGTCTCTATTCTACTTCCTCTAATTCTCTTTCTCTATATTCTTCTTCCTCGAACTATTCCTCTATTCTTCTTCCTCTTACTCCTACTCTTTCTATTTTCTTTCTTCCTCTATTTATAATCATTGTTCAACATCTTCTAAACGTGTTTCCACTTATCCTTCCAAGGGACACATTTCCTTTTATTCTTCCATAGGGTTATGTTTCCTCTAATTTTTTCATGGAATATGTTTCCTCTAATTTTTTCATGGAACGTGTTTCCTCTAATACATCTACGAGACACGTTTCCTCCAATACTTCCATAGGACGCGTTTCCGCTGATTGTTCCCTCGATCTATGTTGCCTCTAGTCTATGCATCCTCTAACCATGATACCTCTGGTCCATGCATCCTCTATCCATATTGTGTCTGGTCCATGATTTATCTAATCATGTTGGTTATGGTCCATGCATCATATGACCACGTTACTTCTGGTCCATGCATTCTCTTGTCAACGTATACTCTAATTTATGTTCTTCTGATCATGGACCTAGAATTTAATTATCACTTGAATTACAATACATTTGTAAGTTTCTTATAATTGTTGTGAATGAAGGATGTGTTGCATACATGACATAATAAAAACATTGCATCCAAAACATCTAAAGTTTAGAATATTCTTATTAATCAGATCATGCATGACCTTATTCACGGTGGGACATTCAAGTTGTTTCAATCATGGAACAACATGTAGAGAAGAACAATCAAGAGGCTAGTTGAGGTTTGGCCATACCAATTTACCAATTAGGTCCCAATTATCTTGTTGATCTTAGCATGTAGGAAATGTTTGTGAAATTGCACTAAACTGTTTTTAGAAATTGTGCATTATGCATATGTAATTTTCATGATGTGTTAGAATATTTGATGTTTATGATGTGTTTAGAATTTAAGGAATAAAGTGAATTTGATGGGTGAAATATAGGGTAAATATCTTTATAGGATTTGAATAATATCTTTCTACCTATTATGCTTAATAAAGCCTCGGGTTTCGTACTCTTTATTTTGCCTCTGAATCTACTCATGTTTTTGACATTGTCTGCTCTTGACTTAGTTTTTTTCTAATTATGTATGCTTCTAATTCTATTATGTTCTAATTTTGATTTATGTTTCACATTTTTGGGCATTTTGCATCTTATTATCATTGTATGATTCTATGTAATTTACCTATTTTAGTTGTTTTATAATTTCATGTATTTTGCCTCGAACACGTATCTTCTAACTCTGCCTCTAGTCACATATCCTTTAATTCTACCTCTAGTCATGTATCATCTGACTCTGTCTCTGGTCATGTATCCTTTTGACTCGGCCACTTGTTATGTATCCTCTGACTGTGCCTCTTATCACATGTCCTATGATTCCATGCATTTTTTGTTTGGTCACGTATTCATGCATATTTTTTCATAATTATTAAGAAAGAAATAATATTTTGAGTTAAGCAGTTATGAAAATTGAAGCTGAGAGATTTAGCATGAGAGGCTTAATGTTTTCTTGTTTTATGCATATTTATGAAAGAAATATTTTAAAACTACCCCTTCTTTTATTTTTAAAACTCACTGAGATTTTATCTCACCCCATTTTTATTTTTTATACATTAGCATCTGAAGGTGACTGATGCTAAATCTTAGTACGTGAGGATGATCTGCAAGACCTATTTTGGATTTAGTGTCTTATTATTATTTGATGTAACCTGGTGTGTTAACGAACAGTTTTATAATTTCAATATTGCTACTGTAATTTAATTAAATAGTTCATTAAATTAAGTTGTAAGCTATATTGTTTAAATGTAATTACAAGTTACGTTAATGTACTTATTATTGATCTGTAATACTTATTTTTATTTTATTGACGTGTAAGGATTAAATTGTCAAATTATAGATAATTGGTAATGGGTCTTACATGAATACTTCAAATCCACTAACTTAACATAGGATTGAGTTGTTTCTCCTTGTATTTTACGCGAGTTCAAAATGGTGACAATAATGACAATAATTGGTATAGAATTGGGATGTATTCTTCTCAAATTTTGCACAGATTATTTGACAATAATGTAAACCCTCATATGTCACATATCTAAGCTAAAATGGTGAAAACATATCTAAGCTAAAATGGTGAACACAACTAGTCCAAAAGTAAATGGTTTTCGCCAAGAAACTTGTTATGAATCTTGACTTTATAACCAACTTATCTCAATCCGAGTTGAAATATTAAATGATTCCCGCCATTCATAATTAAGGCAAAAGTAGTCATCTCCTTTGAGAATAGAAGAGAGAACACATGTGTGAACCAATATGTCACATTAGCTTCTTGAATAATTCACTTTGTTACTTGTTACTTGTTACATGTAAAAGTAAGAACTTCATAGCTAAAACAAGTAAGGTTTATAGGTCACTACATTGGCCAATAGTAAAGCTCTTGCCATGAACATTACTAAGAGACAATAAGGTATCAGTGGTCAATGTAATTTCCATAAAGCACAAAAGAGCAAGAGTGCATTGGTGAAATGTAAAATCTTATTTCTAAGTAAACAAGGTCTCCAAGAGAACTCATCATTAATTTGCATCTCACCAACCTCAACAAATTGAAGAAGGTAGAGATTGAGGAACTAAGAATCAATTAACGACACCTATTTGTGTAGGTTTTTTTTTCAATACCCCTTATTTCAAAAAAAAAAAATACCAAACTACTTCCTTTTGAAAACTATATATCAAGATACTTTTTTTTTTCCTTAGCTATATGTCGCTTTTGCAAATGGCGACTTCCTTAACAATATATATATATAGATAATTTATTTATAAAAAACAACACAAATTTACGGAAAATTCTAGTCAATTTAGGTAATTTAAAATTTGTGTTGCTGTTTTTTATGAATGACTTATATATATTGTTAATTTTTTTAAAAAAAAGTATTAAATAAAATAATATCTTAAGGAAGTCACATTTGACAACTCGTACTTACTTAAGAAAGTCGTGATTTGCAAATGCTACTTATAACTACAAAAAGAAACAAAAAAAAATTGTTTTGATATATAATTTTCAAAAGAAAGTAATTTGGTAAAAAAAATTCAAATTATGGTTATTGAAAAAAAAATATATTTGTGTTGTACTACAATTACTCGTTTTAAATGTAAATTTGCAACCCATTAATAAAATGTTACAATGAATTTGTTTAATTCATCCATATAACACCATGATTATAGTTGTGTACATAAACTTAGCTCATATCGTGCATTTTCTTATACTAGACCTATAACTTCAATATTTCTAAATTTTGCAATAATATTGTTACTAATGGCATCAAACAGTATAAACTTGACGACAATGTGCAATCAATGCGTAAGAATGTAATAGCCAAAGTCATCCATCAAAATAAAGTTCACCTGTTTAGCAACAATTGTTAACAAAATAACCAACGAAAATACATCAATGTTTTTTGCTGTTAAATAAAGTGAATCGATCAAAGGAAATATGTGTCGTTTTATGTTTGTTCATTTGACTCAATACGAATTTGGGTCATATTGTATGTATTTTGAAATTTGGCATGTAAGGCACAATTACCATTATCGAATGAAAGCAGGGAAGCAACAGAGAAAAACCAAAGAAAGGAAAAAGGAAGAAGAACAATACCTTCACTAAAACAAAGATTTGCACTTGCAAGAACACATTTTCGAGGGTTCAGTCTGATAATGTGATGAGGTTTTTGATGCAATACAAAATTGTAAATATATGAAACGTTAAGACAAATTCAGAAGGTTCCACCCTACAAACGTAAACCTCCCCACACATGTTCAAAAATAAAATGATGTATTTGAATGGATATGAAGGTACTCAAAAATACAAGAAAGTGAGAGGTTTGAATTATGTTTCGTCATTTCTAAAAGATACTTTGATTTCTTAGTAAAAAAATATGTTTTTTTATCAAATCATTCAACTTATGATTAAAGCAGATTTAGAGACAAAGAGTTTGAATCATAGATAACATAGATAAGAGAAATAGAGAGATAGAGGAATCACATATACTTTTTTGCTAGTTGACATTAGATTGTTGTTACATCTAGTAATCTTTTTACAAATATATTTTGTCTTAATAGAATTGAGTATTTAATCCACTATTTCAATAATAGTATACAAGTATTGTGTATTACGTCTCTTTAGGCTTTGAGTATTCTTCTCTAGCCTCTTCAAGGTATGACAATTAAAACCTTTATTCGACATTTTGGCAGTCTGCCGTTGAGGTTCATAAGTTTTGTGGTACATCTTCGGAAAATTCATAATGGTGGGAGAATTGTTGTCTTAATTAGACTAATTTATATCAGTTCTAGTTTGTGCCTGAATTGCGCGAAGTATGTTTTTAGGATTATAAATCTAATTGAGAAGATATTACATATCAAGTCTTATGTCCGTTCAAGTGTATGAAAACACTTTGAATGATTTATATCAATTCTAAATAACACTCTATTGAGAGGATTTTTCATTCATACTTTTCTTTTGATGTGTTCTTGGTTTTTTCATAATCTCTTGTTAACAATTTTCCATTTTCATTCTCTCTTACTTGATTGGCTGAATGAGTTCTTCCTAAATAGAAATAAGAAGTGTTCATTAAGAATATTATCGTTAGAGATTTTCAATCACCATTTTATCCAGATCACTCTTTAAGATGCATCCATATATATCTTCATGATTGATTTTGCACATCTTCAATTTAGGAGAACATATCTCAAAGGATGATACAAAGAATTTCATAAAATAATCAAATTCAAGATGTTGACTAGACGATAAACAGATTTGTCTTCCTTAATATGTTGACTATTCAAAGCGTTGACTTTTTCGAAGCTTTGTCATTTTAGAGTGGTTACATCTATCAGAGTATTTATTCTCTTGAGTGTTGCCTTTTTATCATAGTGTTGATTTTCATAGTGTTGATTTTTTATCAGATTCAGACAACACAATGCTTGTCACAATTGTCAAAGCCAAACTAATTAGATGCTTCATGCAATTATCAGAGGCAGACGCAACTATCAGAGGTAGACAATCATTTATATTAAAATACATATCAGAGGCAAAAGATCATTTTACTTGACATACTTATTAGAAGCAGAACAACCATATTGTTGTTTGTATTCACGGATGCAACGAAGGTGTTTTTGAAAGTGTGTTTATTAGAGTTATTGTGATCTTTGTTGAGAAGATTTTCTTTTCCTTTAATGCTTCGACTATGATTGTAAATTACAATACTTCTTATTGCTATATTATGATTTGCTCTATTAGTAAACATAGTTACTTGTTTATTAGGTGATAATATTTTTTGTGTTTAGAAACACTTAAATTATTTGTTTTAATTCACTTTTAATTTATATTACCTTAAAATAAATAGTCATTAATATAAATCTTTGTCTTCTAACTTAATTTTTACACTTAGTTAATACTATTAGGAGATAGTTGTTCTTTATTAATTTGTTTTTGTTATCATCAAAATATCAATTAGAGGATTTTAGCTAAAACCCTTTTGCACTAACAAGATACATGTTTTTGTTAAAATCAAGATAAGATTTAGCTACCAAGTAAACTTAGTAACCAAGTAAGAAGACTTAGCCAAGAAACAAGTTTTTTAGTCGTAAAGGAAATTGCTTGGAAATGAAGTAAATTTGGCCATCAAGAAACTTGATCATGAAGCAAGTGCCCTAAATCACCCATAAATAGAATCCAAACATTGAGAGAATCTCAAGAAAGCTAAAGAGATTTCTATGAGTGACATTCTTGGGTTTAATTAGGCTTTCGGTAGTGAGAGACTGTGAGTGTTTGTAAATACTTTGTGTAAATTTCCCTTTTTCAATATAAAGGTATGTAACAGTCCGGAGATGTAGGAAGATTTGGTCAAACTTCATTATCAATTTTGTTGGTTATTATTCTACATTTTTCACCTTTACTTTAATCTAACGGTTGGAATTTTATGTAGTTTCTTAACAAGTGGTATCAGAGTAATGGTTCATAATATGATCCTAAGGAATTCTTATTTCAGTTAGAGTAATGGCTGCAAACAAAGGAAAAGTGAAAATTGAAAAGTTCGATGGTTCAAACTTTAGTTTTGGGAACATGCAAATAGAGGATTATTTGTATCAGAAAAACTTGTATCAACCTCTCGAGAGAAAGAAACCACCCCAAATGAAGGAAGATGATTGAAAATTCTCGACAGGAAAGTCTTTGGTGCTATTCAATTAACATTATCTCGTAATATTGTTTTTAACATTACAAACTAAAAGACCGCAACAAGTCTTATATAATATTTTTCTATCATGAATTAGAAGTCGTCATCTTCAAATAAAGTTCATTTGATGAGGTGGTTGTTTATGTTACGGATGACATAAGACACAGCTGCGACGCAACATCTCAATGAACTCAACATCGTCACAACCTAATTGAGTTCGATTGAAATCGACTTTGACGATGAGATACGAGCATTGATACTTTTATCTTCCCTACTAAAGAGTTGGAATGTTATTGTCACGGTTGTGAGTATCTCGTTAGGAAACAAGAGGTTGAAATTTGATGTTGTTTGTGATATGGTTCTCAGTCAAGAGATCCGACGAAGAGAGTTGGGTGACTTGTCAACCTTTTCAGTATTACATACAAAGTCAAAAGGAAAAATTCAACCAGTGCTAGAGTCAACCAAATCATCAAGAGAAGAAGGATGAGGCGAATGTTGCTTCCACATTAGGAGAAGGCTATGTACTTTCAAGAGTAAGGAATACTCTTGGATATTAGACTCTAGAGCATCCTTTCAAGCTACACCGCAGAAAAAATTCTTTGAGAATGATGTCCCCGGCAAGGTTGGTAAAGTTTTCCTTGGTAATGAACAATCATGTGATATTATGGGAAACAATGCATTGAAGATTAAGTTGAATGGGTTTTTATGGGGATTGAAAAACTTCAGCATTATTCCCAACCTAACAAAGAACCTAATCTTATTGGACCAATTAGCTAGTGACAGCTACACAATAGTCTTCGACGATGATGATTGGAAGATTTCAAAGTGTGCAATGATGATTGCTCATTCCAAAAAGAATGGCACTGCTTACAAGATAGCAGGAGCATTTCCTTTGATTACAATTGCAACAAATGAAAATTTCAATCAATGGCATCAAACACTATGCCATATGAGTGAGAAAGGGATACAGATTGTGCACTTAGATGGAAAACTTTTAAATCTTTGGTCAATCGAAATTGATATCGGTGAATATTGTATACTTGGAAAGGAAAAGATTCAACAAAAGAAAAAGAAACTTGACCAACCAAAGAAAAAGAAATTTGATTTGGTCAACTTTGATGTTTGGGGTCCAACAACTATCTCATCCATTAGTGGGAATCACTACTTCATGACTTTCGTTGATGATTACTCTTGAAGGTATGGATATACTTTCTAAAACATAAGTCTAAAGTATTTGAGGATTTAAAGAAGTGGAAAGCCATTGTTGAAAATGAGACATTATTGAAGATAAAAAAGCTCAGAATTGACAATGGGTGGTGAATATAAAGACACCATACTCAAGAAGTTTTGATATGAGCACAAGTTCAAAATAGAGAGAACTGTGCCAGGTACGCCTCAACACAATGGTGTAGATGAGTGTATGAACCAGACGTTGACTGAGAGAGCTGGAAGTTTGCGTATGCAGTTAGGCCTACCAAAGCAATTTCGGGCGAAAACAATCAAAGTAGCATTTTACTTTATTTACTGAGGTCCATAAGTACCATTGGAGCATAGAATACCAGAAAAGATATGGAGCAGAAAAGAGGTAAAACCCACACATATTAGAGTTTTCAGTTATGTATCTTTTTTGCATATTAGTGATCAAGAAGTGCACTTTCATCGATTATGGGTAGGATGAGTTTGGCTACTGCATATGGGACAGTGAAAATAAAAAAATACTTGTAGTAGAGATGTGATATTCAATGAAAGAATTACCTACAAGGATAGACATAACACATCCATCGGGGATTCAAAACTTAGTGGACATGTGTATGCACAAATAGATGATGTTCTAGAAAGTGTCTAGTTGAAAGTTTTCCATCAGAACAATCAACTAAGTTGAGCAGCGAACAAGAATCTAACTTATCAGAGCATTCTACTCCAGCTCATTCGTTGAGAAGATCTTCTCGAACTCATGTGCCTAATAGGAGCTACATGGACTACATGTTACTGACAGATGAAGGAGAGTCTGAAAACTATGTAAAAGCATATCAGACCATAGATGCCAGCAAGTGGGAGCTTGCCATGAAAGATGAGATAAAGTCTTTAATGATGTAGCTAAATATCACTAGAAGGGGGGGTTGAATAGGGATTTTGCTGTTTAAAAATAATTTTCAAGAGTTTTTAAAACTATCCTCTCGCTGAGGATGGTAAGTCCGAGGATGCGTTTTTTCAACCCTTCAGTTTTGACTTGAGCAAAAGAGTAAGAGAAGAATATGAGAGAAACACACACAATTTTATATTGGTTCACCCAAATATGGCTACGTCCAGTCCTCACACCCTTGTGAGATTTCACTAACATTCAAACTGATCAACCTCACGTTGAGGATGATTACAAACTGTGTATTCTTTAGCTTCACCAAGCTTACAATCAATATTCAAATATTTCCAAGTGTAACTCACAAGGAAATTACAAAGTGGTATGAGAGTGATTGATACTTAATACTTTCTCAAATGATTTACAAAGATATAGTGTAGAATCAAAGAAAGTATGAAGTGAGGATGGGTGTTTGCTCTTGATAGCTATAAGATGCTTGATCTTTTTATGCAATTGTGTTGTGTGTATTATGATGGAGAGCTTGTTGCATTTTATAGGGGTCCAAGCTCTTTGATTACCGTTGGAACTCATTTCTAAAGATCCAAGGTTTTTCATCATAATTACAGAACTGCCATTAAGCTTTTCTAGCCCAGGCAACAGCCATCCTTGCGCATGCACAGCTTTCTTGTAACTTGATCTTGACATGTCCTTGTCTATTCTCTTTTATGAGAAGTGCAAAGTTGTTTCTTTGACCATGTGAGCTGCAACCTTTTCAAAAACTTTAAGGTACAAGTTGATTTCAACTTTTGAGGTGATGTTGACAAGAGAGAGAAAGCCACCCTATTACATAGGTATGTCATCCTCTAGTCCGAGGATCAGATCTGGCAGCAACATGTGATTTTCTATTTTTGGCTTGTTTCTTGTTGCCTTTATTTAACTTGACTTCTTTATGTATTCATTCGTGCAAGCACAATAAATGGTCTGATTTTAGCCTTTTCACATGCTTGATAGGTTGCTTTCAACTTTGTTGAACTTTCCTTAGCCTAGTCTGCCATCCTCTAGATTCTAGATCTGGCTATATTCATCCTTTTCCTTTGACCTTCTTACTTTTGATTTCAAATACTTTATTTATTCATTGTTTGACATTGTTGTGCATTTCTTTAATGAATAAAAGCATTTGTTCTGGTGAGGGCACAAATTGTGCAGATCTGAAGATTTTTCAATTCGCAGGCCATCCTCACGGTTTTCATCTTCAGCAATTTCCATCCTCACGGTTTTCAATTGTAGCAATTTCCATCCTCAACATTTTCCATCCTCATATTTGAATCATATTTTCCTTCTTTTTGCCTTAATGATTAATAACCTATTTTCTTATATGAATACACTCAAGAGCACATGTTAGTCATTAACCACAATCATAATCTCTTAAGTAATTTTGTTATCATTAAAATCATTTAAGAGATTTTGTCTCAACAATCTCCCCGTTTTTGATGATGACAAAATTCTTTAGATTATGATTTTAAATAAGACAAAGATAAAATGTTTATGCTCCCCCTCAATCATATGTGTAATAATTTTTAAAACTAAAAGTCATTACTCCCTCTAAATGTATGCCAAAGTGTTGTGATAACATGATTTTAACCATACATAAAACATCATGATAATAAGATAATAATTTAAAGATTTGTTCAACACAACATAAACATGGGTTTATAGGCAACCCAACAATTCAACTTAACAAGCATAAGCAACACAATAATTCAAACAGTTTAACACAATACAACATTAACACAAAACAACTAGATAATCATAAAGCATAATCATTCTCCCCCTGAATTTGACAGCATCAAAAAGAAACAGGCACTGATTTAGTAAATTGAGGATGGCTCGTCTGATGAGGATGAGGGAGATGGAACAGCAGAGGAAGGTTGGGCTGGTAGCTCAGGAGGATCATCTCCAAGAGCAATAGTGGGAGCCAAGTGTTTAGTAACCCATTCAAGAATGAGACCAAATTGAACTAATGAGTTCTGAAAGTGAGTGAAGCTGTGAAGGATTTTCTTCTAATCCTTCATAATTAATTTGAGCAGTTTTACTTGCTTCTGTTCCTTTCACTTGCTTATGTTCCTTACTATCCTCAGTCCTTGTGCTAGGAACCGAGTCGTTAGGCTGATCATTTACACTGGAACTTTTATTTTGAGAGCTCCCAGCCTTGTCCTTTGAATGGTTATGAGTCGTGGCAGTAAAAAAGGAGTCAAGGGAACTGAACCGACCTATGACCTCAGGTAGAGGTTGGGTAGGTTCTTCATGAGTTGCAATAGGAGGAATAGGAAGTTGTTGCGAAAGATCTGGTTGTAAGATCACATCATCTTCCATTGGCACAGTTGGAGGAGAGGCCATAGGCATATCCGTAGGAGAGGGAGGATAAGACAGATTAAGGTCAAAATAGAGCTCCTCACCATCTTCCATATTGTGAAGAGGAGTTGGTGCAAAGGTATCCTCAGGGAGTGGATCAGCTTCATGAGGAGGAGTTATATTGTGGATTGGTGAAGCTTAAGGAGATGGTTGGATAGGTGAGTTTGGAGTAGGAGAGTCATTGACTAAAGATGGAGTATGATTAGGAGAGTTACGCAATGGAGAGGTAGGTTCTTGAATGAGTGGTGATGGTATATCCTCTAGTGGTGGTTGAATGGTGTCAGTTTCAAATTTCTGAGAGGGAGTAGAGGACTCTCGTGTTTTTCTTTTCTTGGAGGCAGGGAGGTTTTCATGCTTAAACTTCATTTGTTTAATATTCTTGATTGAAAAGGTGTTATTAAAATGGACGGATGGTTCATCCTCGAGTGGGATTTTGAAGAATTTGAAAACCTTAGTGAGTAGCATTCCATAGGGAGCATATCTTCCCATCAAAGTAGCATTCAGCATAAACCAAAAAATCACATTACCTAAGTGAAAAGAAGAGGCAGTCATTAAATGATGGACGATCATGATATCAAGTTCTGTGACTTTCTCAAAGCTGCCAGATTGGGGTGCAATGGAGTGAACACATATGTTGTGGAGTATACGGCATATTGGACGAAGATTGGATGCCACTAATGGTTTTGGTGGTTTAATGAGTAATTATTGAAGAACAGAGGTCCTGGTGATTAAAGCTCGAGAATACCACCTTTCCGGTAAGTGGTCGGCTCCTTCATTATGTATGTCAAGAATTTGACATAGTATGGTGGGATTTATCTCCATATGAACTCCTTTTAGTACCATACTAAAACTAGTGGAATACTTTGAGTCGTTTGCAGTAGCATAGAATGCCCGTACTAGGCGAGGATATTGGGGCTCATTGATTTTGAAGAACGAAATCCATCCGAGTTGATCAAACATTTCTTCCACATTAAACCCACCTTGTTTGATGTCTGTAAGATCAATGATTTTACCATTTACAACAGATTTGCTTTGCCATTTTAAAACATAATTGGTTTCTATATCAGCCGAATCAAACAATGAGGTAATATCACAAATTTTTAGCGACGAGGATCGGGGTTTTGGAGTAAAAGGTTTAACCTTTTTAGGAGTTGAGGCTTTGGATGTGGATTTCTTAGGAGGCGGCTGTTGTGGAGGTTCTGAAGGCAGAGTAGCCTCTGAATCATCAGAGTGGATGATATGAACGATATTGTCTTGAGGGATCGCCTTTTTTGATGAAACGGCTCCGAACATGATTCTGGAGGAGCGTCTGATTGGAGTTAAGGAGGATGAGTTTTTTTACGGTTTTGGAGTGAACGAAGGAGAAGATGAACTTTTGGAAGGCTGAGAAGAAGGAATGATGGTTAGAGAGGTTCCTTCATATTGGGTTTCTTCATTGTAATCAGACTCAATGCTTGAGTAAACATCTTGATTATCTTCTTGTTCTTGATTAGTGATTTTGCGTTTTGCAGTGACTTTGGTTCGAGCCATTGAAGAGAATGATGTGAGAAGCAACTGCTGAGTAAAGAGAGGTTTTTTGAACGGATGCTTGATGAGTGAGAATGATATAGGACAGAAGAATAAAGAAGAGGAAGGAAGACGTACAGGATGAGCGTGGGAGGAAACGTGTGAGAGAAAGGAAAAATTGATTGCGCCATAGCCTAGGACCTAGCGTGATGATGACTTGGACAGCTGGGGACACTTAGCCATTACTGTATTAAATGCACAGCGTGAAACACGGAGGCATGCGCCACGCGTGCTAGTCAATGAGATAGAGAGGCACGTGCTCTCTTCCTAGGTTGCCATATCAAGTGAAGTTACACCAATAAGGACATTCCGTCCTCTGGTGGTTTTGTTGTCCTCGCGGGTTTAGACTAAAAATGAATATTCATATTCAAATAAAACAACAGATATTTTTAGATTATTTTTAATAATAAAAAATTAATAATATAATAAAGGAACATAATCAAGATAAATCAATTAATTTTAGACAAATTAAGAATTGAGAGTTCCTCCAAGATTTTTTTGAACCTATCCTCTTGGAGAGGTTTGGTAAAAATATCTACTAATTGATTTTCAGTGTCAATAAAAATCAGTTCTAAATCCCCTTTTTGCACATGATCTCTTATAAAATGATGTTTAATTTCAATGTGCTTTAACCTAGAATGTTGAATGGGATTTTTAGAAAGATTTATTGCACTTGTATTATCACAGAGGATGGAAATTTTTGTGTACCTTAGCGAGTAATCCTCAAGATGACTTTTTATCCAAAGTAGTTGGGAGCAACATTGAGCGGCTGATACATACTCTGCTTCAGTAGTTGAAAGAGCAATGGTACTTTTTTTTTTGCATTACCAACTTATTAGTGATTTTCCAAGAAATTGGCAAGCCCCACTTATGCTTTTTCTTTCAACTTTGTCTCTCGCATAGTCCGCATCACAATAGGCTATAAGGTCAAGATTGGAACATTTCTTGTACAATATTCCCAAATTTATAGTGCCAACAAGATATCAAAAAATTCTTTTTACAGCAGTGAGATGAGATTCTTTAGGAGAGGATTGAAATCTTGCACAAAGACCGACTGCAAAGACTATGTTCGGGCTGCTGGCTGTTAAATACAACAATGATCATATCATCCCTCTGTACTCCTTTTCAGATATTGGAGTTCCTTCATCATCTTTGTAGAGTATAGAGAATGGGTGCATAGGAGTTCTCATACTCTTGGCTGAACTCGTGTTATATTTTTTGAGAAAATCCTTGGTGTATTTTTCTTGTGATATAAAAATATCATCCTCTCGTTGTTGGATTTGCAAACCAAGGAAGAATTTCAATTCCCCCATCATACTCATCTCAAACTCACTTTGCATGAGATTTGAGAAATCTTTACACGTCTTTTCATTTGTGGATCCAAATATAATGTCATTGACATATATTTGAACAATCAATAAATCCTTCTCAAGTGTCTTCTTGAAAAGAGTAGTATCAATCTGTCCTCTAATGAATCCATTTTCTTTTAGAAAAGAGCTTAACCTCTCATACCAAGCTCTAGGAGCTTGCTTCAAACCATAAAGAGCTTTCGAGATTTGGAACACATGGTTCGGCTGCTTCTCATCCTCAAACCCAGGAGGTTGACGAACATACACTTCCTCATTTAAGAACCCATTCAAAAAGGCACTTTTCAATCCATTTGAAATAGTTTTATACCTTTATGAGTTGCATAAGCTAAGAGGATTCTTATTGCTTCAAGTCTTGCTACGGGTGCAAACGTCTCATCATAATCAATTCATTCTTGTTGATTATACCCTTGAGCCACTAGTCTTGCTTTATTTCTAATGACTTCTCCATCCTCATTTAATTTGTTTCTAAATATCCATTTAGTTCCAATTATAGATTTGTCCAGAGGATGGGGTACAAGATTACATACCTTGTTTCTTTCAAATTGTGAAAGCTCTTACATCATAGCTTCAACCCATGATTTGTCACCAATAGCTTGATCAATCGTTTTGTGTTCCACTTGTGATATCATGGCCATGTTGGTGGTGCTTTCCCTTAGAGAATTTCTGGTTCTAACGCCATCCTCAGTATTCCCAATGATTAGATATGGAGGATGATGAGTGATTGTTTTCCATCCTCTTGGAAGCTGTTGAGAGGTTGGGTTAGACTCATCCTCTGCGTGAGGACTGGGTACTTGAGAGGATGATTGTTCATCTTCTTCATTTTTATCCAATTTCTCTAAACACAAGTCATCAAACTCATCAAAAATAACATGTATGGATTCCTCCACAGTTTGAGTCCTAAGATTATATATTCTATAACCTTTTGACGTTATAGAGTATTCTAGAAAAATTCCTTTATCAGATTTTGGATCAAACTTTCCCAAATTTTCTTTATTATTTAGAATGTAGCAATAACACCCAAATATATGAAAATAGGAAATATTTGGTTTTCTCCCCTTCCATAATTCGTATGGAGTTTTGTTTAAAATTTTCTAATGGATGCACGATTAGAAACATAACAAGCAGTGTTGATGGCTTCGGCCCAAAAATATTTTTCAGTGTTGGCTTCATTCAAAATAGTCCTAGCCATTTCTTGTAGAGTTCTATTTTTGCTTTCAACAACCCCATTTTGTTGGGGAGTTCTTGGACAAGAAAAGTTGTGAGAAATACCATTTTCTTCACAAAGATTTTTAAAAGATTCATTTTCAAATTCACCTCCATAGTCACTTCTTACCGAAACAATTTTTTATCCTTTTTCGTTTTGAATCTTTTTGCAAAAATGGTGGAATGCCTCAAAGGCTTCATCTTTATGTTTTAAAAATAAAACCCAAGTAAACCGAGAAAAATCATCAACGATCACAAAACCATATCTTTCTCCGCTAAGACTTGGAGTTTTGATAGGACCAAAAAGATCAATGTGAATAAGTTCAAGAGGATGAATTGTTGAAACAAAGTTTTTAGAGTGAAAACTACTATTAACTTGTTTTCCTTTTACACAAGCTTCACAAACTTTGTCTTTTTCAAAATTAATTTTTGGAAGACCTTTTACTAATTCTAAATTTGCTAATTTAGAAATAGTGTTTAAGCTTGTGTGACTAGCTCGTTTGTGCCAAATCCATTTATCTTTTTCAATAGATACAAAACAAGATTCAGTGTGTAAGTCATCAAGATAAAGTCCATATAAATTCTTTTTTCTAAACCCGAAAAAGAAAACTATACCCGAGGATGAGTGCTTAACCTCACATAGAGTAGGCTTAAAAGTAACTTCAAAACCACTATCACATAATTGAATAATGCTTAGCAAGTTATGTTTTAAGCAATCCACATATTGAACATTTTCAATTTTTGCAGAATTATTCTTACCAATAATACATGTTCCTTTTATTTGAGCTTTATCATTATTACCAAATGTGACTGATCCTCCATCCTTTATCTCCAATGACATGAAGCAACCATTTTCCAAGTATCAAGGCTTTCTCCATGCTTATCTCATATCATATGCCTTGAGCAACCACTGTCCAAGTATCAAGGCTTTCTTTTGTTGATTTGAGGATGGACCTGTATTAGAGTTTAAAAGGGACTTAGGTACCCATATAGCTTTGGGTCCTTGTTGGTTAGTTTTTCCTCTTGTGAGAACATTCCTTTTATGATAGCAAATAGAATCATGGTTCCCATGTTTACCACAGAATGAGCATGTTGACTTTACATTGTTAGCTTTCTTCTTATCATGACAAATTTTAAAAGTATCCCCAAGTTTTTTGCAAAAAGTGCATTTAGGCCTATCCTCTCGTTTATTAGGCAAGAAAAAAATTTCATATAATTTTTGTTTTTGAGAGCTTTTAAAACCAATACCAGCCTTGTCAAATATTCCAGATTGAGATCCCATTATCTTTTGAAATGTTTCTGTAGATTTGACAAAGTTGGAAATATCATTTAGTTCCCTAACCTCAGTTTTCAAAAATTCCTTTTATGTATCCTCTTCAGGAGGTTGAGGATGAGTTTCGACTATCCTCTCGTTAAGAATTTTTTGTTTCTCAGAATTTTGTAAGTGAGATTGCTGCAAATCTTGAATGATTTTAACATACTCATCATTCTTTTTCTGAAGCTCCTCATTTTGTTTCTTTATCTCAACAAGTTGGTTTTTTTTGAAATATACATGTTTAAGATAAAGTGTTTGAGTCATTTAAGAGGCTATCAAATTCAATTTCTAATTTTTCACAATTAGGACATAGATCAGAAATACTTACCTTTTCAGTTTCTGATTTTGCCATGAGATAGATGTTGGCCTCTTCTTCCTTTTCTTGCTCAGAGGATGACTCGTCACTATCATCCCAAGTAAGCATCATGGATTTGTTTTTGTATGGAAATCTTCTTGAGTTCCTTTTGTTGAGAGGACACTCAGTTTTGTAGTGTCCCATCTTGTTGCATCCATAACACGTTATTTGACTTTTGTCAATTTTTTCTTTTTGAGGAGGTCCTATATCCTGTCATCTTCTGTTTATCATCCTCTGAATTTTTCTGGAAATCAGAGCGAGATCAGCCTCATCCTCAGACAGAGGATACTTTGCGTTTTCCTTTTTTATGACATCTTCATTCTTCTTAGAGGTTGAACTTTCTATTTGGCTGGTTTTTAGAGCAATCATTCTTCCCTTTTTGTTTGGTTTGTCAACCAGCAACAATGGTTCATGAGCTCTTAGAGTTCCAACCAAATCTTCTAATTTCATATTTGTCAAATCTCTTGCTTCTGTAATGGCAGTTACCATTGGCCTCCATTCTTTTGGTAAACTTCTTAGGATTTTTCTTATCCTTTCTTGAACAGAGTATACCTTTCCAAGAGATCTCAAGTTATTTAATATGATTGTTAACCTTGAGAACATTTCATCAATAGTTTCCTCCTCCTTCATTTCGAATAGTTCGAAATCTCTTACTCCCATGTCTATCCTCGCTTCTTTTGCATGGCTTGATCCTTCATGTTGGATCCTTAGAGTGTCCCAAAGCTCCTTAGCGTTTTTTCACTCTTCAACTCTATCATACTCTTCCCTGCTCAAAGCACACGTTAGAAATAAATGAGCTTTGGAGTTTAGAAGTACCTTTGCATTTTCATTAGCCGTCCATTGTGCTTGAGGTTTCTCATTGGATGTTGCATTTGTGTTGTTGGTTCTGATGACGTGATCTCCATTTTCCACCACAGACTACATGTTGTTATCTTGTGATCTAAGAAATAGTCTTATCTTACCTTTCCAGTGGTAGTAATCTGTACCATCAAAGTAGGGAGGTCGGCTGGATGATCCTCCTTCAGGAATATACTTAGCTTTTGACATTTTTCCTTTTGGATCTTTTTCTCTTACACTGTTAGGTGTATTTTTTAGAGAACCTTGCTCTGATACCAATTGATGTAGCTAAATATCACTAGAAGGGGGGGTTGAATAGGGATTTTGCTGTTTAAAAATAATTTTCAAGAGTTTTTAAAACTATCCTCTCGTTAAGGATGGTAAGTCCGAGGATGGGTTTTTTCAACCCTTCAGTTTTGACCTGATCAAAAGATTAAGAGAAGAATATGAGAGAGAGAGACACACACAATTTTATACTGGTTCACCCAAAGATGGCTACGTCTAGTCCTCACACTCTTGTGAGATTTCACTAACGTTCAAACTAATCAACCTCACGCTGAAGATGATTACAAACTGTGTATTCTTTAGCCTCACCAAGCTTACAATCAATATTCAAATATTTCCAAGTGTAACTCACAAGGAAATTACAAAGTTGTATGAGAGTGATTGATACTTAATACTTTCTCAAAGGATTTAAAAAGATATAGTGTAGGATCAAAGAAAGTATGAAGTGAGGATGGGTGTTTTTTCTTGATAGCTTTAAGATGCTTGATATTTTTATGCAATTGTGTTGTGTGTATTATGATGGAGAGCTTTTTGCATTTTATAGGGGTCCAAGCTCTTTGATGACCGTTAGAACTCATTTCTAAAGATCCAAGGTTTTTCATCATAATTACAGAACTACCATTAAGCTTTTCTAGCTCATGCAGCAGCCATCCTCGCGCATGCACAGCTTTCTTGTAACTTGATCTTGACATGTCCTTGTCTATTCTCTTTTATCAGAAGTGCAAAGCTGTTTCTTTGACCATGTGAGCTGCAACCTTTTCGAAAACTTTAAGGTATAGGTTGATTTCAACTTTTGAGGTGATGTTGACAAGAGAGAGAAAGCCACCGTATTACATAGGTCTGTCATCCTCTAGTCCGAGGATCAGATCTGGCAGCAACATGTGATTGTCTATTTTTGGCTTGTTTCTTGTTGCCTTTCTTTAACTTGACTTCTTTATGTATTCATTCATTCAAGCACAATAAATGGTCTGATTTTAGCCTTTGCATATGCTTGATGGGTTGCTTTCAACTTTGTTGAACTTTCCTTAGCCTAGTCTGCCATCCTCTAGATTATAGATCGGGCTATATTCATCCTTTTCCTTTGACCTTCTGACTTTTGATTTCAAATACTTTATTTATTCATTGTTTGACATTGTTGTGCATTTCTTTAATGAATAAAAGCATTTGTTCTGGTGAGGGCACAAATTGTGCAGATTTGAAGATTTTTCAATTTGCATGCCATCCTCACGGTTTTCATCTTTAGCAATTTCCATCCTCACGGTTTTCAATTGCAACAATTTCCATCCTTAACATTTTCCATCCTCAGATTTGAATCATATTTTCCTTCTTTTTGCCTTAATGATTAATAACCTATTTTCTTATATGAATACACTCAAGAGCACATGTTAGTCATTAACCACAATCATAATCTCTTAAGTAATTTTGTTATCATTAAAATCATTTGAGATATTTTGTCTCAACATGTAATCTCCAATCAAACATAGGAACTAGTTGGGTTACCTATTGGATAGAAGGAACTTCACAACAAATGGGTGCATCGAGTTAAGGAAGATCATGTGGCTCCATAAGATACAAAGCTCGACTAGTTATCAAAGGATTCCAACAAAAATAAGGAGTTGACTACAACGAGATTTTTGATCCAGTTGTGAAGCACGGTACTATTAGGTCAGTGTTAAGATCTTCGTTGAGCAATTGGAAGTGAAGATCGGGTTTCTTCATGGAGACTTAAACGAGGAGATATACATGCACAAACCTGAATGATTCATAGAAAAAGGGAAGGATAGCAAGGTGTGAAGACTAAAGAAGAGCTCGTATGGCCTGAAACAAACTCCAAGACAGTGGTACAAGAAGTTTGAAAGCTTTATGCACAAGGGAGACTTCTAAAAGTGCAACATCGACCATTGTTGCTTCTTCAAGAGATATAAGTCCAGTTATATCATTTTTCTATTTTATGTTGATAATATGTTTGTAGTAGGTTCATATATGGACATATTAGAAACTTTAAGATGCAGTTGTCAAAAGAATTTGACATGAAGGACTTGGGTACTGAAAAGAAGATCTTTGAAATGCAAATCACGAGAGATAAGCAAAAGAGAATTTTGTAGTTATCTCAAAAAGCGTACATTAATCGTACTTTGAAAATATTCCACATGAGTAATGCCAAACCAGTTAGCACACATTTGGCAATTCACTTTCTCCTAACCAAGGAACAATCACCTCAAACAGAGGAAGAAAGAGAACTAATGGCTAAAATTCGATATGCTTTAGCCATATAAAAGTTTGATGTGCCCAATGGTCTGTATGAGGGAAGACATTGGCCATGTAGTCGAAGTTGTAAGCAGGTCAATGTCAAATTCAGGTAAAACTCATTTGGAAGCATTATAATAGATTTTGAGAACTCTACAAGCCACCATAGAAAAGTGTTTATACTTTGGTAAAGGAAAATTAAAAGGACAACAATGCTACGTAGATGTAAACTTTGAAGGTGAGATAGATCATTGAAGAAGTACCACTGGTTATAAATTTGTTGTTGGTACTACAATAGTTAGTTGGATGTCACGGATACAAAAGGTTGTTGTGTTATCCATAATACAGGCTGAGTATGTAGCGGTAACAGAAGTTAGCATAGAGATAATATGGCTAAAGGGTTGTTAACAAAGTTGGGTTTCATCCAAGAGTCAAGTGCTTTGTATAGTGACAGTCAAGCACAATACATCTAGCAAAGAATTAAGCATTTCATTCAAGAACAAAGCACATTGATCTTTGTTATCACTTCATTAGATCTCTTCTTTAGGATGAGGTGTTGGCATTGAAGAAAATTGTAGGAAGTAAGAACCCAACACACATGTCGACAAAAACAGTAACTATCGGTAAATTGAAGTTGTGCTCAACTTTAGATGGTCTGCTATAGTAACAGACTATAGAAGGTTATTGCATGATCAATGTGTGAAGACCGATTAAATTCAGTCTTAAAGTAGGAGATTGTTAAAGTCAAAATAAGACTTAGCTACCAAGTAAACTTACTAACCAAGTAAGAAGACTTAGTCAAGAAGCAACTTTCTTAGCCATGAAGGAAGTTTTGTGTCTATGAAGTAAACTTGGCCATCAACAAACTTGCTCATAAAGCAAGTTCCCTAAATCACCTATAAATAGAGGTGAAGGATGGAGTGAAATTTATTCCAACTTCAAGAGAAACCAAACATTGACAGAATTTCAAGAGAGATAGAGAGATTTCTATAAGTGACATTTTTTAGTGTAATTGGGTTTTGGGTAGTGAGAGATTGTGAGTGTTTGTAAACACTTTCTGTAAATTTTCCTTTTTCAATATAAAGGTCTGCAACAGCCGAAGACGTAGACAGATTTGGCCGAACTCCGTTATCAATTTTGTGATTATTATTCTATATTTTTCACTTTTACTTTAATCTGACGGCAAGAAATTTTGCGTAGTTTCCTAATAGTTTTCCCAATGCGCTAGAAATGAAAAGATATTTATCTATCTATATTCCTAATAGTTTTCCCAATGCATTTTTCAAGAAGTTTAAAGGCTCAAGAATCAAATGTTGCATCAATCGAAGATCTAAAGACATCATGGTGTAAAGAACGCGTTACAATCAGATGAATGATAAGCTAAGAGAAATCGTCACAATGGTAAGGAAGTCATTGATAAGATTCAAACAAATTTCAATCCAAGATCTTCAAGAGAAAACAATCTCACTCAAAATTCTCAAGAGAAATATTTTTTTTTATTTAATCCAATCTTTCTTTTCATTTCTACATATGTGAGACACATATATAAAGGATTCATTGGGTGATTGGTAGAAAAAAAGAAAAATCACAATAAACTAACATTAATCCTAGTAGCTACATTAACTTTCTTAATTATTGTCTTATCTAGTCTTAACAAATATAGTAGTTACAAAACAATCAAAGGAAAGACAAGAGACATTATTTTACTTTGTTTGTTCCTATTTAATTTATTTAGCTGTTATTATAATGAATCCTATAAAACAATAAAAACACCACAAATTCGTAGTAAACTTTAAGTCCATTTTTTACCATGATACTCAATATGATCAAAGTGCGAGAATTATCTGTTGTAGAAATTATTATTACACTTTTAATACATCAAAGAACAATTCAGAAACTTATAATACTGCTAAAAGAATTTAGGCTCATTTTTAAAGAAGTCCAATTTGATTTGTCTTTTGTTTGATTTTTTATATATATAGGTTTCCTTCCTTATATGATCTTATGACACTATCATATGGGTTATGTTATAAATATTAAATTTAT
>JBBPBR010000006.1:37982918-38002445 GCA_037974775.1 Cicer pinnatifidum
ATAAAATACAACAACAATATTTTTTTGGTCAAAACTCTTCAACTAATTAGTTTTATACACTATCTGTTTGAGCAAAGAACAATTAATTAAAATAATGATCGTCAGACTACAAATAAAATTATTAATTACGAAACAGATTATCAAATAACAACAATAACTGTAATTGGTACTAAGCGAATTAAAAATTGAGGAAATACCTATCGCATATATGAATACATAATTAAAAAAAATGTCAATTAGTAGTAGTGTATGAACTATTAAT
This sequence comes from Cicer pinnatifidum, assembly GCA_037974775.1. Lineage (NCBI taxonomy): Eukaryota > Viridiplantae > Streptophyta > Magnoliopsida > Fabales > Fabaceae > Cicer > Cicer pinnatifidum. The sequence goes on from JBBPBR010000006.1 coordinate 37,983,181, forward strand.
ATTTGTGATGTTTTACTCGAAGATATCAAAAATTTGATGTCAAAAATTCAAAATAAAAAGTTGGAAAACATAAATAAAAAAATAAAAAAAAATAAAAAAACCACGAATTAAAAAACATTATACACCATCAAATAACTTCAGATAATATTAAAGTCATTCATTCCAGAGCAAACTTTCAAAATAGAAGACAATAGTTAATCTGTTTCCACCAAAATGACATGGAACATAAGAACATCCTCAATAACAAAATATTAAACTAGTGGGATAGAAAGGTCATTACAACATAACTGCTGCTAAACTAAACATTAATTTTAAATCACTACTGTCAGATTATCTTGATCAAGGATCTTGACGGTCATTAAGCAACCACATCAGCAACCTTTTTGGTTGAAGAGCAGATTTGCCAAACATAACCGTATTGGTCCTTCACCTTTCCAACGCGCCCACCACCACAGGCGCCTTCACACTCCACCACTTCACCTTCAACAACGGCCCCAGCACCCACAGCATGGGCAATAGCCCCTTCAATGTCCTCAGTTTCAAGACAGAAAACAACTCCATTTCCACCAACTTTTACCCTATTACGAGAATCAGTAAAAAAGACGAAAGTAAATTAAAAGTATTAAATAAATATTAAAAAAAAAACAAGTTACATTAAAAATAAAAAAAAATAAAAAATAAATTATTAAATAGTAAATCCTATATTAAATAAAATAAAATAATAAAGCAAGTACAAACCACGTTTAAAAAAAAGAAACTACACACAAAAATCAATGGAATAAAAGCAAACAAATAAAAAGGCTACGGGAACTATAGTACAAAACAAAATAAAACAAATACTTAATAACCAGACAAAAATAAACATCAGTAAAAATGAAGAAAAAAAACATTATCCTAAACAGATCAACGATATAGACAAAAAATACAAAATAATTCAAAAATTACAAAAATAAATAAAATAGGTTCAAGACAGAAAACCAAAACATCGCCATAAACACAACAGAAAGAAAATATCATACACAAAAAATAATGTACGGAAATATAAATAAATCTTACAACATTTATAGATCTATGACTAAAAAGGAATAACAACAAAAAAAATAAACTCACGGTGAAGTGGAATCATCAACGGCATCAGCAACAAGGAAGGAAGAACCACCGATCTTGAGTTCAGCTGAAAGAATGAGAGGAGTCTCTTGATCAGCCTTACGCTTAGGGTTCAAAGTACGACTAACCTCTTCAGCACCAAACGCAGCCTTATAGAACGACACAGCGTCGTTTGCTTTCTGAGCTTCAATGAACAGCTGAGGCTTAAAAGCCACAAACGACACAGCAGCAGCTGCGTTTTCAGAAACACCGTTTTGAGCATCATGTTGAGCCATTGTTGATGAGAAAAACGAAAAGCAAGAGAGGAAAAAGGGAACCCTAAGAGAGAGAGAAAAGATGAAGTTGAAGAAGAAAATGAAAAGAGTGTGAAGGATATTGTTGTGGTGGGACAGTGTTTATATAGAGGTTAGAAGCGGGGGAGTGGAAACGTTTCGAGGGTAAAATGGGAAATGAGAAAAAGTTAACATTGTAGTGGTTAGTACATTACTTTACCACTTTTCAAATGGATAGAAAAACAGGAAGGATTTGAATCGTTTATCTTGTTTTTGTAGTAATTGAAGTTTTGTGTGGTTTAGTATTTTAACTTCATTAAACAAATAATAATATTTATTGACTAATGTACAAAACTATTAATATTTAGCTTCGGTAAGATAGAATTTATACACTTATATTAATATTTATAAAATTAAATTATTACTACTATAAAGAAGATTGGAAGAAGAGAAACATTTCGGTTAAGAATATTAGTTGAATTCACTTTTTGATAACGGGAAACAGAAATCGCCCCTGTTTCTTTGTTGAATTTACGATGCGACGCCATTAAGAACTCAACGGTTTATGGATTACATAATTTATTAAAGTACTTTTTAATAAAATATCATTTTACATTGAATGAAATGAACATATATATCTTTAATAAAAAATAATTTTACATAAAATAATTTTATATTGTTGTTAAATAATAACTAATCAAATTATAATTTCTATCTATTTTGTAACTATTTAAAAAAATTATCTTTTAATTTCATTGAATTACACGTTAACACAAAATTAATTTATATTACAATGCATTTATTTTTTTCTTTTTACATTAGTTAAAAAAATTTATTTTTATAGAAAAATAATTATTTTATGAATATCAACTTTTTTTTAACACGAACTAGTTCTGTTTACCTTTAAAAAAACAAATATGTAGAAAGTATGGGCATATTAGTGAATAATAAGAATAATTTTAAATATAAATTTTTAAATTCATCATATTTAATTTATTATTTATTAAAAAATTTAAATTCTTTTTGAAAGAGATTCTTATAATATGTTAAACAAACATAAAAACTATTATGATCGGACAATAAACATGTATTGATTTAAAACCACTAACCATTGTTTGAATAAATATTTTAGAGAAACTAAAATTGAAATATGATTTATTTATAGGGACAAAAAATGTATTGAATTTTATTTTTAATAAAAATAATTTGAGGACGAAATTCAATTTTATTGTGTATAATATAAAATGATGGGGAAAAATGAATTACAAATGTCAAAATACAATTTAATAAAATATTATGTGATTTTTTTATAATTTTATTTACTCTTCATAAAATAAAGATTGTCTCATGCGTTTTAGATGTATTGTGTTTATTTTAGAGTCTAAGTATTTTGTTACTTTTATTGATGATTACTCTCGTTATACGTAGTTATTTTTAATGAAAAATAGAGTTGAACTGTTTTCCATTTTTGAGCAATTCTATCAAGAAATTAAAACTCAATTTGGTGTTTCTATTTGTACTTTAAGAAGTGATAGTGCTCGAGAATATTTATCTCCATCAATTTTAAAATTTTATAGCTTTCAATGGTATTCTACACCAAACATCATGTCTTCATACACCCCCAACAAAACGGAGTAGCCGAACGCAAAAATCAGCATCACATTGAAATCACACGAACCTTACTTATCCACGGTAATGTTCCATTCCATTTTTGGGAGGATGCAGTTTTAACGACATACTACCTCAATCGTATGTTGTCTTCTGTCCTTGATGCCAATATCCCTCATTCGATCATCTTTCCTCATACCCCTCTTCACCCACTACCACTTCGTGTCTTTGGATTCACAATTTATCTTCTGGTTTGGACAAACTGTCAGCTCCATCACTCAAGTGTCTTTCTCGGATATCATCGTTGTTATTCTCCTACACTACACTAATACATTACATCAGTTGATGTCACCTATTTTTGAGTCTGTACCATATTTTGAATATACCCATATAGCTATTGAGTCCCATCAGGACATTAATCCCAAACCTTCTCAGGTAGTTATCCCTATTCCACCCACTTGTATTTCTATCAAACATGTCGAGTCTGCCCCCAACCTCCACGACCGCTACAAACATATCAGAATCATTGCCTACCATTTATTGTGCATGTTCTTGTTCTCATTACAGATTCTCCTCCAACGCCACCTTTGAATCCAACCCTGCCACTTGAGCATGACCTTCTCATTGCTCTTCGTAAGGATATTTGCACAATCCATAATCCACTTGAGCATGACATTCCCAATGCTCTTTTGTTTTTATTCCTAAAACTATAGGTGAAGCATCATCCCACCCTGAGTTGAGCCAAGTAGTATTGGTACTTGGGAACTGGTTCATTTACCTCATGAGAAGTCTTTAGTCAGTTGTCGTTGGCACTATACGCTGAAGGTTGGTCTTGATGGTAATATTGATCGATTTAAGGCTCGTTTAGTGACCAAGAGATATACTTAGATTTTTGGGTTGGATTATAGCAATACCTTCTCACATGCTGCCAAAATGGCATCTGTCATATTGTTTTTCTCTATGGCAGCAATTCGACATTGGCCTCTCCATCACCTTGACATTAAAAGTGTCTTTTTGCTCGGTTATCTTGAAGAGGAAGTTTATATGGAGCAACCACCAAGGTTTGTTGTTCAGGAGGAGTCTTCCACCATGGTTTGTCGACTACATAAGTCCCTTTATAGTCTTAAACAGTCTCAGAGTTTTGTTTAGTAGATTTAGCTCAGTAGTACAAGAGTTTGGTATGATTCGTAGTGAAGTCGATCACTTTGGTCACTCGGCCCAAGGGTGCATATATCTTATTGTTTATGTGGATGACATTGTTATAACTGGTAGTGATCAGTAATAAATACTCCATTTGAAACAACATCTTTCAAATCAATTTCAGACTAAAGACCTCGGTAAACTTCGTTATTTTTTTGGGTATTCAGGTAGCCTAATCTAAGGATGGCCTTATAATCTCACAAAGAAAATATGTTATGGATATTCTTGAAGAAACAAGTCTATTAAATGCCAAGCCAGTTGATACTCTTATGGATCCAAATGTCAAACTCATATCTAATCAGGGGGAGCCTCTATCAGATTTAGGAAGATATAGGAGATTGGTTGGAAAATTAAACTATCTCACAGTCACCCGTTATGACATTTCCTTCGTTGTCAATGTGGTAAGCTAGTTTTTAAAGTCTCCTTGCCAAGAACATATGGATGTTGTAATCTTGATTCTTAAATACATCAAAAATGCACCTAGAAAATGTCTCATTTATGAAGATAGAGGATATACTCAGATAGTTAGCTACTCATATGTTGATTGGGCAGACTCACCCATTGATAGACGACCCACTTCCTAGTATTGTGTACTTGTCGGAGGAAATTTAATATCTTAGAATAGTAAGAAACAAAATGTTGTTGTAAGATTCAGCGCTAACGCAAAATACAAGACCATGAACTGGTAACATGTGAACTCATATGGTTGAAACAGTTACTGAAAGAACTTCAATTTGAAGAGGTCAGCACAATGACACTAATATGTGATAATCAAGATGTATTGCACATTGCCTCAAATCTTGTTTTTCATGAAAGGATCAAACATATTGAGATAGACTGTTTTTTTTGTTAGAGAAAAGATCGAATTGGGTGACATCATCACTAGCTTTGTCAATTTCAATGATCAGTTGGCAGATGTTTTTACAAAGTCATTGCAATGTCATATATATATATATATATATATATATATATATATATAACAAGTTGGGTGCATTTAATTTATATGCTCCAACTTGAGGGGAGTGTTAAAATATTATATTAGTATGTAAATCAAATAGATACGATGTAAGTATTCATGTCTATTATTATTCTTGACATTATATTTGTTTAATACTTATAATATATATAAAGAACATCCGCTGTGTAGTTGAAACACACGGGTTATTCAACATGTTTCTCGATATTTTTCTTCATATTTAACATATAGGTTGAGAGACAATTAGAAGTTACTCTCAAGTATGTATTCAAAATTTAAATAATGGATAAATTCTTCTAAGTGTAGAAGAGACTGAGCATAATTATCAAGTTGATAATAAACCAGGATAAATAACCGGACACATATATTTTTATCCTTTATTTTCTTATCTCTTATTTTTGTTTAATCTAACATGTTACTAACTGTGATTTATCACTTACATTTGTCAATAATTTTCTTATAGAACTTTTTAAACAAACGAAGTGTTAACCAATAATAGTCATTTAAATCAACTTTGTCAATCATTTTCTCATAGCCATTTTTAAGAAAACTTTTTTTTTTGTGTTCATATTGTATTGAAGACTTTGGTTTCTTTGTTCTATCCATCATGGACCATTCTAATAAATTCAAGTTATTGATGGAAAAACGTGAACCAATTCATATTTGAAAATATTATAGAAAACTATTTTGAAAGAGAAATATTTTAGACTATAATTCCTTCTTGTGTTTATTTTGCTCACTTTCATTCATGTGTTGAAATCCAAGATTCATTAGTCGAGCCTTGTCTACCTATTAGGTTGAAACCTTAAGTTTTTATGTTTAATGGTTTCATAACTCAAAAAGGTGTAGGGACTAGCATATTGATCATTAGTCCATGGGGAAAGACATGGATGCTTAAGTATCAGTTTGATCTTAAGTATTCCAATAATTAAGTTGAGTATGAGACTTTGATTATTAGGCCTAAGAGGTTGGCAGTAGATGAAGACCATGTGCAAGTAATGGGTGATTCTCAACTTGTAAGCTCAAGGTGAAAAATAGGCTCAAATTTCGTTGTCCAAATCGAACTCTTCGCAAGCTACAAACTTTTTGGACCTACTTTGGTTATATAAATTTGTATTTTAAAGATGTTGAGGAAATTAATAGCTCACTAACACTAAAAAAAATATCTACCAGTAGTCCTAAAAATAAATAATTTGTAAAAATAACAACAACAAATGGTGATGTTTACACCTAAAAATAAATAATTTGTAAATGAGAAGGATAAATAATCGAATTTTGGGTCAATCACATTTCTCTTATTCGATGTAGGGCCATGAGAATAAAAGACAATCAAATGTAAGTTAGTAGAATCTCTTTCAAGTTTACAAAGGTCCCAAAAGCATAGAAATGAGACAAAGCTCACTAGAACTTGATAATTTAACAGCTGCACTTGTATTCCACATTTTTAGCGCCACTAACGATCAAGGCAGAGGTACAATTGGAGGAAACAACATGAACAAGTATTGCCAATGGGACATGTCGTAAAGATAGAAAGGATGAGCCGATCGTAGGAAGCCATGAATTCCCAAAACCCGAAGTTATGGCCAATATAATTAGTATTTGCTTATAAATACCAAAATTTGTACATTTTTATACACTCAATCAATAAAACAAGTTTTTTTACGCATATCTATCTTTTTATCATTTTACTTTACTTTTTACATTTTTTAGTTGAGTAACTTCAACACAAACAGACAATAGTTAACACTCTAAAAAAATATTATTGATAGCAGTTAGCGGATTATTTGATTAATTCTAAATTTCATCTGATGATATAACAATTGTTATTTGTTGCCACCAATAAAAAAAAGAAAGAAAAAAAAAAGAATTTTGCACTTCTTATTAAAGCTCTTAATGAACTAAGAACATTTAATATCATCACATATACCTAGAGTGTCTCTCACCTTGAAAACCTAACAACAACACCTATCGAAATTGAACCAACACAGTCGCTGCACGATCACTTGTTAATTTAGATTATATATATATATATATATATATATATCGAATGTACTTAGTGAGAAAGAAGACTCTAATGTGAAAATAGAAGGATCACTTTAGATCAAAATAGATAATCAAAATAAAAAAGTCTTATTTAAATAATACATGCGTCTCTCTTTCTATCCTTAACTAATTCACCTTTTTATCTTCTCTAACCAATCACCATCTACAACATTATTGGCTAGCAAAATTTTTTTTGGGTAAAATACATTAGTGCAATATAAGCAACAATTTATTGGGAAAAAGTTTAGCAAGCTCTTGGGTCAAAGAAACATCCCTTAGCGATAAACATATATTTAAATTTTCAAGACTCTGTTGCAAAATGAAACGTTGGCACCCGTGAAAAAGCCGTTTCGTTAAACTGAAATATTTACACTATTATATGTTTGTGCCGAGATGGAGATACTTGCATAGTGTTACAAGCTTGGAGTAGAATGAAAGTTGGCCCTATAGCAAAAGTTCTTTCGGTCTTGAGATCGAGTGGTCTTGGTCTTCGATTGTTGCTAATGTAGAAGGTCATTATAGGTGAGAGTGAAGGAGATGTTGAGTCAACATTCTTAGAATCAGAAAAGAGGTCTTGGTGCTAAGTCAATCAATAAATAAGATACCCGGTCCAAAAACAAATTATTGTCTTATTTTTGGTTCCATCAACAAAACTAGTTTCTAATATATTCAAAAAAATTATTAGAAGGGTTCATGTATTTTATCCATATAATCAAAATTAGATATATGCTCTAAATTTATGATATCAATAATAATTTATTAAGACTTGTATCAATAATATTTAAAATTTGTTAACTTGCACTCACCTATTTTTATAAAGGTATAAATTAGTAATTTACACTTTTTTTTTCTTTTAGAAAACTACTCAAATGGATGGATAATGATATAATTTATACTTTTTGATTTAATGTCTTTTTTTTTTCACCGCTTGAAATTAACAGGTATTTTTTTTTATAAGTTTCTATTTTTTTAAAGTATAACTATTGCCATTGATATAGCTTTTTTTTTTGGTCATATAAGTACATAGAACTATATATAAGATTTTGTATAGTTTAGTTTAGAATTTAAAATTATTATTCTTTTTAATATTATATAACAAAATGTTGAAAGTCTGGAATTGAAGGCCTAAATATTCAAAACAAATAATTTAAAAGCTTAAAAATCTTTATTTAATGGTCTGATTACATCTAACCTATGCATAGTTTTTTTTAAAGGTGATCGGTGTATAGTTGGTGAACTGATAAAAATGATCATCTTTATTTTCTTATATCAAGAACTCAATAATGTTGTTTTGTGTATATTTTTTGACAAATTGTCAACGCTTGATTTCTTATCAATCAAATATAATATTTTACTTTTGTTTCTAGAGTAAACCATTATTTCAGTCACTGAAAATATAAGACGTTGTCTATTTAATCAAAGACTTAAATTAGTTATCAAATAATCAAAATAAATTTAGTCTTTGATGTTATAATGATCATAAACTATTTCGATAGTAAATTGTATCTTTTAAGAAATTTTACAATAATAGGCAAAATATATATATATATATATATATATATATTAGTAGTAGAGTATTGTAAGTATATATTTGGAATTATTTACACTTTAAATGTGTAGCCGTCTTAGCTCAGCTGGTAGAGCGCATGGCTTTTAACCATGTGGTCGTGGGTTCGATTCCCACAGACGGCGAAATGAATTAATTTTTTATTTTTAATATGATTTTGCTATTGAAACAATTTCTTATATAATTTTTTTTCTTTTATTTTTTATATTATTTTGCTATATGAATCTAACATATACATAACGGAGAAAATCTATATCATAAAAAAAGCCTCTCAAATCTATATAATAAAAAAAGCTTCTCATATGTTATCTATGTTCGTATATATCATAACAAAAACGTCCCACCATAAAGTCATAATTATTATTTACATGTTGTCTTCTGCTGAAAAATCCGAAGCAGAATCATCCAATGTTGAATTTGATGTAGTCTCCACTTGACTCTCACTGTCTGAACTTCCTACTGTCTTTTCTTCAACAGGGTGTTTTAAGAACCAATACATTATACTTGCCGTTAGTGTAAGTATCATCTTTTGATTTACCTACAATTATGAAAAACATCATTGAAGAGTTTAAGATACCAACCACAAAGTAAGCATTGCGTAAACAACTAGTAAATGACTTGAATTAATGAATGCTATTGCTAGATGACCATTATTAAAATAGAAGCAACCCACCCCCAAAAAAAAAAAACTGAGCAAAAACATAAAAACAAAACTGAAGCATAGCCCTCTAAACCTATAAAAGTCTAATTTGAATATTTTGTCCCTATATAACTCACTTTTTTTTAGCTTTGAAGAGATGTTGTTAATTTAGAGTTTGTTTAAGGATAAGTAAAACTTGACTTACGATTGTTTTAATTAGTGTTTGAACTCAGGTACTTTTATTCCATTTATCATTAACTGAAGTTCATTAACCATTGAGTTCAATTACTCGGTTGTATAAATCACTTTTCAAATTACTAAATACATTAATTATTATTATATTTTGTATAAAATATCTCTAATATTTACTATGTTTTGGTGTCATTGTTTAACTAAAATATTAATTGAAGGACAGAGTGGAGAAATTTAATACACTAATTAATTTTCTTAACATGTGTGAAATATTTAGAAGTTGAGAAGAGAGGTAGAAGCAATGAAATATTGATTCCAACTACCTCAGTGATGTCTTCAGGAAGCAAGAAAATTGAACATCCAAGCTTTCTTGCAATACTGATAATGTAGGTTGCATTCATCATTTTCTCCTGATCTGCACAAGTCCATGTTTTCAAATTTATGTTCACAATATCATAAAGTTTTGTTGTTGGTTTCATGTATCAAAAATGATAAAATATATAAAAGGAAAATATACCTGTTACTCCTTTTGTTACAAGACCCCAATTCACAGCTCTTGGTTGCACAGAACTAAGGAGCTCCAAGAAAAATATTCCATCTGATAAACTTTTATCCTGAAATTTGAAACAATTATAATAATGAACCAAATTCTGTAATACTTTAATCCCTTATTACATACTCTACTTCTGCAAGTAATTTTTCTTGTATTATCACAAACAAAATCCTTCAGTAAACACTATTAGTAATAAATAATAATGAATAATGGAAACTAATGAACATGATAAAGTCAGTCCTTTACATGATGCTTAAATGAAGAAAAAAATAATATATGAAATACCTTGAAACTATATATATGACTTTGGCTTCCTGAGCTTCTAACTTTGGTGTTAGCCCATTGCAAAATATCAGCATCAGTAATTTCCTTCCCATGAGAGTGAAATCTCAAGTTCTTTAGAAGTTGTAGGATATTGCATCTCATCAATTGCCACAAATATGCTAAAAAATAAAATCAATCATAATAGTTTAGACAATGTTTAGCATCCTCTAACATTTGGTGAAATACATATTCAAAGTTTTAAAGTTTTCGACCGTGTCATCGGACACCAACATGATACTGACACTTGCAATTACATACAATCAATTTTATTTTCTCAAAATATTACTGGTGTTTACGTGTATGTGTCGGCACTTCATAGGAAAATACATACCTAGTATTAATTTTTTATATCCTTGCACAATGTCATTTCCAGCAATATTTACTAAGGAAAACTTAAGCTGTTTCCCAATTTTCACAACTTGGTTGCAATTCTCAACTTTTTTAAATGGCATCTTTATGGGAGGCTTGTTTGCAATCTTCCAATTAACAATCCCAGGTGACACTTTGTCAAGAGTCTCCAAAAGTACCCAACTGCATTGTAAACAATTATAATCAGATGAAAATAAGAGCTTGATTATTGTCCAAAAATATTTTCAATTTTTACATTATACTACCTCTACCTCTACCTCTGTCCTTAATTATAAGCACGCATTGAAAAACAAAATTTCCGACAAAAAAATTTGTCCCTAAATATAATTACAAAATGAACACATTAATTACTAAACCAACTTTTTCTTAATAAGAGTGACATTTATAATAGAGGCTTATATTTAAGGATGGAGATAGTATTTTGATGGCAGGAATAACATTTAGTTATGAATTTAATGCATTTTCAGAAATACTAAAATTTTCAGAAAAACCCAATCTATTTTTAAAATGCATTGACTAATATTTTTTAATCAGCGAAAATGAAAAAAAGAAAAAAGTCGAAGTAAATAAGCCTTAAAATAAACTATCTTAATGACAAAATAATTAAAATATGTTTTTAAAAAATGAAACAAAAAATATTGAATTAATAAACTAGTTTTCAATTGCATAGGTAATATTATTCAAATTCATAATGTATAAGAGAAATAGTGAAAAAAAGAGATATTTCACCCATTTCTAACATCCTCAAAAACATTGTTGATATATGTTGAATTGCCAAGACTATTAATCCAAAGGCGAAAAACTCTTTCTTCTCTTGAATCTTGAGTATCATCTAGTAATGATTCAAGGAGAGAACTCTGTTTTGCTTGTGTTGAAAGTCCATTCCTGTTAAAAATAAATTCAATTAGCTTTTGACATATGTTTCTAAAGCACCAAAAAATAAATTGTTCATATTACAACAAATGGAGAAAGATTATTATCACCTGAGTTGGAAAATATGTGCAACAAAAGCAAGGTTAAGATTTGGAGAACCTTCTACTATATCTCTTGCAGTTAAGTATCGCTTGCAGCCCATTTTATCGGTGTGTTCGAGAACTAGCTTTGCGCGTTCAAAAGGATTTTTTATAGCCAATGTGGATGGATTTGTGTATTCAGGTGCAAGAACATTTAGAAGATGAGCATAAGCTTCTGCATCCTACAATGCCATAAGAATCATATATGTTGATGAAAAAGCCTATTTATAAGACATGTGTTAAGAAAGTTCATAATATTGAATTGTGTGATTTTCTGTACTTCAAATATTTTAGTAACATACAAGAAATTTTACTCAAAAATTATAATGTGATATAATTCATAGTTCACTTCTATTAATGTTCAATCTTACAAGATACTTATTTATTTCCTATGCAATACTTATACTTCAGATCAAAGGCGTGTCTGAGCATCCAACGCTCGTAGGAAACTAGCATGTGTGGTTACATTCAATTAATTATATTTTCTTAAATTATTATTAGTATTGTGTCTAGTGTTTGAGTCTCTGTCAATGGTTCATAGCATATTTCCCAATTTTTCACCATATTAAAATCGAGCTTTGGAAGTTGACAATTCAATGAACACATTATTACTTCAGAGACTGGATAATTGAAAAAAATATTCCTTGACATTAAATAGTTTAGGATAAGTATATTTATGGTTTAAAAGTAAACAGTTATCACCTTAACATCAGAGGAGAAGTTTGTGACAATCTTCTTATATACTGTTTTCTTCAAATGGAAATTCATCCACCTCAACAAGATTTTTTCTGGTGGTAGGCTCATCAACTCTTCCATATCCTGTTATTTCAGAAAAATGAAGGCAGCATATACAACAATAATGAAAAGTATGAAAATATAATGAAGAAATGTATTTTACCTTACTATCATCAACCAACTCCAAAAGTTGAGGAGTTTTCTTTAGGTTCAAATTCGCCAATAATTGTATCTAATTTATCACCAGCATTAGTAATGTCAGAAATTTTCCTCATAAAATTTACTGTATGACCCGAGATGGACCTCAAGAGTTGGTATGAGCTGGCAGATCAGCTCTCGAGGTCTACCTCGGATGACTATACAATATGTAGTCTATGTTAACGTCATTGATTCCAAAGCTATAATGAATAAATCAGTGATCATTTACCTTAATAATTTGTGAAATCAATCCAAGCACCAGATGCCGCTAAAATTAAAACAAAAGAAGAGTTATTTCTACAAGATCCATGTATGCTTCAATGAGAAAAGTGGATCAATCCTAAGAAAATGTTTAGGAGAAGCCGTTATATAAAATAGACCTTGCTCCAAAAAATTAGATTCCAGTTCTATATATAGGTTAGGCCTATTGCATAACAGTAAGCTCATGATTTGAAGAAACTTGTTATATAAACCTTGGTAAGGCATAGAAAGGAAAAACATGAATCTAGAGTTAGTTTGAATCTTCGGCTTTGATGTAAACACCATATAGCACGTTACAAAAATATATATAACATGTCAATGGGAATAGAGTGGAATTTTCACTGGACGCAGTCAAGTGGAAATTCCACTATTCAATTTCTTTTAAATGACTTTGGCCGCATCTTGTAGAGATAAATGAGTGGTTGAGATTTTACTACAGAAAATTTTCACCGGAAAAGAATCATTCTCGATTACAGGTTTTATATGTGAAAAAAAGAAAAGCACATAAACACACCCTTCCTTCAATTAAATCTTGAGTGCCAATGTTGACTACAGTACATCCAATTGCTTTAGCAGAGTTAAGGCATAGTGTGTGATTTTCATTCCTTTCCCATGGATTAAGTAATCTTTTTGTGTTGATCGCGCGTTCATCGATAGTCCTTGGAACCGCCACATTAATGAGCTTACTGCAGGAACATGTAATTCTTTTCAAAATGTATAAAATAAAAATGTTATCATATAATTAGTCACGTAAGAAGATAAAGCGATAATGTGTGTTATAGTACCAAAGAAGAACACCATCTTTTGCGATTTCGAAAAGGTCATTGGTTGAAGTATCAAGTGGAAGGTATTTGCTAATGAATTCATCTTCTGCAAGATAGTTATTTATATGTGTAACATATGATGCCTTCTCTGATTCACTTATTGTGTGAAGCAATGTTGTAGTTGCAACTTTGAGGAATGCTGATGAATTTTTTGCATTGTTTCCTGTTCTAGAACTTGCAAAAGTTTGTAGTTTCAAGTAAACCTGTCATCATAATATAGCACCATTGTTGATATCAATCAAATCAAGCATCTAAGTTTTGATGGTTTCTCGTGAAGAAAGCATCAAGTATTTTAAAATGAGCCAACTCTAAATTTTAATTCCCTTGTGGTGTTTAGTACTATAGAAATAATTGTAAGAGATAAAATATATGGCTGTAGTTCAAAATATTCTAATACAAAATGCAGGGAAATATGTAATTTTCTAATTGGTTCTCTTCTTCTTTTTGTGTCTTTTTTATTGGACTTAATGCTCTAGTTTCCGGGGAAAATGACTCTGGTAATCTAAAGTTCGACCGAGAGATAAGTTAAGTTTGATCGTAAATTTTCCGATTAAGGTTCTTTTAATGTAATGATAAAATGAAAGAAAGTTATATATATGTATGTATGTATGCATCTTCCAGATCAACAAAAGAAGGAAAGGAAAATACAAGTTAACACTAACTCCATTACTTTCCTTCCCATTTCATATATATTGAAATTGAAAAGATATGAAGATTGAGATAGATCAGGAAAAGAAAATTACTTGAAAGTAAAAAATGTAATTTGTGGATATAGATTAGAATTTCCAAAAGGCAAAAAGATCAAAGTACCCTTGAAAAGATGGCTTTTTGAGAAGATGACAAAAACTCACCTTGAGAAACAGTTCAAAATCAACATCTTCATCTGTGTTTTGATACAAATCATGGATATAAGAATCTCTCTCTTCTTCACTCAGATTTTCTCCCACAACTTTCAACCTTGACATCTTGGAAGATAAGTCTCCAATGGTAAGCCTTCCACTCTCTCTCCTCATGCTCAGGAACTGCAATCAACAACCATAGAAAAATGATCAATGACCCAGAAGCCCAATTCCAATGAAAAGAATCAAAATCCAATCTTTTGTTGGAAAATCAGCACAAAAAGTGAAAAACATGATTCATTCTTAACAGCTATATCTTGCTAACCAAACAATAGGATGATGAACAACATCTTAAAAAACGATCATGATCCAGAAGCTCAATTGCATTGAAAAGAATCAAAATCCAATCTTTTTTTGGAAAATCAACACAAAAAGTTAAAAACATGATTCATTCTCAACAACAATATCTAGCAAATTAAAGAATAGGATCATGAACAATATCCTAAAAATGATCATGACCCAGAATCCCAATTGCATTGAAAAGAATCAAAATACAATCTTTCTTGGAGAATCAACACAAAAAGTAAAAAAATAAAATGATCCATTCTCAACAACAATATCTTGCAAACCAAACAAAAGGATCATGAACATATGTTAAAAAATGATCATGACCCAGAAGCTTAATTGCAATGAAAAGAATAAAAATCCAATCTTTCTTGGAGAATCAGCACAAACAGTAGGATCAAAAACCTTACTTGTGATTTTAAGCTGCGAAGTTCAACTTGTGTGAACTGGTTTTGAAGCCATGGATCTGAAACTATAATACCCCAATGACTAGACATAGTTATAAGTCTATAACTGTAAATCTGTTATTGAATTATTTTGCCTCTATCTTGTGCTTTGTTCTTTCACAAATGACTATGTTATGTATCTGAATTTTACCTAAAAGTTTCCTTGGAGCATTATATTTCTTTCTTTTTTTAGTTCATGAAAAGTTGAAAGTATTAGGAGAGAGTGTTAGAGAAGGAGATGGAACAAGGCCAACATTTTGGGACCGGGAAGAGCTGTCATAGTTCAAAGTTGTTCATGTGTGTATGTTAGAGTGAGAGAATTCAAATTATTACAACAATGTCCTTCAACTTTATTAGACACAACAAGTTCCTAAACACTTGGGGAGGGTCCCCATTTTTGTTGCCGTTAAAAGAAATTATTACAAAAGTTTAATCATAATCTTGTTGTCCCTATTTTATTTAAGATGTTATAATTATAATCTTTTTATTGCATTTTTAAATGTCTTCCAAAACCTAGTGGATTTATTTAACAATCGAGCATGGTTATTTTAAATTTATTTGTCACTACTCACTCATATATTTTGAAAATTAAAATTAAACTCTTAAATTCATTGGTTTAGGTGGAGTGAGATTCTCTCCATTTCTCCAAAGAAATAGAATATCAATTCATAAAATTTTAAACATCAATTTGAATATATATATATATATATATATATATATATATATATATATATATGAGTAAATTACTAATATGGTTCCTCACTTTTATCATTTATTTCAATTAAGTATGTGACTTTATTAAAAATTTTAAAATAATCATTAGCTTTTTAAAACGTTAATCAAGTTAGGAACTTTATTGACATACCATGTTAACTTTGTTGTGACAATCAATTGACAAAGTTACCTCTGTTGACATTTGTGAGGTCCCGGGTTCAAATCTAGACAAGAGGTCTCACTTAACAATATCGATATTTGTCAGTTGAGTTAGGTCTTAAAGACTGTATACACTTTAATTAATTGTATATCGACATTTGTTAGTTAAGTTAGGTCTTAAAGACTGTATACACTTTAATTAATTGTATATCGACATTTGTCAGTTGAGTTAGGTCTTAAAGACTGTATACACTGTATACAATATCGACATTTGAACATATATTTTATGTGTACTTTAATGAATAGTATGACACAAATTAGAGATACCAAAACAAAAGAAGACATTACAATCTAAACAACTACATTACTATCCCTTATACTCAAAAAAAAAAAAAAAATATATAACCACAAATTCTACCAATCTATAATACAATCAACAAAAATATATGACAAGAAGACTAAATTGATGATGTTTATGTTCAACTATTGTTGCATATATCAACCATACCCATAAATATCACCCTATCCACGGTAATTTTACCCAATAAAAAATGCCTTTAAATTTGTCCATAAATAAATTTCACCGTAAGGCCTCCATGTTGTTTTTATGGTATTAATATATATTTCATCAACCCCAACAAGTTCATATAGAACAACTATACTAGAAGCTTTATCATATAATAGAAACTAAGCTCATCTAATATTATTCTACAAAATTAAATTGAACATGAGAAAATTTCAGTAAAATCCAAAGAAAAAAAGATAATAAAACTCTAAAAAAATAAAATAAAATTTATTTAATTGTTACCTACAAAATAGTATTCATATAATTAATATCTTAATATTTGTGAGACAAAAATTTTAACTTCTAAACCAACTACCACTTATGTCTTTCAACTTTACAAATTAAGAAAAAAAGATAATAAAACTCTAAAAAAATAAAATAAAATTTATTTAATTGTTATCTACAAAATAGTATTCATATAATTAATATTTTAATATTTGTGAGACAAAAATTTTAACTTCTACCCATTTTCATTGAATTTTTCTTTGATCATTTATTGATGAAATTTTTTGAAGAGAAAAACACCTCAGCAGTTTGTTGGGGATTCCGAAGGTATATGAGTAATAACATTTTTGAAAATTAAAAGGATTTTTTTCATGGTATGAGCATTTCGTAATGCATTTGTATAACTTTAGAGGCAATAAATCTCCTAAACAAGAAATTGTTGTAATAAAATGTGTCAAACTACATAAATTTTTGTATTTATTATTAATTTCTTTATGGCTTGCTCTGTGCGTTTACCAAATAATATCCATGATGACATGTGTTAATAGTTTGGCTTGTGCAAGTTTTCTCCAACATCTATAAATACCGAGGATGTTACATTATTCACTTGCTTTAGAATTTTGTGTTTAAAATTACAACTAAGTTACTTACATAATTAGTTTCAACGCTTATGTGTCACATGATTTTTTGATGTATTAGTAAAAAAAATTCTAAATTTCAGTTTGCATGTAGATAATCAATCAGCTACCTAAGATTATATAATAGCTAATAAAGGACTACAATCTCTACAATAAGAGCATTTTTCAACAAAAAATACTCCATTTGTTTGAAGAAATAAAAATATTTTAAATCACTACTACGCTGATTCAATGTGAGACATTGAGAAACTCCTAAAGAATCAAATAACTCACATAAAGACAATAATGTTTTATATATATCTTATCACTATCGTATTTTATTTTTATCTAATTTTTATATATACGTGTATCAAACTTATTACATAATTGTTCTAATATAGTAAAAAAAAAAGGCTATATCAACTACTTTCACTATATATGTTATCCCTGTCAACTATGAAATTAAGAAAGAAAAAATATTTATATTTAATTCTCGAAAAAGATTTAAAATAAGCTTCAAATAATTTTCTGAAAAATTTGATAGATAAAAAAAAATGATGTTATTGTTTTGTTAAATAACAAATGACTCAAAAAAAAAAAGATTGTTATCTAACAAATTCTATAATTCATTAAACTCTTATGGAAGGAGAAATTTGTAATTTGTAATTTGAAATTTGAAATCTTGAAGACTAGTAGTAGGTGAGGAGGTGCCTATAGTTTGAGTTAAATCCTACTTAAAGAGCCTATTTATGTCGCATAAACACACAAAAAATCGAAGTTTTAATTTAATACCTTTTCCCAAATTATTGGTCAATTTTATTTATTTATTTATTTAGGTAGTTTAGAAGTTATTTTTGCATATAGGTTTGATAGCGAGAGGAGTTATTAAAGGCACCAATTCACAAAGTGGCTTCTCTCAAATATTTGGATGTAGCCACTTTATTAACATAGATGCTTACAACATCTATTATTTGATCCTTCAATAAAGGCTAAATTACATCAGTGGTCTCTTAACTTAATTTCAAGTAACGTTTTAGTCTTTTATTTTTTTTTTTATTTTTTTTTTCTGAGTTGGTCCTTTATTTTAGTTTTAAGTGACAATTTGATATTTTATGTTTTAAAATTTCAACAATGTTATCCTTTTTTTATACAAAAATTCAAAAAAGTCATCAAAATTTTCAACCAAAACCCATAAAATTAATAATCATCTTCAATATAATGCAAATTTTATCAAATTCATAACTCAAATATTCAAATACACTCATATTTTCATCTCCAACAACATCAAACGAAGAATGAAAATATGAGTTTATTTCAAAATTTAAGTTATGAATTTGATTAAATTTGTATTTATTGAAGATGATAATGAATTTTATGAGTTTTGTTTGAAAAATTTGATGATTTTTTTAAATTTTTGTAAAAAAAGGACAACATTGTTAACATTTTAAAACATAAAATATCAAATTGTCACTT
>JBBPBR010000006.1:38002553-38051606 GCA_037974775.1 Cicer pinnatifidum
TGGTATTATTTATTTTATTCACATTAATAGATGAATTTTGATGTAATTTAAAAATAGATACGTAAACTTATATAAAATTTTGATATAATTTAAAAATAGATTATTTTATTCTGATTACTTTAATTTTATCAATTTATAAATATTTTATCGTTTTATGATATTAATATAGATACGTAATTTATTCGTAAATTTATTATTTTTTAGTGAATTTATATTATTTTTTATTGGTGTGTTCTCTTAATTTAAATGAATCAATAATATTTATTATTATTAAAAAAATGTTTAAAACGCAGCACCGATCAGAAATCCAACGATAATCTTAATAACTTTGTGATTTTTAGTTTACATGTTTCTATAATAAATTTCTTAGCCATCTTCAATAATGTGTCTATAATAATTGTTTTGTAAAGTAACTCACTAACCATAAAAGCAATGGATTTGAATCACCGATTTGAAAAGACTTCTCAGTTCTCACGTGGGCTACTCAACTTTTTCTAATTGGGATTTAGCTATCATCCTTACCAAAAGAAAAGAAACTCGTTTGGAAGAAAACTCTTGTTGCATTACCTTGAGGTAACTATAAGTTGTAATCACATAGCAATCAACTCATATATATGGAGAATAGGCAGAATCAGAGTTTTTTCTTTTTAATTGCAATTTTAATTTTTTTATTTTAGTTAAATTATAAAATTAATCTCTTCATTTTATTTATCTTCAATTTTAGTCTATAAACATAATTTTAACTAAAAATTTAATAAAGTATCATTTTTTAACGACGTGTTAAAATAACAAATGACGTAGACGAATCCATGTAGATTAAATACATTTTATTATTATTATTTCAAAATTGTAAAACACATATACAATATTTTATAACATCATATAATTATTAAAAAAACATTAAAAAAAGACAAGCTCAAGAAGATGAGTTCAGAAACTTTAATCCCTTGAGAACTCAAACGCGAACTCTAATTCCATTCCATTGTGTTCTTCTCCCTTGTTGATACATTTTGTTTCTTCTCCTCTTCATTCAATTTCTCATTCACTGTGTTCTTTTGGATCGTTTCTCAACTAAATCATTTCTCATTCAACTTTCGTTTTTTATTTCCTGTTTTCAATGGTGAGTAGACGTAGAAGTGATTTCCCGTAATCTCCATCTTTGTGGGCGAAAGAAGATACAAAGTTATATGTTAGGTATGTGATTTTAAGGTTTATGTATTTGTTCTTGGCTTCATTTTAAAATTGATATCAATATGCCTCTGTTTATGTGTTAGTAGTATTCTATTAAAAAATTATGTCATTTTCATTTTGCTTTATTGTTAACGGTATTAAACTATGTTTTTGATTTTGTAGTTATGCCCTTATGCCTTTTTAGTAATGCGGTTCACATGCTTTGTTGTATTATTTTGTGATCTATGTATAGTTTTTTGTATTATTGTTTAACTGAGTTGTTGTGTATTCAACAATGTGTTCTATATAGGCCAGCTGAAGTCCACAGGGTTAGATTAAGAATTAATCATGACGGTATTTTTATAAATCAACTATTGAACATGTACTTTTAGTGGCCAAGTGGATGAGATGAAATGGTCTTGGGATGTAAACTTAATGCACACGAAAATTACTGAATTGGTTACAAGTTTAGAATATATGAATATTAAATGTTTGTGGTACCAACATCCCAAGTACTCATTTACTTGTGGACATATACCTCTCAACAATGACGATGTAGTAAAATTTGCTGAAGATGTCAAAGGGTTTAATGTAGTTGAAGTCTTTGTGGAACACTATATAGAAAATCCCAATATTTAGTGATAAAAGTCCAATTCATGAATCAATTGAAGTTGGAAAAATCCAAGGTGGAGACACTAAACAAGTTCAAACTAAAAATGTTCAAGCCGAATCAATTCAATCTGAAGATAAACAACATGAACTAGTTTAAGCACAATCTGAACTAGTCCATGTTGAAGCTAAACAACAAGTTGGTGAGGATTATGTGAGTGAAGAAGACGAGGATTATAAACAGGGACCTGGTGAGGATTATGTGAGTGAAGAAGATGAGGATTATGTTACTAATTCAGACGATGATACGAGTGAGTTCCATGAGAGTGAGGATTGAAACAAGATTTTTGAAATACTAACTGAGATATTTGCTAACGTTGTAAGAAATGAAAATTCTTCTAAAAGACACGCAAATCCAATAGCAGACCTAGAGCCTAGTTATGCACCTGATTTTGAAGAAAATTATGTGAATTCTAATGATTTGAATACTCCACCAAGAAGTGAAGTTGATGAAGAGTATGTCAGGAAATTTCCTAAATTTAACCAACTTGAAAATGGTGATGAAGGTTTGAGTTTGGTATAAAATCAATACAAAAGTGATGGTTAAGAATGCTATTAAAGACTTTGCAATTGAGACTAAGAAAAACCTGTATTTCAAAAAGAATGACAGAGAGAGAATGATTGTTAGGTGTGAGCCAGAATGTCCATTTTACATGAGGATTAGTAAGAGGACTTCAAACGAATATTGTCAGATAGTGAGTTTCCCAAATGGCCATACATTTCATAGGTTGGAAAGAAAAAAAAACAGACAAGCTAACATTGAATGGCTTGCCAAAATTTCATTCCTATGTTGAGACATATACCTGAAATGAAACTCAAATAATTGATTGTTGAGGAACTTGAGAAATGCGGTGCGAAGTTGTCTACACACCAAGCATAAATATGCAAAGTAAGAGTCATAGAAATGATTCAAGGGGATCAAAGGGATTAATATGCATACTTGAGAGAATATGTTGATGAATTGAAGAGATCAAATCCAAACTCTACAACTATTATTAAGTGTGGTATATCTGATATTAAACCCGTTTTTGAGAAAATATATGTATGTTTGGAGGTTTGTAAGGTTGCGTTTGCTAATACATGCAAACCTTTATTGGACATGATGTTCTTTTTCTTGAAGGGAGAATATGGAGGTTAGTTAATAGTTGCAGTAGGTAAAGATGAGAATAATCAGATGATTCTCATTGTATATGCAATTACAGAAGCGAAAACAAGAGACTCATGACAATGGTTTTATAGATCTTTTACTAGATGACCATAACAATGTTCAACATAGGCAGTATGCGTTCATTTCATATCAACAAAAGGTATGTATATCTTTATTCATGAATCCTTTTTATACTTGTCAATTTATTTAGTTTTTTTAAGAATTGATTTATATGTAACATATTTTTATAAATTGATTTCAGACATTGATACATGTTATTGCCAATATTGGGGCCTATGTGGAACACATATCATGTGTTAAACATTTTTATGGAAATTGGATGAAGAAAAAGTATCTTGGAGGACATATGAAAGAACTTCTTTGGTTGTCAGCAAGAGCTACGGTGGTCCAGGATTGGGAGAAAGCAATGCAAAAAATTAAGGCAATCAATGAATATGCTTGAAATGATACAATGCAACTCCCACCTTCTATGCAGACTAGATATGCATTTCACATTGATACACAATGTGACCTCCAAGTAAACAACTTGCGTGAGGCTTTTAGCATGGCTATATTGGAGTATAGAGATAAGCCTATCATAACATTACATCAAGGCATGAAACATTTCATTACAGTAAGGATTCTCAAACAAAAAGAGTTCATGCTACGATATAGAGGTAACATATGTCCTAAGATTCAACAAATATTGGAAAAGGTAAAAAATAATAGTTAGGGGTTAGTCCCTACCTTGGCATGGAAGATGATGATTTTAACTTGTTTAGTGTCACAAATGGTATGGATACTTATATAGTTGATCTAAACACAAAAATTTGCACTTGTCGTAAATGGGATTTGACCGGAATTTCATGTTGACATGTCCTTGTTTGTATATGGCACAACGAATTTGATCTAGAATCGTATGTGTCACCTTATTACAAATATAAAATCAGATTTTAACTGTATACTGGTTTAGTTCCTTTTAAATCTGAATTTAAATTTGGTTCAATATTGGTTCATTACTAGTTCTATTTTGGTGCATGTTTACTTCTAGTTCAACTCTGGTTCAATATTGGTTATTGACATGTTACTTCTAGTTGATTTTAATTGCATATTGGTTATGTTTCAGTATATTTGATCTTATGGTTCAGTTTTAACATGCTACTTTTGGTTTTGTTTTAAATTAAAAAACAAACTTCTTAACATGTTACTCTTACAAATGGAGAGTCTATAAATCCCCCAATCATGAGGAGAACATCGAGTAGACTAAAGTAAAAGAGGAACAAGTCCAATGACAAGGCAAAAGGTTTTAGCATACTACCAAGACAATTCACAACAGTGAAATGTAAAAAATATGAGAAGCTTGGTCACAACATGAGAACATGCAATGGTAAAGCATTGTTGATAAAGCGATCCCAAAAGGTGGACATAAGGTCAAGAGAACTAAGAAAACAAAGACAACAAGGGTTGGAGGAGATGAGGTAAAAACACTGACTATTTATCTTCGGGTTCACAAGCTCCACAAACTCAAGATTCACAAATGAATTGATGGAACCAAACTTGTGAAGTGTATTTCAGAATCAAATTGATGTAATGATGGAACGAGATTTCATAATTTTATTTTGTAATGCAATAGTACGAATGACCTTTTTTTAGAACCAAAAATGTATTTGGTAATGTTTTTGATTGTCATGGGTGTAACCTAAGTTATGTTTATTTTATTCTAATTGTAATGCAAAATTCTAGTTGTAGTAAATTTTGGTTGTAGTAAATTCCTTGTTTGCAATTTTAAAATTCTGATTGCAACTACTTTATTTTTATCATTTCTCTTATGCAAAAAAAAAAAAGCAATTTATTGCACACAAATCCTATAATAGTAAACTCTAAGTTATGTTTATTTTATTTTGATAGTTTGAGCAAACTGCATTAATATTAGAAAACTGCATAATATCTTGAATGATACCAAACTAGTTTAAATTTGTTTGAGCAAACTGCATGAACATAATGATACCGACTGAATTATTAACATGCAAAAATAGACAATGATACCAATTAGATTAAAGGATACCAATTTGATTTCACAATAACAACCTTATTCATTCAAACTTGATTTGATTAGACAATGACATTAACATTTAAACTCCCAACATCATATTATGCAATTACATTACACTTTGACATGATTGCACAATGATATTACAATTTAAACCATAAACACCACGTTGGAGTCTAACTACCTAAATCACACCATTAGGCGAACCACATAAATAGACAACACTCTAAATTACATCATTACAAAATACCGTTAATCCAATCCTTTTAATTAATTCATCAATAAAATAAACAAAAGATCAATGATTAATAGCCATGAAATCTAAAAAACACAGAACAAAGGTAGAAGAAACGAACCACAATCGATGCATAAGAAGAACGAGAAGCAAATCATATTCGTCTACAAAGGCTCATAAGTTATATTCATCACTCTTAAGTTATTATTTTTTACTTAATATTTATGATGATCAAAATACATCAATAGTCAATAAAAATAATTTATTAAAATGATAATTTTCTTCTTTTCATTTTTTTTAATATATAAAATAGTCAATACAATAGCAATTATAAGATAGAGGGAATATTGCTTATTTAGACAAACGAAGAGACACTAAATCATAATGATGCTTGTTTCTAATTATAATCATTATATTTAGAAAATTGTCTCTAAATATAAATATTTTTTCCCTTTACTAGATGCATTTATTATTATTATTATTATTGTTTCGAACATACATGTTATTAATACTACGAATTAGAATATAAAAAATCAAATTTAATACATTTGAATACAAAAATTATTTGAGAGACATAAATAGATAAAATAAATATATTAACTACACGGAGGTCCTACTCTATTCTAAAGATCAAAATGTGGGATTAGTAAAAAAGAAAAGGGTATGTTGATATTTGAAAAAAACATATAAATATTTCTTTTGTTTATACGCAAGACAGGAGGGAATAGATTTAAAGGAATAAAAGGCAACAAATTTGGTAACTATAAATTGTAAAGAATATATTATACGACTTTCTATTTTTGCATCATGATTAAGATCCACAGCTAAGTATACCCTGATATTGCATTTTCAATTTCATTGCCCTGTGAGTGTATCAGAGTGGGGCCTTCCCACACATGGTTTTTCCACTATTGATCACTGAACACTACACGAGCTTCATCATTGTTTGCTGATTTGGGGTACCATTTATTGGGTTTGATTTGATCTCATTTTCATTAAAGATTTTATTTTTTGACAAATATCATTAATGATTTTATTAGGCGTTCACACATTGTTGATCTTATAAAGCGTAAAGTGTGATGTAGTTTAAGAATTTGCCATATAAAGTTAAACCAGAGAGTGCAGAATTCACAAAGTTATGGCCATAAAATTAAGGACAAAATTATTACTTGTGGTAGAAAATTCAAGGCAATTAAATGACATGTACCTAACAAGATTTCTATTTTTCATTCTAAAAAAAAAGGACAGGCCCGTTTATTAGTAAAAAAATTGGCATGTAAGCCTATTAAAAAACAATTATTAAAGAATAGACTAAACACCGTTGGTAGTCCTTTAATTTAATTTCAGCTAACGTTTTAGTCATTTATTAATTTTTTTCGATTTAGCCATTTATGTTAATTTTTTGTGACAATTTAATTTTTTATGTTTTAAAATGTCAACAATGTTATCCTTTTTTTTTATTTATAAAAATTTAAAATTTCATCAAAATTTTTAAACAAAACTCATAAAATTAATTATATTTTTTAATATAAAACAAATTTTATCAAATTCATAACTCAAATCTTCAAATAAACTCATATTTGTCATTCTTTATTTGATGTTGTTAGAGATGAAAATATGAGTTTATTTAAAGATTTAAGTTATGAATTTGATAAAATTGTATTATATTGAGGATGATAATCAGTTTACGGGTTTTATTTGAAATTTTTGATGATTTTTTGAATTTTTGCAAAAAATAAGGATAACATTGTTGACATTTTAAAATATAAAACATCAAATTGTCACTTAAAATTAAAATAAAGGACCAAATCGAAAAAAGAAAAAGATAAAGGACTAAAATGTTAACTAAAATTAAATTAAGGAATCACAAGTGGTACTTAATCTAAAAGAATAAAAAAGAAAATTTTTTATTAAAAAAATAAATTTTAAACTTTGAAAAAATTAATTACACAAGTCCCCGTACATTTTCAATAATAAACTTTTATATTTGAATCACTAACACGGGCCAAAAAGCACATGTTAATGTGTCTAAAATCTTAAAAAGAAAGACATATGAAATGGCATCAATTGACATCATATGATCAAAGTTTAATTTAACATCAAATCTCATTCATTTTGTTATGTTTAATTTAAATATCTGAAATAAATACTATGATTTGCCTCTGAATATTTTTATAGCAGATTTTACACTGAAGTTGTCCATCACCGAAATAGTATTACTATTATTCACACAAACAATTGATGAGAGAAAAATACAGAAAACTATAATATACATCTTATATTGATAAAATAAATATTAATTATATTAAGAGATAGAATAAAACTTATATAATCAATGATAATAACTCTCAAGTTGGAATGTATTTATACACTTCTAACTATGAATAAGTGAATAGGGATGGGAATAGGCTAGGCCGTCCGCAGGGGCCTATGGCCTGACCTGACCTGACCTATTTAATAAAAAGGCTAGGCTCAGGCTCAGGCTTATAAAAAAGCCTGTTAGGCCTAACAGGCCGGCCTATATATATTTATTATTTATTAATATTATTTTTTATTATTATATTAATAATATTATTTTCTATTTTAAATTCTATCAATTAGGCAATCACTTATTAATCATTCCATATTCAGTAGTCGTTCTATATTTGGTAGCAGTTCTATATTTAGTAGTCGTTTTATATTCGGTAACCGTTCAATTAGTCAATCACTTAGTAGTTGTTCCTTATTTGTTTAAGAAGTAATAATGGATTCGTTTAAAAAGGCTTTTAAAAAGGCTTCCAGGCCAGGCCAAACTATTAAAAAGGTCAGGCTTAGGCCGAAAAAAAAGCCTATGATAGGCCGTAGGCCAGGCTTAGGCCGAAAAAATAAATCGTAGGCCAGGCTCAGGCCTTTCAAAGCCTGGCCTGGCCTGGCCTATTCCCACCTCTACAAGTGAATGATAATAGGTATTCACACATACATATGGTAGTCATCTACTATCCTTCTTGTTAGATATATAAAATTCATATGTAAATATTCATATGTATTATCTTTTAAATAAAAAATTATTTATTTGCAAATTCTTTTTTATTTTTTTTGTTATTATGTAGAATATTTCCTTCTTTTTTGTCAACACAAAAAATAGTATATATAAAAATATTATAATATTAACACATAATCAAAATCTATCACAAAATGTCATCATAAAAAAGGATTAATATATTAGCACATAAATAAAGTTGAGTGAATTTATTAGTGTTTGAACGTGTAGATATATTCTTGGTACGTGTAGTTTTATATCCTCTTTCGAATCCATTAACTAACATGTAATTAAAATATTCATTTTATTTACATATAAGTATCTATTAAGTTTCTTGTTTTGCGAATTTTATCCACAAATATCTGTAGATGTTGATTTTTTGTCATCCCTACTTCCTATTAGATAATATTATTATATATTAGTAGTAAGAATATTTTAAATTTTTTTATTCTCTTGTATATATACACTTATTGTAACCTTATCACATTATTGTTGTTGTGCATTTAGTTCATGAAACCCTAGTGGGTTATATGTCTTCCTTCTATCATCATCTTCATCCCTTCTATGTTTATCATTATTAACATAGTATAAAAGAGCTTTGATTGATTTTGGGATCTTCTATAAAGTGGTCCATAGCATAGTAGGGCTTGGGGTCAAAATTTGCTTCCTAGTTGTTGATTTTGATTTTGCGACGGGTACCGATTTACTTCCACCATTTTCGACGCGATTATGTCTCTCTATTTCCAACGCGATTCTGCTCTTCTACCTCTAGCGCAATTCTCCTTTTTTGGTTTCCACCGTGGTTTTACTTTTCTATTTCCGATACAATTTTGTTTGGTTCTTGGTTGACTCTACTATTGACAGGTTATTCCTAATTTATTTTATCTTAGTGATCGTGTTTGTCGTATTTTCCTGTCATTATTTGTTATGGTTGATGTTAAGGGTGATTATTTTCAAGATGTTAGTGTCCAACTCAATGGACAAAATTACTCTTATTTGAGTTATGTGATGAAAAAAAATTTGATTGAAAAAGATATGAGGGGTTATGCTAATGAAACTTCTTTTAAGCCTACAAAGAAAATGGATGAAGCTAAATATGCAAAAGATCTGAAAACATGGAATATTAGTAATTCAAAAATCAATGCTTGGACCACTAATTCTGTTGAGCCGTCTATAGGAGTGCAACTAGCAAAATATGATATTGTTAAAAAGATTTGAGATCACTTGAAACATTTGTATGTTCAGTCTAACTTTGCAAAATGTTATCAGTTGGAAAATGATATTAGGGCCCTTAAGCAGAACAATATGATCAATAAGGAATTCTATTCGACAATCACTATTTTGTGGGATCAATTGGATCTTATGGAATCAACTATGTTAAAAGTTGTCAAAGCGTACATTGATCATAGAGAGGAGCAACGCCTGGTTTGGTTTCTAATGGCTCTTCGTGATGATTTTGAGGGCCTTCGTGGGGGTATTTTGCATCGTTCTCCTCTTCCTAATGTTGAACCAGTAGTTAGTGAATTGTTGGCAGAAGAAATCAAACTTAAGACTTATTATGTTGTGTTAGATAAGAGAATTCTCTCAACTCCTCCATTTGTTTTTGTTGTTCTTGTTCAAAAAGGAAAATCTCAAGGGAGGGTTAGGCTTGGTAATGATGAATGTGCATTTTGCTAAGAAAAAGGTCATTGGAAAACACATTGTTCGAAATTGGGGAGAGTACATAAGAAGAATTTTAGGAGGCCATCGTCCAATGTTGTTGCTTCTGCTTCTCCTACCATTGGCTCAAGTTCTGGTTTTGTATACTCGTCTGAGTTTGCTTCCCCAATATCTGATATTGTATGACAGCTTCAAAAACTTCTTGTCACTCAATCACGTGCCATGTCTTCCACCTCTTCTGAAGGTTTGAACTCATCTAGTATGTCAGGTATATCTCCTTCCATATGGATTTTTGACTCTGGAGCATCTCACCATATGACATATGATGATAAATATTTTGTATATGTGAATCCTATCTTGTTTGTGTAAGTTATGACTGTTGATGGTACTCATATGCCATTATCATGCATTGGTTCTATCTCCACACATAACTTGTCTTTTTTTATTTATTTATATTTATTATATTCCTAACCTCACTTTGAGTCTTGGTTCTGTTAGCCAAATATGTGATTTCGATTATTCAGTTATATTTTCTTCCACTTCTTATTTTCCAGCATCCACATTTTGGGAGGCTGAATGGGACATACCATACACAAAGGGGACTTTATGTTTTGGATGACATGTGATATGGATTTGAGTGTTTCCATATGATTTGAAGGATCTATCCAAGTGACAATTTCAAACAAAGTACCAAATAAAAATGGAGAACACAAAGAAGAAAATATGAAGAAGAAACGAAATGGTAGAAATTGCCACACTCCACAACAAGGAATGATAAGATCAAGGTAGAATCACCACAAGAGTAGGAGGCTCTTGATAAGATCCAAATTTGGTTCAAAGAAAACCCTAGAGAGCATTTCTCTAATCTCACACTAAGTATTTTCTTTCTTCAAAATAAGTCCCCCTATGTCTTACAATAAAAAAGACATATATAGCCTAAAACAAAATAACATGGTACCTAGACTACACACAACTAATGACATTGTGCCTAAGCTACCAAATATTTAGGCACACACACAAGTCAACATAATTCCTAATTATAAGGTATGATTATTACATCCCAAAATTAGAATTAAGTCTTAAGATATTTCTATGACCATAAGATTAATATAATGTGGATCAATCTTTTGATATGTCTTAAGACTAAGGAAATTAACAAATCGTTTCTCTGATTGTTCTATTAGATTCCTCGCCTTCCCTCTAGTCAATGGTCCTTCCGCTCCTAGTTCTTGAAGCTCCTTAACTTTCATGTAGGGTTGGTCCACATTAACATGCGAGTCCCATATATTGCAACCTGAACAACTACTATAGACTTATTATCTAATTTTCACTTGAATTCTCTGTCTTTTAGTTTTTATTTATGGCATTCTCGCCTTGGACTTGTTTCTACTTCTAGATTAAATATTTGTTTTATACTTGAGCTTTAAGAAAGTTACAAAACAATGATGTTTTAAATTATTGTGGTTGTAAACTTGCTAAATATTCAGCTTTACCGTATAGTATAAATGTTTCAGTTTCATATGCGCCTTTTGATTTAGTTCACAATAATGTTTGGGGTCCATCACTGGTTATCACCAAAGGTGGATCTAGATATAATGTTTCGTTTATTGTTGATTACACTCGCTATTGTTGGGTTTATCTTATGAAAAACTGAACATATAAGAAAGGAGAACATTTTGTACAAAATATGTGAAAACGAATAATGTTCTCTAGAATCAAGACTGATCATCACAACCTCAAGATCAATCAGTCTTCATTAGTTCAAACAAGATTATGCATATGAAATTTATGATAATGTTATCAATACTTGACAAAGATCAATAAGATTCATTCGAATCAAAGAAACCATTCAAATCACAAAGATAAGAGGTCGTGAATCAAGCAAGTTATAACAAGTATGAACCTTCTCCAGCTTAACTACCAAGAAAGTTAAACAATCTTGAATTGCACAAGACACCGAGATTAATGATGAATTCATCCAGAACGATGAAGACTGAACCTCTAGATTGATTATCAATCTCCAGAAAGTTCAAAGACCAAAACTCCAGATTGATTATCAATCTCCAGAATTATGCAGAAAGTTCTTCATCATTCACCAAGTTGTTTTGACAGAATCAAATCTCCAGATCAAAGCAATAATATCAACAAATATATCTGAAGTATAAAGGACCATTAAACACAAGAAAAATCTGATCAAGAATGAAGAAAAACACTCAGTTAAACATATTTCATAAAGTGTTCAAAGGCTAAAATATTTATATTTATATATTGGTTTTGGTCAAAATTGACAGAGCACTACCGACAACTTTTTTGACCATTATTAATTGCTCTAAAACATCTTTAAAAGAAAGGCCAAATGCTTAGGGAGATTGTAGAAGTTCAAGTGCTATCAAGTCTAAAAAACCATTACCATTCACATACTTGAAATTCTCATTTTCTCAAGAAAGATTCAATTCTGATTATATTTCAATACTTTGTTATTATTGTATTGAATTATTTATAAAGAATAGAATCTCAAACAAGAGTTAAGACATCTCAGATTCTATCAAAACAATCTCATCATTATTGTAAAACTCAAACTCTAAGAGTTTAGTACAGTTTGGGTAGATTGTAAGAAATCCTATCAAGGTTGATAGGTGACTTGATTAAATCATTTTATGGGTGGAAATAAATTGAGTTTTTAACAGATCCATGTTGATATGAACTAGGTGATGTAAAACCAAGAAGGTTCTTTATTTTGAACACGTAGGGGAAAATCTCACAGTTGTGATGAACGAACGTAGCCCAAGTTAGGTGAACTAGGATACAACCTTGTATGGTATTCATTTTCTTTTCTCCTTATTTATTAAGCTTGATTAATTATTTGAGTTAGAAACATAAACTGAATTTCTGATTTTAAGCTAACCAAGAACGTTCTCCGTTTCTAGTAAAAACCAAGAACGTTCTTCGTTTTCTGTTTTCTTAACCAAGACCATTCTTGACTTAAATCCTTAAGTTTTTTAGGACGTTTTAAATAGGAATATTTATAATTCAAAATGATTCAAGAGTGGATCAAAATGATTTAATCCTTAAATCCTTATTTTATGGAGATTTCAGATGGAGATTTCATACCAAGAGTTGATCAAAATGATTCAATCTCTAATGCGATGAAAGAAGTAGACTGGACAATTGATGATAAAACTAAGGTTCTCATAAACTCTAAAGCTCATTTATTCTTATCATATGCCTTGAGCAGGGAAGAAAGTAAAAGAGTTGATAAATGCACAATTGCTAAAGAAGTATGGGATACACTACAAACTCGTCATGAAGGAACAAGCCATGTCAAAGAAACAAGAATAGACATTGGCATAAGGAAATTCGAACTGTTTGAAATGCAAGAAGGAGAAATTATTGATTAAATATACTCAAGATTCACAACAATAGTGAATGGAATGCGTTCTCTTAGCAAAGTTTACTAAGTACAAGGAAAAGTAAGAAAAATCATGAGGTGTCTTCCAATCATATGGAGACCAATGGTAACAACTGTAAGCTAGGCCAAGAACCTTAAATCACTTCCCCTGGAAGAATTAATTGGAACTCTAAGAGCATATGAAGTATTGTTGCAATAAGACAAACCAATGAAGAAAGGAAAGGTAATAGCTCTAAAAACATCTCAAGAAAGTATCACAGTACAAACATAGGAGGAACCAGAAGACGTTGATGAAGAAATTGCTCTCCTCACCAGAAGGATGCAGAGAATGATGAGAAACATATATCAAATCAAAAAGGGATTTCAAAACAAAAATCCCACAACAGAAGTGGACAAGAACCAAGTCACATGTTTTGGATGTAATAAATTAGAACATTACAAAGCATAATATCCCTTAAACAAAAAACCACCAAAATGATTTCCTTTCAAAAAGAAATCAATGAGAGGCACATGGGTTGATTTAGAAGAATCAGAAACAGAAGAAGGTGAGGAAGCCAACATATGCTTGATGGAAAAGACAAAAGAAGATGAAGTAATAAATTCTAAACCTTGTTATTTATGTGAACAAATGGCAAAACTTGTTAAATGATTCAAACCTTCTTATTTAAAAGAACAATTTAATAAAGATAAAGATGAAAAAGAAAAAGCTCAAGCTATGAATAATATCGTCAACAATATCATTCAATAACTAAAAGAAACACAACAACAAATTTTGAAAGTTAACAAGGTTAAAAATGTTCTGCAATGAAAACGGAAATAGTTCTCCTTAAAACTAAAAATGAATTTTTTATAAATGACTTATTAAATTTTATTAAAGCCACTGAAATGTTTCAAGAAATCATGAGATTTGAAGTAGGAATCTTTGATACAGCTGGTATTGCTTTTATTCAAACTCCAAAAACAAAAATGTATGAAAACTTTTTTGTTCTAGAAAGAAATGAAATGTAAAACTAGATATTCATATTGTAAAATGCTTGGTCATTTGGAATTTGCTTGCTACTTTAAAAAAAGAGATGATAAGATTAAAGACAAAAGGCTTTTTAAAGGGAAAGATCATTTTGCAAATAAAGTTGAACCTGTTTTGAAAAATATGCAAAAAGAGAACGTTCTCTAGGTTGTTTTCAAAACGGAGAATGTTATGAAACAAAAGCATAACTTTCTCCAGAAAATCTGGAAAAATGACAATGATCTAGACTTGCTATAAAATCAAGATTAAAACCTTTTAAAATCCATATCAGTAAGTCAATTCTAAGATCAACAATTAAATACTCTTATTGTCTCAAAACTGGTCATGAAAAATCAATCTGCTATCTTAAGAGGAAAGAAAATTTTAAAACTAACTCTCAAGGAACCAAGACAAAATAGGTACCTAAGGTTGATATACCTTCTTATGCAGGTTGAATTTCCAAATGTAAAGAGAAAGCATTGGATCATGGACAATGGTTTTCAAGACACATGACAGGAGTTAAAATCTGCTTCATGACATTCATCAAGAAAGATGGAGGATCAATTACTTTTGGAAACAACAATCAAGCTCAGATTAAAGGTAAAGGAACTATTGGTAAGGCAAACTCTGGTCAAATAATGGATGTTCAATATGTTGAAAGTTTAAAACACAATCTTCTAAGCATAAGTCAGTTATATGACAATGGTTTTGAAGTTATCTTCAAACCAAGAGTATGTGAAATAAGAAAAACTGAAACTTGAGAAATCATTTTTTCTAGAAATAGAAAGAAAAATTTATATGTCCTATATCTTGAAGAACTATTTGATGAATCCTGTTTTATGTCAATCAATAAAGATAAATGGATATGACATAAAAGGGTTGGACATATAAGTATGAAAACAATTTCAAAAATCTGAAAACTAGATCTTGTTATATGATTACCCAAACTCAATTTTGATAATGATAAAATATGTGAAGTTTGCACAAAGGGAAAACAAGTTAAAAGTAGTTTTCATTCAAAAGATTTTGTACCTACAAACAGAACTCTTGAATTGCTTCACATGGATCTTTTTGCGCCAATCAAACAAATTTAGGAGGAATGAAATATGGTTTCATTATTGTTGACAATTTCTCAAGATACACTTGGATATTATTTTTAAAACAAA
Source organism: Cicer pinnatifidum (assembly GCA_037974775.1). NCBI lineage: Eukaryota > Viridiplantae > Streptophyta > Magnoliopsida > Fabales > Fabaceae > Cicer > Cicer pinnatifidum. The sequence continues at coordinate 38,018,084 of JBBPBR010000006.1, forward strand.
AAGATGATGCATTTAAAACATTTTCCAAAATGGTACAAAATGAAAAAGAATCCATCATCATTAGTGTAAGAAGTGATCATCGAGGATAATTCATAAATGCCTCTTATTAAACATTCTTTGATGAACTTGGCATTTCTCATAATCTATCATGTGCAAGATTTCCACAACAAAATGGAGTTGATGAACAGAAAAATAGAACATTACAAGAAATGACAAGAACAGTCTTGGAAGAATCTAATATTGAAAGATATTTCTGGGTTGAAGCTATTAACACTTCTTGTTACATTTTAAATCGTGTATCCATAAGAAAAATCATCAACAAAACCCCATATGAAATCTAGAAATACAGAAAACCAAACATTTCTTATTTTCATATTTTTGGATGTTATTGTTATATTTTAAACAATAAAGATGTTCTTGAAAAATTTGATGCAAAATCAGACAAAACAATCTTCTTAGATTATTCAACAGATTCTAAGGACCATAGAGTGTTTAATCTAAGGACTAAAGTTGAAGAAATCAATATGCATATATTATTTGATTAGTTTGATTATTTGGATATGAGTAAAAAAGACGAGAAAGAATAAATTTAAATTGGTCTGCAACAATAGAACAGTCTACAAGATACATAGATTGATAAACAATATCCATTTCATTCTCCACCAAAAAGCTGGAGAACAATTGAAGATCATCCTTAAACACAAATCATTGGAGACACATATGATGGGATTTGAACAAGAAAATCATTCAAGAATGATGAAAACAACATGACAATGATATCTCAAATTGAACCAAAATCAATTAAAGAAGCCATAGTTGATCAATGTTGGATTGAGGCCATGAAGAAGAATTGTTGTAGTTTGAGAAAAATGAGGTCTGGACCTTGGTACATGATCCACATGATCAAACAATCATTGGTACATGTTGGGTTTTCATAAATAGATTAGATGAAGAAGGTAAGGTTTTAAGGAACAAAGCAATATTAGTTGCTCAAGGATATAGCCAACAAGAAGGTATAGAGTACGATGAAACTTTTATTCTAGTTGCAAGGTTAAAAGCTATTTGTATACTTCTTGCATATGCATCTCGTAAGCTTATTAAGTTGTTTCAAATGGATGTTAAAAGTGTATTTTTAAATGATTTTTTAAATAAACAAGTTTATGTAAAACAACCTCCTGGATTTGAGGATCAATCAAAACCAAATCATGCTTTCAAACTTACCAAAGCTCTATATGGATTAAAACAATCACCAAGAGCTTGGTATGAAAAGTTAAGTTCATTTTTAATTAAAAATGGATTTTCAAGACGAAAAATTGACAATATATTATTTAAGAAAACTGAGAAAAATGATTTAATTATTGTTCAAGTATATGTTGATGATATCATCTTTGGATCTACAAATGAAAAAATGTGTGAAGGATTTTCAAAACTCGTGCAAAGTGAATTTGAAATGAGCATGATGGGAGAATTAATGTATTTTCTTGGATTTCAAATTAAACAATATGAAAATAGTATTTTTATTTGTCAAGAAAAATACATTAAAGATATGTTAATTAAATACAAATTAAATTAATCAAAAATCATGTTTATTCCCATGCATCTATCATCTTCATTAGATAAAGATGAAAATGGAAAATATGTTTCAAAAAAGGAATATAGAGAAATGATTGGTTATTTGCTTTATTTAACTGCCAGTAGGCCTAATATAGTATTCTAAGTAGGATTATGTGCTAGATTTTAATCAGCACCGAAGGAATTTCATTTGACAGCAGTGAAACGAATTTTTAGATATCTTGTTGATACTACTGATCTTGGCCTTTGGTATAGAAAATATTCTCATTTTGATCTTATAGCATACTGCGGCACTGATTACGCTGGAGATAAAATTGAAAGAAATAGCACTTGAGGAGCATGTCAGTTTTTAGGTGAAACATTGATAAGATGGTCTTGCAGAAAACAAAACACAATAGCTTTATCAACCACTGAAACTGAATATGTCTCAGCAGTAAATTGTTTCTCACAAGTTCTTTGGATTAAAAATCAACTTGAAGACTTCTCTGTAAATTACTCAAGCATTCCAATTTACTGTGATAATACTAGTGCAGTGAATTTATCTAAAAATCCAATTCAACACTCTAGATCAAAACATATTGAGATAAAGCATCAGTTTATTCATAATCATGTTAACAAGAAAGATATTGAATTAATCTTTGTTGATACTCAAAACATGCTTGCTGAAATTTTTACAAAGCCTCTACTTGAGGATAGTTTCAATTTGATCAAAGAAAAATTGAAAATTGTGAAAAACCCAGATAATTGAAGTTAAGTTATGCTTCTGTTGAGAACGGAAAACGATAATCACTCTCCATTTTCCAAACATCAGTCTCCGTTTTTCATCCATCATTCTCCCCTGCATCATCACTTTCTCTCTTGAATATAAATGGAAAATCTTGGCATTTAATGCATGTGTCGCCTTGTCTGCAAAAGTGCACTGACATACTGTCTAAGGCTTCTTCCCCTCAAAAGTTCTTCTCATTCCCAAGTTTCAAATCATCATTGCTTTTTCTCTTCAAAATCAAAATTGTGATTGAATACTGAACCACTACAAATCCTTCATCATCTGAAACAACAACTAAAACCCTTCGTTTTTCCCTCAGCTTTGTTTTCTCCAAATTCTTTCCTAAGAACACAACAATGGCGCGCATTAAGACATCTGCATGCAAAGACGCATACGCTGCTCATCATCATCATCTTCACCATCTTCAACCTCTATAACTGGTTCACCATCTCCACCACCAAGACCAACTCCACCAACAACTTCTTCTGATACCACATTTTCAAATTACCTTTCATCTTCCCCAAAAAACAACCCTAATCCCATTAACCAAAATCTTGTGTCCACAGTCCTTCCACCTCTTTACACATGCCGTCCTCCAAATCTCGCTCAAGTTCCTCCACATATACGAAATCTTACAACAACAAAAAGACACTTTCTGCATGTCCAAGTAGGAATTGAACCTTAAAAAGCTTCAAACACCAAACCATCGCTCTTCATCAACTCTGATTATGAAACTGATGAATCATCTGACACACCTCCTCACACAACTCCAATAGAGACGGAAATCGCCCCAACAAAATCCATCACCACGTCCAAATCTTCATTTTCTTAAGAACCTTTTCAATCAACTCCACTAAACCAAAAACGGAGATTGATAAATGAATTTTTTTTCTTCTTTCACAAAACCTTCTTAGCCTTCTCCTAAAAGCACCAAACCAATACCACGTTCCATGAAATTAAAACCACCATCACAATTGCTCAATTCCTAGCCAAATATAATCTCAAAAATCCATAGAGATTCCCCAGCTCGTCGACCCTCTCTTTTACCAAACCCAAAATGTTGTCCAATTCAAGAACGTTCTCTAGTTTCATGAAACATCTCACTCACTAAAACAAAATGTTATCTCACTTCAGAATGTTCTTCGTCCTCAACCTTAGAATCTTCTCCATAACCTTATCCTCTATCCGAAAAATTCAAACTACACAGTCCTCCCCTCATTCCTTCCAAAATCTCAAAACTTTTCAAAGAAAAATGGGCTCAACGCCCTACTGGAGTTGTAAGAGTTTTTGTCTTGGAAAATCTGATTGAGGATGGAAATGCAATCAAACATCACACTGATGTTTTGGATTGGACTTCATTTCTGCAAACAGCTTAATGCTATTATCTAGACATGGTTAGGGCTTTTTATTGTCAAGCCAAAACATTTCCCGACAAATCCCTCATAGTTTCCACAGTTAAAGGGATTGAAATCACATTAACACCTGATGTTCTGGCTACTATTCTTGACCTTCCAAAAGAAAGGCCTGCTATTTTTGGAAGAAAACGGTATGATGCCCTAAACTTAAAACAAACAGAGGTTCTCTCTGATTTGTTCCAAGAAGGGTCCACTCACCACCTCTCAACCTATTTTAAACCCATTCCAAAGGTTTTTAACAACATGCCATACTTCCCTACTGTGGAAGTCATGAGTATGTATCTAACAAAGATGCCTTGGTCATCTATCATCTTCAAAATGGCAAACGTCTCAACCTACCGCACATCATCATCCACCATATGATAATTGTTGCCACTAAAGATTACAAAAAGAATGTAGTCCCTTATGGGATGATATTCACCAAAATCTTTAGGTACTTTCAAATCCCTTTCACAAATGAGAAAAATCTCATTAAAATTTTCAAGTTTTCCTCAAAAAAACATATCTCATATGGGGAAATCCACATCAGAAACACCTACTCCAGCACTTTATTTCCCACCAAAATCACTAAAGAGGAAACGCTGAGCAAGGAGAAGAGCTGCTCCTACACCAGCCCCAACTTCACCACAACAATCACCTAAACAATCAACAGAAGCAATGGCTAAACCTGCTTAATAAAATTCCTCAATCCTTCTACTTTATCCGTTTTTCATCAACCATCAACCCTATCCTCCACAGACTTCCTCTCTTACTCCCAAATATTTCACTCTCCACCACATGACTTGGGTACATTATTGCCTAACCATTATATCAGCACCATGTCTACTTTTTTCCTTTCCCCACAAAAAACCAGTTACTCCATATTTAGAATCAATCAGTTTTTAATCTTTCTAGACACTCTTGGCCCATCCATACAACAACAAACATCTTTTGATCCATTACCCCCAATGGCCTCCTCTTTTGCCACTCTTCCATATGTTTACATTCCCCCTATTCCCTCACAATTGTTGCTTCCACTTCTCAACCTTCCATTCATCTCCCTATTCCTCCTCCAAAGGCTGAACCATCAAACTCTGATATCATGACTGCACTTGAAACCATCATGACACGCCAACTTCAGCGGGATCAGGAAACCACTTTATTACGAACCTGGAACACAAAACAACTTGCTTCCAAACTAGGATTAAATCATCCCCCAATTCACCCTGCTCCACTCCTAAGCATGTCCCTAACCCTACAAAATCTTCTTCTTCTGTTGGATCTTCTCCATCACTTGCTAATTAGGATCTTTTGCTCCTTCCTTTTTGTATGAAAAGGGAAGAATTAAGTCAGTTTTTTTTTTTTCTATTTGTAGAAGTCATTTTTGTAATTAGGATCTTATGAAAATGGTGTTGCAAAACTGATATTTTCTATCTTTGAAATGAATTAATGAAAAACAACTTACGTTGAAATTATATGCATATTTTAATCTTCTGCCAAAATCACTTAATGCATCAATTGAGGGGAAACTTTTAATCTCTTCAAAATTAAAATTAGAATCATAATGGAAATCTAAATTAACATGTTTGTCATCATTAAAAAAGGGGAGATTGTTAAGACAAACTCTCAATTCAAGTTTTGATGAAAATAAACAAAAGTTAATTAAGAACGTTAATTATAATTCTAAATGTTGTGTTAATTTAACATGTGTTTTTGAGTGGATTAATTCAAAGATAGGACTCAAGCAAAGTAAAGAAGTCAGATAAAAACTGAATGTATAAGAAAGGATAACATTATGGACAAAATATTTGAAAATAGAGAATTTTCTCCATAATCAAGATTGATCATCATAGTCTCAAGATCAATCAATCTCCATTAGTTAAAACAACATTTTTCCTCTGAAATTTATGCTAATGTTATCAGTACTTGATAAGGATCAAGTAGGATTCATTCGAATGAAAGAAACCATTGAAATCACAAAAAGAAGAGGTCGTGAATCAATGTATTCTTGTTGTGCAAGCATGTCAAAACAAGTCTAAACTTTCTCCAACTTAACTGTCAACAAAGTTAAACAATCTTGAATTGTACAAGACATCCATATTAATCAAGAAGTCATCCAGAATGATCAAGACTAAACATCCAGATCGATCATCAATCTCCAGAAAGTTCAAAGACTGAAACTCTAGATTGATTATCAATCTCCAGAATTATGCAGAAAGTTCTTCATCATTCTCCAAGCTATTTGATAGAATCAAATCTTCAGATCAAAGCCATAATATCAAGAAATATATCTGAAGTATAAAGGATCATTAAACACAAGAGAAATCTAATCAAGAACGAAGAAAAACGCCTAGTCAAACAGATTTCATAAGTGTTCAAAGGCTGTAATATTTTTATTCATACATATTGGTTTTGGTCAAAACTGACACAACACTACCAACAACTCTTTTGACCATTATTAATTGCTCTAAAATGCCTAAAACAGAAAAGCCAAATGCTCGAGGAAACTGCAGAAGTTCAAATGCTCTCAAGTCTCAAAAATCATTCACATTCAATACTCTGTTATTATTGTACTGAATTCTTTGTAAATAATCGAATCTCAAACAAGAGTTGAGACATATTAGATTCTATCAAAACAATCTCATCATTATTGTAAAACTCAAACTATAAGAGTTTAGTATAGTTTGGGTATATTGTAAGAAATTCTATCAAGGTTGATAGGTGACCTGATAAATCTCTTTCTGGGTGGAAAGAAATTGATTTTGTTACAGATCAAGGTTGATTTGTACTAGGTGTTGTAAAACCAAGAAGGTTATTTGTTTTGAACACATAGTGGAAAATGTCACAATTGTGAGGACTGGACGTAACCCAAGTTGGGTGAACCAAGATACATCCTTGTGTGGTATTCTTTCTCTTATCTCCTTATTTATTAAGCTTGATTAAATATTTGAGTTAAAAACCTAAAATGAATTTCTGATGTTAAGCTAACCAAGAACGTTCTTCGTTTTCGGGTAAAAACCAAGAACGTTCTTCGTTTTCGGGTAAAAACCAAGAACGTTCTTCGTTTTCTGGTAAAAACCAAGAACATTCTTCGTTTTCTGTTTTCTTAACCAAGATCATTCTCGAGTTAAATCCTTAAGTTTTTATGAAATTTATAAATAAGAACATTTACAATTCAAACCCCCTTTCTTATAATTCAATATTTCTACTTCAATTGAGATTGCTCGTTCCTTTTTTGTTGTCTGCTTCGGTTCCTAGTGAGTTTTGGGGGGAAGCAGTTCTTACTGTTGTTCATGTTATTAATAGAACTTCATCATTTGTCATATCAGGTTTGTCTCCCTTTGAAAATTTATATGCTTCTATCCCTGATTACTATTCTCTAAAAGTCTTTGGTTCTACTTGTTTTGTTCTTCGTCCACAAGTATAGCGCTATAACTTGTCTTTTTGGTCTGCCATATGTGTTTTTCTTGGTTATGGGGATGGTTAAAATGGTTATCATTGTCATGATCCTCATGCCAGAAAACTATATGCTTCTTGTAATGTTGTTTTTCTTGAGCACATCCCTGTTTACTTTGTTTCCTCTTATTCTCATATTATTAAGAGTTAAGAACTAACCCATGTTGATCCGTATGGTCCTAATGATAATGATTCTAGTGATTGTAATCTTGAGAATTGTAGAATAAATACTACTACTTCACATGATGAAATCCCTCTTGTCCCTCCAGTTGTCCAACCACCTCATATGATTGTTGGTCTTTTGTCTCTGCCTCCTCGTTACCCCTCTCATCATTGTAAGTCTTCTCAGGTACCTGATTTTCTCTATTCCACTTATTCAATTTTTTTTTATTCTTTCTTAACCTATATTCACAATTCGTCTAAGCCTTCTTCCTATAAAAAGGCTATTTTTTATCCTCTTTAGCAGCAGACTATGTCAGAAGAACTCTTTGCATTGCATACAACTGATACTTAGGAATTAATAGTTCTTCCTCTTGGAAAACATGCTATTGGGCCTCGTTGGATATACAAGATCAAAATTAAGTTTGATGGGTTGGTTGAGCGCTATAAAGCACGTCTTGTTGCTAAGGGATTATCTCAACAATATGATATGGATTATGAAGATACTTTTGCTCATGTAGCCGAGATGATCACTATTGGTACTCTTATTTTAGTTGCATCTATTCGTCAATGGCATATTTCCCAAATGGATGTCAAAAATACCTTTTTAAATGGTGAACATCACGAGCTTTGTTTTCTCTCTAGTGAACATGATTCTGCATTGTTTATAAGGTCTACCACTTATGGTCACATTATACTTTCTTTGTATGTTGATGATATGATTATTACAGGTAATGATGTTAGTGGAATCAATGAGTTGAAATTACAGTTAGCCAAGCAGTTTGAGATGAAGAACTTGATAACTTTTCGTTATTTATGGAGATTGAAGTTACCTACTCTTCTAAAGGCCACCTTCTTTCCCAATCGAAGTACATTGTCAACATTCTTGAACAAGCTCATATTTCTGATAATAGAGCAACATATACTCCTCTTGAGTTGAATGTAAAATATGCTCCCTCGAATGGTGATTATTTACCAGATCCCATTTTGTACCGCACTTTGGTTGGTAGCTTGGTGTATCTTACGATTACCAGACTTGATATTGCTTATGGTGTTTATATTATCTGTCAGTTTGTTGTCTCTCCCACTACAAGACATTGGGTAGTTGTTCTTCATATTTTTTGTATTCTTCGTTGTCTACAAAGAACTCAATTTAAGAGCCTTATCTTTTTGTCGTCGTCCTCATTGGAGTTGCATTCTTATTCTAATGTTGATTTGGATAGTGACACCACTAATCGGAAGTCCACCACATGATTATGTATCTTTCTTGGAGACTCTTTTATTTCTTGGAAAAGTAAGAAACAAGACATTGTCTCTCGCTCTTTTATAGAAGCTGAGTATCGTGTTATGGCATCCACTACTGTTGAAATAATTTGGTTACGTTGGCTTTTATCTGATATGTGTATCTTTCTTTTTGAGTCAATTCTGATGAATTGCGATAACAAGGATGCTATTCAAATTGCTCATAACTCGGTCTTTCATGAATGCACCAAACACATTGAGATTGATTGTCATCTTACTCGTCATCATCTTCAACATGGAACCATTACTCTACCGTTTGTCCCATCTTCCTTGCATATTGTTAATTTATTCACAAAGATGTATTCTATTAAACGTTTTTATTTTTTAGTTGACAAGCTCTTGATGTTTCATGTTAATGCATTGTGAGTTTGAGGGGAGATATTAGATAATATTATTATATATTAGTAGTAAGGGAATTTAGACTTTTCTATTCTCTTGTATATATACATTTATGGTAACCCTATCACATTATTGTTGTTGTTCATTTGGTTTATGAAACCCTAGTTGGTTTTATGTCTTCCTCCTCTCTTCATCTTTTTTCCTTCTATATTTATCATTGTTAATTCTTCCAACTTGATTTTTTTTTAAAGTGCTAGAAAAATATCGGCTAAAAAAAATAAGAAACTACGAAAATACATTAACCAAAAAACATGAAACTTTTAAAATACATCGATTGAAAGAAAATAGAATGTAAAAAATAGAATGTAAAGACATATGAAACGTCGAAAGTACATCGGCACAAATTGAATATCAAATTTGATCAACCATCCATTATCTTGATGGATATAAGCCAAAATATAAATTAAAACTAATATATAAAAAATTATCACCAAATATATTTTAAAGAAATTCTTCTTTAGTTGAAACAAGAATTTTTTTTTAATATAGTCTTGCTTTTAACTTTAATTTTTTTAACCAGAATATTTGAATTTGAAATTGTAGGGGATATGTCATTTGATCTGCCAAATTTATGAAATGACCAATTTGTTTAAAGATTCAAGACCATCAATCAATTTGAAAAATTGAAATTGCAAAGTAGAGATCAACGAAGGTTTAAATAAATTTGTTGAAACATCGTTAAATAGAGCATATCCTAAACAATGTATCACTTGTATTGATTTAAAATTTCAATTTCAACTACTAATTTATTATTTCGTAATTCAAAAATTTAAATTTTCTTATCATACAATTTGAAAGACTTAGATAATGATTCATCCAATACATAAAATAACAAAAAACTTTAGACTCTAAATGTGAATTTGGGAGGGAAGGGAGGACATTGATGGGAGAGAAAAATAAACTGGAACATTGCTGTTGAATCCAATAAATACAAGATTAAGCTCAATATTTTTAGTAGTGGTCTAGTTCAGGGGTTGTTTAGCCCATTTACTTTTTAAAAAGTAACCCTAATTAAATATCGTAAATGACGTGTGCCTTGTTTCTTAATTAGTGAGTCAATCCCTTTCCATTATGTTAGTAACATGTGCCTTGTTGGAAATAATAAGTTGATGTTTGTTAGAATATTCGTTGTACAATGAGCTACTGGATTTTGTCAAAGCCTTGTATTTCTTCTTTTTGTTAAAATAAAAAAAATAAAAATAAAAAGAGTGAGATTCAAGTGACTAGCTGTTCAACAAGGTTTCGAAAATTACTTTTATCACTTTGAAATGAAAAACAAAACAAGACAGGAGCAGAAGCCACAAATGGAAAAGTGAGTGGCGCCTAACTAATAGGATATGCTGTAGTCTGTAGGTATTGAGACTAGGGTTATGCTTTTGAAAGTAAAGAATATTGGACCAAACTAGTAAGGTCAATTGTCCATTTTTTAAACTATTTTTTATCCTTTTTTATTTTTTATAGAACTAATATTTATTATTTATTATTATACTTGTATGCATTCTTTTTTATTTGTAAACTTATGTATTTGTTATTTTTTAATGTATTTGTTTGTGAGTTTTATCAATTTTAATTTATGTGGTATGCTTAATTATTTAATGTAATTTAGTACAATATTTATTTATTTATTTATTTATCTATTTATTTATTTATTATACTAGCTGTCTTTATGGGTTTATTTCAGCCATTATCTATTTCTAATGTTGTACAAATTGATATTAGTTTGGACTTTATCGAAAGATTATCCTCTCCCATAGTAAACAGGTTACCCTAATGGTGGTGGATAGACTTTATTGAAAGACTATCCCCTCCCATAATTTATCATTTAAAATTTGGAGTAAAAATATCATCGATATTAAATAATTAATCATAACCATAATCTCCAAGAAAATGAAAAGTTGAGAAAAAGGACAATAGAAAAGAAGAGATAAAGTGAAAAAAAATGAAATACAATATAATATATAGTATAGTTTCTATTAATTAGAACAATGTTTGGATTAGTTGGGTGCCAATGTCATGCCAAATGATGTCTTTATTTCTTATTCGGGTGAGTGCATTTATGAAGTGAGAGATGGATCAATTGTGTAAATATAAAAATTGAGGTGGTCAAATTGAAAATAAGAAATTATCCAATTTTCACCATTGAGGACATGAGTGAAGAACAAGGGCACTTTACAATGTAAATCCATGGTTTGACCCAATAATTTTAACAATGTACAAATGTTTAAGGGTTGTTGAGTCTATTTCTCTTGTCGATTATATTTACTCATTATAAGTATACGAGTTGTTTCTCAGTGAGTGAGTTACTCCTTTTCTATTATATTAATGAAATGTGTTTTAGTGGCAATAGAAAGGTTGAACCTTGTTTGCATATTTCTTGTTCAATGAGCTACTAATTGTTACTAACTCCTCCTTATAACGGACCGAAAAAAAAAAAATTTAGCTCTAATATCAAATATTGTCTAAATTGATTGAGCATTTCTTTGTTTGCATCGAAAATCATTCTTAAAATAGATTTCCGACCTTGAGTAAGGCTCTCTTGATTTTTTTCTCTAAGCATCCAAGCCGTCTCAGAAATAGAGAAAAATCTATTGCCATATTTGAGAAAGTGATTTATAGTGAAAATGATAAGAGAGTATTTAAGATAAATATATTTTTAATTCTTAGAGTGTTATAACAACATTGAAAGAGTTTGAAGAATTTATCCAAACCTTCCAAAACCCTCTAAAATTTTCCTCCAATACATTTTTTAAGTTCATCTAAATTAGAAGAATTTTGTATTTGTTGTTAAAATTGAAAGTTAGCCGAATGATTGGCTAATAGTTTCAACTATTGATTCTATTTTCCTTTAAATGATTGTGTCAACGAAGGATTCTTTGGATATGAATTTCCTAACTCGTCCAAGTAGTGTTAAATACAAAATTTATTTTTTTATGAACTACTAAACTGAAGTAAACATATAGTAGAAAGGATAAACTCTGAGAAAAAGATAAGTTTAATTGATTGTGTGTAGTTTGTAATGAGATATACAATGGGTATTTTATTGACAAAGCTAGTCTTACTAGTCAATGCATCGTGGTCAACAAAATCTAACGATGACTTGCCTCAATCGACTAATCTCGTAGGTAGTATGTATTTTTGTTTGTTTCTAGGGGTGTACATGGCACCCCACGTTTGATATGTACTTCTTTCATTTAACAAAATAACAATTTCTTCTATCTATGGATATTTTACCATTCACTTTCAGCCTCCGTGAAAATAGTCGCTTCAGTTAGTGGTTGCTAAAAACAAGAGTTGTTAGTCTTTACAACTTGAATTATCAATTTCTATGTGCTTTTGATGATTTCAGACAATCAGCCGATCTCTTTGGATTTTCTTAAACTTCAAAAAGATCTAATTGATTCATAATCGACTGTTCTTATTTCGACTACTTTACAATTGACTATAAAGACATGGACTAAACCCTTGTCGACTATTAATCGTTTTTTACTAACAATTTATAATATTTTTTAAGTGTCAATAATATTATGAATAAAAATATACTTCTCAAAGTCCTCCCCACCAAAATTATTTCCTTGCCCAAACATAGTGTAGTCGCACATTCCTCATTTTGCATCTGATTGTTAAAACCATTGCATGGCCCAGATAGGTTGACTTAGTTTTTGTGATTTGTATTCATTTTTGTTTGTACATTATGACGATTTAATTTTGATTATTGTATAATTTTTTTTGGACGATGGTTATGTGTTCACTATAAGTTGTGATGGGATTTCTTTCAATATATTTGTTTCAAGTGCAAGTTACATCTGAAATATTTTAGTCAATATATACCTCTTTCTTTGCTCTTGACGTGTTGCAATTTCAATCGATGAATCTAAAGGTTCATTTAGCGGCCAGTTCTTCCCTTCCTTTCTCTTTTCTACATACTACCTATGTACAATACTTGTCGTTTATTGTGTTTCTCTTTTTAAAATTGAGAAAGGAAAGTTGCCGTTTACTGTTTCTCTCAAGAAAATGTTAGTAATTTTCATAGAAGGTAGTAATTTATGTTAAACTTTTAGAAATTAAGAAAACATTAATTTAATTATGAATCAATGTCCTACCCAAATTATATTTAAAACCGTAAAGGTAATAATATAATTAGACGTAAATGATTTTCATTTTTACAAAGGTACACATAAAGTCTTATTCTTCAAGTATTTAATTACTATATAATATATATATATAATCAGTATAAAAATATTTTACACATATTTAAATAAATCTTACAATTTAAATATTTGTAAAAAGTATATCCTTAAAATCTAAACATATTGAGTAGATAAACAAAATCTAAAAGATCGCATTTTTCATAACAATACCTACGCTTGCATTTACTATTGCGGCAATCTGTAACTAACCCAATCACAAACTAACATCAATCCAAACCTTTTCATATCTTCACATTATATATATTCCAATTCCAAATCTCATTTTTATAATATCTTCTTCTTCCTCACATCACTATTCAAATTCACAATTCCTCTAATTTTAATGTCTTCAATTCCCCTTTTCTCTCCATTAACACACTCTAAACAAAATCGTCAATCTTTCAAATTTCTATCCCTCGTACAATCTCGTTCTTCCTTTTCAATTCAAAGGGTCTCAAATCATGGCTCTATGTTGAATTTCGCTCGTTCAACTTCCAATTTTAATAGGAGATTTCGGTTTAGTCGTAGAAAGGGGAAATCTTCGTTTATTACTTTTTGTGTTGATGAAAGTGTTGGTGGTGGTGAAGTTGGAGAAAGAGATTTGTCTCAGTTGTTATCTGCATTGCTTCCTTTTGTTGTTGCTGCTACTGCTGTTGCTGCTCTTTCTCAACCTTCCACTTTCACTTGGTGGGGTTCCTCGTTGCATTGCATTTATTTGCTTTTGGTTTCATTATCATCACTTGTATGTATGACATTTGAAGTAGTTTTTAGTTATAGTTAAAGTCAAAGTTTTTCATCTGATGTGTATATAAATTAATTCATTCATTTTTTTAAAGCACAGGAGATCTTTTTTAGGATAGTGGTTTGTTTTGATTAAAAAATTCAATGTAACTGACAACTAGAATTTATTTTCGAGTTGTTATTCTAATACCTTTATGTTTATTTTATATTATATATTCTAGTTGTTATTTTATTGAGACTATTGGGGACTGTTAGTTAATTCATTAATTAATTACTAAAATGTTGAACAATTAGGCTTTCATGTTTTTGATTAAAGGGTTGTAAGATAGTATTATATATTGCCCTTTCCTACTTTGTTAGTGAATATATTACTGAACCTAAGTTTTCTATTTTTTTTTAAGTTGTTCTTTTTGCTTGCTCTTTTTCAGTTAAGAATTTGTGATTCTATCATTCAGTTGAAGCATATAGAATTTTAGTTTTTAAAATAGCATTAATGGTCATTTTACAACTGTCTTCGAGGATATTTGGACTCTATCTCTAGAACGGAATAGTATAGAAATGAAAGAACTAAAGTTTCAACTTGTTTACTGTTTTCAGGGTATCTAAAGATTTATATGCACCAGCTCTTGGTGGGATTATGTTATCAATTGGGATAAGACTATCCATAGATGATTTTGCTCTTGCGATCAAAAGGTTTGATTTTCATTATTACTATTTTTTTTTATAAGTAGGAATTGAACTCAGTACGCCGAAGTTTCTGCACTCACGCACTATACCCCAACCACTTGTGCTAGACTTCGGTGGTTTTCTTAGGCTTATTTTTAATAATTGAAATAATGGAATTTCTTCCAACATTCATTGTTTTGATTTCTGTTGCAGGCCTTTACCACTTTCCATTGGGTTTATTGCTCAATATGTATTGAAACCGGTACTCGGTATCTTGATTGCAAAGGCTTTCGGTTTGCCTAGAATGTTTTATGCAGGCTTTGTCCTCACAGCTTGTGTTTCAGGAGCTCAGTTATCTAGCTATGCAAGCTTTATAAGCAAAGGGGATGTGGCCCTATGCATTCTTCTTACAACCTATACCACTATTGCGTCGGTTATTGTTACACCATTATTAACCGGTCTTCTAATTGGATCTGTTGTGCCAGTTGATGCTGTTGCCATGTCTAAGTCGATATTACAGGTAAGTTGTAGCTGCTTTTTCTAAGTAATTATTCTACCTGAATTTGATTTAATGAGAGAGTAATTAATTTTCTGAAAATTCAACAGGTTGTTCTTGTTCCGGTGACACTTGGTCTTCTTCTTAATACCTACGCGAAGCCAGTTGTATCTATTATTCAACCCGTGATGCCCTTTGTTGCTATGATTTGTACTTCATTGTGCATTGGCAGCCCTCTTGCTATAAACCGAAATCAAATTTTGTCAGGCGAAGGTCTCCGGTTGGTTGCTCCAATTTTAATGTTTCATGCTGCTGCATTCACCTTAGGATATTGGTTCTCAAACCTGCCATCCTTAAGGTATGCTCACTTTTTAGAAAGTTTATTGAAAATGAAAATACTAAATTATATTACATTGATGCAGATTTCATTTGATGAAATATATATGTTTTAATAGAGAGCTTTAAGGTTTAATTTGTTCCCAACTAGTGTTGTTAAATAGCGGCTGCGGCGCTAATAGCATTGCGGAATTCGAACAAATCGCCTTTGTTCCGTGATACATCATTTCATACCAAATATTGTCAAATAACGGCTATAACGGCGCTGCAGCACTGTATCAGAATTTAAACAATATGTTATTTTCCGCGTTATGCGATCGCCAAAACTTTTTCAACAACATATTTGTTTACTTCTATTGCACGTTGTTAATTGACTGGATTTTTTCTCTCCTCATTTTTGTTGGGCCTTTATGTTTTGATGCTGAATTGTTGAGTGTATCCATGTTAATATCAGATACATGAAATAAAATGATAATGGTGCTTAATCTCTTTCCTTTCTTACTAAGATTGGTACTTCTTGAACCAACTTTGGAAAGTGTCATTTGATAGAGAATAATATTTCTTGTAATAATTTTTGTTTATAAGTTGGTTTTGTTAAAAAATTATAGTGTATTTTATTAAGTGTTGTCAAGCGGCGCTATTACGCTATAGTTTAGTGGAATTTGAATAAACACTTTTTCTCCGCGATGCATTATTTAGTATAAAATGTTGTCAAATATCCACTATTGCGGCGTGATAGCACTTTAGCATAGTAGAATTTGAACAAACTGCTGTTTTCCACGATTTATAAAGCACTGATTTTATTTTCTACCTTATTTCAAAATGTCTGATATGTCACAATAAATACAATATCACAGGCAAGAAGAACATGTGAGCAGAACAATTTCATTGTGCACTGGAATGCAGAGCTCAACCCTAGCAGGTCTTCTTGCAACACAATTTTTAGGTACTAGTCAAGCAGTTCCTCCTGCATGTTCTGTTGTAGCAATGGCAATAATGGGTCTCTGTCTTGCTTCCTTTTGGGGAAAGGGTTTTGAAATTAAAAACCTTCTCTCATTACCTTCACTCAGAACGAATTCTGCTGTTCAGGCTTAGCTTCTTGTTTTCGGATGCGAATTTGTTCGCATTGGTCGGACAATGAAGCCTGGTAAATTTAATGTAGTGGTACTAATATCAGAGATGGCTAGGAAATTTAGGTATACAGGAAATTTGAAGTGTATAGGTTAGTCATATATGATGAACAGAAAATATTTTTTGTTACTGATATGGTTGGTATACACGACCGGAGAAAATGTTCACATCATAATGAGGTATCAACATAGATGCAGAGATTGCTATTTATTCTTTATGTAGCTGCAAACGAATGCACCGTGTACATGGATATAGCCTTGGTATGTTATTGATGATTGACTGATTTACGATTAACGGATCGCCCTCTCTTATTCCAGTGTTGGTATTAACCTATGATCTGCAAACCAAGCATGGTTGCAATTTGGAAAGTGTGGTAAACACTACTTTAGATGCAGGTCAGGGAGAAATTGAATTGAATGTTATATGCTATATACCATGAATGAACTCTAGTGATAGCCAAGACATGGATTTTCATATATCATGGGTGGTGTAGATTTTCATATCTTAACCCCTGACTCTAGCTGTTTGAATTAGCAGAAGCAGGCCTAACAAAAATTACCTTCTCCTCAAGGTGTCAGTAACTAGGCTCAAGCTGTTAAACAAGGGTTGTTGAATAAAAGATTTAGCTCTCCAAAAATAACTGACTTTTCACATAGGTTTAGGCAAAAAAAAGGTTAATACTATATACGTGTTTGACATGCTTCCAAGGTTTGTCGAATCAAAGAACAAATATGTTCTTATCTATCACTTGTTTGAGTTGACAGACAAGTGAGTATTGTATGGGTGTCGGACACGGCAACACGTACAGAGGTATCCGTGCTTTAGAAATAAATGTAAAAATATATAATTGATTATTTAATTAAAATATTTTTCATCTAAAAGCAAGAAAAATAAAATTTAAATGAAATTATAGGAGAATATTATTATTATATTAATTAGCCATCTATATTTTATTTAATCAAGTAGTGCTTTAGAATTTGTTCCAAGCTTTTATAAGTGTTTGGCCGACAACCATGATAAATAATAACTTATTAATTTAAAAAGGACTAGCTAGGGTTTCACTATCTGAAGTGCCTAACTCCAAAATATAATGATATCCATCACGTGGCAAACTAGCTGGTCCATGTGTCTTTTATTTGAAATGGTGTCGACTCTAAACAGGGGTTGTTTGGGTGGCGAGTTTTCAATCACTATTGGAGTTTTCTATCATGCACCTCGATACTTTAACTTTCTACCTCCATTTTACTTGAAATTATATTTTTGCCTTTTTTTTTTACTATCTGTAAAATCTTTAGAAAATTTTAGCACTCATTTTTTCACCCTCTTTTTCGAAACTTTACAGAAATTATCCCACTATTCAAAAGTTTACAAATTTTCGACATATAAAAGTAATTTTTCTTAATTTTGAATTTTTTATAATTTCGAAACAATTATTTTTGTAATTTTCAAACTTTTAGAACAACATTAAAGTTTTGAAATAGGTTTTTTTCAAGATTTTCGAAAGTTTCCATCAACATAAAACTTTTGAAATGTTAATTTCTAGTTTTTTTCAAAACATTGAAATGTCCAAACAGTAAATTTTCGAAATTTCCAAAATTAAAAAATCGAAAGTTTGTTAATTAAAAAAATAGAAAAATATATAAATGGAAAGTTTATATCAAGAATTAAAAATGCTCAGATCCAGACCAAACATTTAGTAAATTGTTAATTTCGAAAGTTTCTAACAATTCTAAAGTTTCAAAATTTCTGCGAAGATTCCATTTCGAAAATTTTAAAATCCTTGAAAGTTTAAAAAATCTAGAAATTTTCATTTCAAAAAATTCGAAAGGTTCAACAATTTAAAAAAGAAACTTTATTTTTTTATAACTTCAAAATTTTGAACAATCTTGGAAATTTTCCTTTCGAAAATTTCAAAAAAGTTCAAAAGTTTCAACCGTTTTTAGAAAAACTTCATTTAGAATATTTTATAACTTTGAAAGTATGAACAATCTGGAAAATTTTCATTTCGAAAATTTCAAAACATTCGAAATTTTCAACAATTTCTAGAAAAAATTCATTTCGAACATTTCAAATTTTTAAAATAATACTTATTTTTCTATTTTGAATATTTGGATACTTTCGAATGTAAGAGAGATTTTTGTAAAGTTTTGAAAGAGGGGGTGAAAAAATTAGTGTTAATTTTTTTTGAGGGTTTTACATATAGTAAAAAAGGACAAAAATATAATTTCATGTAGGATGGGGGTGGGAGGTTAATGTGTGGGGGTGCATGGTAGCAACCTCGTACTATTGTTATGTCAAAGTTTATATCATCACATGTAAAAAAAATGTTTGCCTAAAAAAAGTTTTTAGAAAAAAATTCATATATATTGATTAAAGAATTTTTACACTTGCAATTAATCACAACTATTAAATTATTGAGCATGTTCGATTTTTAACACAATTGTCTCTAAAGTAATGTTCATAACTGATTGTGATGTGCTATGAATGTAATAACATTTATACGGAAAGGACATGACAATTAAACTAAAACAAAAAATAGGGTCAACCGTCATTATAGGTCGTATAAGACGTCATTTTGGTCTCTAACTTAGTAAAAAAAAACTCACATTAGTCTTCAAATCATCGAAATAGTTCCTAAAAATACAACTTATTATCATAAAATTCTTGAAAGATACAATTTACTGTCAAAATAGTCCATAACCTTTATAATATCATATACTAAATTGACTGACATTTTGATGATTCGATAACTAATTTGAGTTTTTGGTTGAGCCAGACACTATAATGATTGTATCATATACTTTCATGCTAAAGTGGTGGTTTACCAAAGTTTTATATGTAACAATATATAATGTTAATATTAATATTGATTAATAATTAAAACTTACTATTTTCAATGGCCATTATATGGATGGTCATGACTTTTAATTATTGATGGTACAATCAAACCTACAAATAACATTTTGCCCTAAATTAAAGGCAGCTTTAACCAATTTTGAGCACAAATTAAAGTCTATGTCATTGTTGGGTTAAGAAAGCTCCTTAAAGTCTTCAATACTCTCCCACCAATGCTAAATGCAATTTTAGAGACAACAGTTGAAACTGGGGTAGCCATCAAATCACTAACCATCTTTTACAAGATAGGAAAATGGGAAGAATTGAGTTTCCACCACAAAAGAAGGTCAAATTTGTCATCCTCTTCATGATTTGCCTCAAACAAATATCTTTCAAGCTCATTCTTCAATCTTCATATCAATTGAGTCTTTTTTTTTTTTTTTTTTTCTTTTTCAAATGTTAGCTTAAAAGCATTTGCCATTACAAATTGAGACAAAATTTCTATAGCTGGAGCAAATTGACTTTGAGAAATATCATCTGATTGTCCAAGAACACTAGCTCCATTCGCCCCATCAAACTTGTTCTAACTTCTTGCATGAGAGGATCCTCTCCTCAGTCCACAATAAACCATCAAATCATGTTCGGGTGAGGAAAAATAAGCAACAAAGGAAACTGAACCTGAAGAGCAAGAAAATTAATAAGTAAACACCCCACTCTAATTAACTCACATTCAAGAAGAACCTTTTTCAGAAAAAATTGTGAGTTATGTTACATTAACTTCTTTTAAATTGAGGGTTTAGGGTTTGCCTTGGATGCTCTTTTTCCATTGTCTCTATAGCTTTGCATCTAGGTGTCATCATGTAACTTTGGAATTATTGCCTCTAGTTGTTGTTTCAAAAACTTAAGTATTTTTAGCTCTGATAATCATTTTCTAATTTTCTGCCTCTGATGTGTTCTCTTACTTCTGCCTCTAGTGTTGTTCTCTTACTTTTGCCTCTGATGTTGTTTCCTATTTTCTGCCTCTGATGTTGTTCTCTTACTTTTGCCTTTAATATTGTTTTTCTTATTTTTGCCTCTAATCATGCTACCTCTGACCACATATCATATGACTTTGCCTCTGGCCACGTATCCTATGACTCTTCATGTGGTCACGTATCCTTTGACTCTTATCATGCTTGCCTCTGGTTTCAACTTTGAATTAGGGATTTAGAAATGACTTATCCTTAATTTAGTATAGTTGTTGTGGATGATGGATGCATTACATACGTGACATAATACATACATTGCATATAAAACATCTCAAGTACATTACATTCTCATTAATCGTATTATGCATGACCTTATTCATGGTGGGACAATCAAGTTATTCTAAGCATGAAATAACAAGTAAAGGAGAACAATCAGGATGTTGATTGGAGTTTGACCATACCACCTTTACCAATCAGGTCTCAATTATCTTGGTGACCCACATTAAGATGATTGAGCAACTTTTCCTTATTCTAAGGAGAAGATTTGAGGTCATGCATATGTTTTTAAGAATTAAGAAGAAAGAAAATTATAAATTAAGCTTTTATGAAAATTTAAGCTTAAAGTTTTAACTTCAGATGCATAATGTCTTCATGTTTTATACATATTTATGGAAGAATTTTTTTGAAACTACCATTTCCCTTTTATTTTCGGAGCTCACTGAGATTTTTCATCTCACCTATTTATTTTTTATTAGCAGTTGGAGGAACAAGAGATTCTGATTTTGAATCAAAAGATTAGTTCTAGACTTATTGGAATTATAATTTATTTATTTTTTTATAATGTAATCAAACATTTGTAGGTTATTTTCAAGATGTAATCTTTTATGAATCTATTAAACAAGTTGTAAACTATATTTATGAATGTAGTTTTCAACTTGTGTTTGGTGATTCTAATTTATTATTCATTGTTATTTGCTTTTATTTTTATTAAGGTGTATTGATCCAGATGCCATATTCTAGATAATTGGTAATGAGTATGACAATTTATCACCAAATTTTTAAGTCATTTCTTCATATACGAT
Organism: Cicer pinnatifidum; assembly: GCA_037974775.1. Taxonomy (NCBI): domain Eukaryota; kingdom Viridiplantae; phylum Streptophyta; class Magnoliopsida; order Fabales; family Fabaceae; genus Cicer; species Cicer pinnatifidum. Next base: position 38,039,574 of record JBBPBR010000006.1, read on the forward strand.
ACAACCATATCATTTGAGTAGGCATTGCCAACAGTAAATGTAGGAAAATTTCTTACCAACCAAAAATATATGCATTTAACATGTCTCATTTAATTCTTTCGAACAAATAGTCAAGCATTTTTCATTTTCTTATCATGCCCCGGTAATTTATAATTTTTGGAACATCTAGCTATTCAAACTTTTTGTTAGATCCCTACTATGTTTTTTAAGTAGTAAGTGCATGTTAGGATATACAAATAGGGATAATTAGGAGTTTGTTAGTAGTTGTGCTCCTAGGTTGTTAGTAGTGGTATAGGTGTAGCTGTTTTGGTGTTTCTGTTATTAGTTAGTTATCTAGGACCTAATCCCTATCCTAATGTATCAGAAGTCTTTAAATAGAGGCTTTCGCCCCTTTAGAAATGAATTTTTTTATCAACTTTAGAAATTAAGTGATGTAAACTATTGTAGGAGCGTATCCGCTCTTGTGTATCATTTTCTTGGAAGAGATTCTCTCTTATTATTTTTTATCTTTTCTTTCTAAATATTAGTGTTCTTCCTCTAAATCAAGGAATACAATTCTTGGGTTCCTAACAATTGGTTCGACCTGTCGGATTTGAAGGAGTGCCAATGTGCATGGAATTGGAGGATTGGTGGGATTAGAAGGCAGAGCTGGCCAACTTTTCAGGGAATGATCCTAATGGGTGGATTGCAAAGCCTGAAAGGTTCTTTTTGAAGCATGAAATTCACGGGTTCGATAAAGTGCAGTGGGTGTTCATGAGCTTGGATGTATGGATACTGATTTGGTTTCATTCTTGGGATAAAAAAAAACTCAGATCCAACCTAGGAATCTTTTTGCATAGGTTTGATCTGCAAATTTGGCAATCAAGAACTAGAAAACAAAGCCAAGAAGGCATTACAAGAGCCCTTTGAAGAAGCCACATCAGCAAATCAGTTGTGTACTGCAAAGGGGTTGTCGTCGGAAAACCAAGAACCATAAAAAAATTAGAATAAAAAAAGAGTGGGAAGTTAACAAAGCAAGAATCAATGAAGAAAGACTCAGAAAAGGAAGAAAATACAGTCTTGCATTTGTGGTTGAAGAAGGAAACATCACGCGACCACAACTAGGGGCTGCAACTAAGGGTGGGAATAGGCCAGACCAGACTTTGAAATGTCTGAGCCTGACCTACGATTGATTATTTAGGCCTAAGTCTGGCCTATGGCCTATCATAGGCTTTTTTCTCGCCATGGTCTGACCTTTTTGAAAGTCTGGTCCGGTCTGGAAGCCTATTTAAAAGTCTTATTCATATTAAAACAGTTAAATGTTATACTCATAGCACATGATGCTCTTCACATACCAATATCAATGTACATATCTATATATATAAAACAAAAAATAATTTTTCTAACAAAATACTTTTTAAAAAATTTGAAACAAACATTCTTTAAACCCTAAAACATAATTTTTGGTTTCAAGGAACAATTTTTTTTCCCTGAAACAAATGCACCCATTATTACTTCTCAAACAAATATGTCACGACTACTAAGTGATTGACTAATTGAATATGGAACGACTACCAAATACGGAATGACTACTGAGTGGTTGCATAATTGATAGAATTTAAAATAGGAAATAATATTATTAATATAATAATAAAAAAAATAACATTAATAAATAATAAAATGTATATAGGCCGGTCTGTCAGACTTAATAGTTTTTTTTTATAAGTCTGGGTCTGACCTATTTAAATAAATAGGCTTTAAAAATATTCTGACTCTAGCCTTTTTATTAAATAGGTTAGGCCATAAGCCTCTGACGGACAACCTAGCCTATTCCCATCCCTAGCTGCAACCCACAAAAACGGAATTGCATGTACATAGGTACTTTTGTATTTTTAACAAATAAATGTTTATTATTTGTTTTATTTATGTGGACGAATATAAAATGACTTTCTCAAATAAAAAATTGTGATGTGACATGTGATTCTGGTAAATTTTTATGTGACATGCTATTATATATCCTTTTTTGTTACATTAATCAAATTACATGTATAATGTAAATTGATGTGTGTGGAGTGGATCATGTAGATTGATACATGAATAGGAACTAAAATTTATTTAATCTATTTTTATAATTATTAAAATTGCACTTCTTTTATTAAGGGTTCAATTTTTAAGATTAAAACAAAGCCTCCAAAATCTTTAAGATGTGCCTCTTAGCTATGATAATTTTCTACACTGACTTTTTGATCAATTTGAAAGTTTAGTTTTCAAATGTCGACTATTGAATAATTCACCAATTAAGGGACGAATGAATGATTAGCTTGTCTTGGCAAATTATTCATGCTTTGTGTATATGCAATTACACTATTGATTCACCATGACATGTGCATTCCATTTGGATATTGGACCTTTTTGAACTTCTTAGCACCGTTGACATTGATTTGAGGAACATGATTATGTTTTTGTGTATTTATCTTTTCCTTTTTTTTTTATGTGATTGTTGCAACTCTGGTTTTGTTTATGCTGATCTTTATGTTCAAACAACCATAGTTTTGTCAACTCATTGTTGATGCTGGAGGCTTGACCTGTCTTGTAGATTTGTTCAAGAGACACAAAGCTCCTATAATTTCTCAAGCACTTTTTTCTGATCTTCTTATGAGAGTAGCTGATCAAATAACCATCCTTGCCCTTAGAAATACAAACATCAAGACCCTTGTCAGGTTTTTCCAAATTTCAATACCTTAGTTGTGTATAGATATTATATTATGTACTCTCAAATAGATTCCATGTTCAGACTGGAAGGTGGCTGTTATTACTAATTTGAAATTAGATAATTCTAGAACCATGTAGAATTCTATGTAAGAATCTAGAAGTGTTTTAATTGTGGGAAGCTCCTAGAAGTCACTATTAATTAGGAAGCTCCTAGAATGCGGTATTAATTAGGAAGCTCCTAGAAATGTGTCTATAGTTTTCTATTTGTACCTATAAATACCTACTTGTACTTGATATTAAGCATCAAGCAAATTGAGAGTTTTCTATTAGAAATACCTCTTTTCTCTAACAAAGTGGTATCTAGAGCTTGGTTGTGAGAGTTGAGAAATGGCAACTCGTGATTACACTACTTTTAACTTTCCTCTTCTAAAGAAAGAGAATTATGAAAAATGGTGCATTCGTATGAAAGCATTGCTTGGCTCTCAAGGTGTATGGGAGATTGTTGAAAAAGGCTATGATGAGCCACAAGATGAAGAGGCATTGTCTCAAGTAGCGAAGGAGGCTTTGGCAAAAACAAGGAAGAAAGATCAACAAGCTCTTACTCTCATTCATCAATGTTTGGATGATTCTATGTTTGAGAAGGGTGCCGATGCTACAAATTCAATGGAAGCTTGGAACATTTTGGAAAAATCACTCCAAGGCATTGACAAGGTGAAGAAGATAAGACTTCAATCTCTAAGGGGAGATTTTGAAGCTTTGAAGATGAAGGATACCGAATCAATTTTAGATTATTGCTCAAGGGTGAAGACAATTGTTAATCAAATGAAGAGATATGGAGACAAGATAGAAGATGTTCGTGTAGCGGAGAAAATTCTTCGTTCCTTGACTCCTAAATTTGATTATGTGGTATGTGTTACTGAGGAATCGAAAGATCTTGACTCAATGTCCATTGAGGAATTAGAAGGTTCATTGCAAGCTCAAGAAGAAAGAATGAAGAAAAGGAAAGAGGAGCCATTAGAGCAAGTTCTCAAGATAACAGAAGCTTCAATAGTCAAAACGGACATGGACGTGAACAAGGAAGAGGACGAGGACGTGGTCGTGGCCAAGGAGGAAGAGGAAGAGGTTTCAACCGTGAATCAAACTACGAAGAAAGAAGTCACTCATCACCAATAGTTCTTGGAAGAGGAAGAGGTTATGACTATAATCAAAGTGAAAGGAGGTATGACAAATCTAAAGTTGAATGTTATAACTGTCATGAATTTGGTCATTTTTCTTGGGAATATCGTAATGCTCCTAATCAAGAGGAAGAAGAGGCTAATTTTATTGACGAAGATGAAGAGTCAACTTTGTTGCTAACACTCAAGGAAGAAGAGAGAGAGATGCTAATAGTTCATGGTACTTGGACAATGGTGCAAGTAACCATATGTGTGGATGCAAAGAGAAATTTGTGGAGCTTAATGAAAAGATGAATGGAAATGTTTCCTTTGGAGATTCATCAAAAGTGAAAATTGAAGGAAAAGGTACAATTCTAATCTCTTCTAAAGATGGGAGCCATAAGTTGATTAGTGATGTATACTATGTTCCTAAGTTAAAGAGTAATATTTTGAGTTTGGGTCAACTTCTTGAAAAAGGATATCAAATTCTCATGAAAAATAAATATCTTTGGCTTAGAGATCAAAATAACAATTTAATTGCTAAAGTTCTTATGTCAAAAAATAGAATGTTTATCTTGAACCTAAGAACTATTGAAGCAAAATGTTTGAAGATGAGTGTCCAAGATGAAGCATGGCGTTGGTATATGAGGTATGGCCACTTGAACTTTAGTGCACTTCAAATTATGGGAAAAAAGGGTATGGTGAAAGGGATGCCCTCAATCAATCATCCAAATCAATTGTGTGAAGGTTGTCTTCTTGGCAAGCAAGCTAGAAAAAGTTTCCCTAAAGAAGCCACATCAAGAGCAACTAAGCCACTGCAATTTGTGCATACTGACTTGTGTGGACCAATCAATCCATCTTCATTTGGTAAGAGTAAATATTTCATTCTCTTTATTGATGATTGTAGTAGAAAAACTTGGATTTATTTCTTAAAACAAAAATCAGAAGCTTTTGTTGCTTTCAAGAACTTCAAAGCTCTTGTATAGAAGGAGAGCGGTCATGAAATCAAAGCTTTGAGATCTGATCGAGGAGGTGAATTCACTTTGAAGGAGTTTAATGAATTATGTGCAACTCATGGAATTCATCGTCCATTGACAGTTCCAAGATCTCCGCAACAAAATGGAGTGGCCGAGAGAAAGAACAGAACTATTTTGAACATGGCAAGATGCATGCTAAAATCCAAAAGGATGCCAAAGGAGTTTTGGGCTGAAGTAGTTTCTTGTGCGGTCTATTTGAAAAATCGCTCTCCAACTTCAAATGTCAAAGACCAAACCCCGCTAGAAGCATGGAATGGAAGAACGCCTAGTGTTAATCATTTGCGCGTCTTTGGGAGCATAGCATATGCACATGTGCCACAACAAGAAAGATCCAAACTTGATGATCGAAGCATCAAATATGTCTTTGTTGGCTATGATCCACATTCTAAAGGTTACAAGTTGTACAACCCATGCAACAATAAGGTAATGGTGAGTCGTGATGTTGAATTTGATGAAGATGCTACATGGAATTGAGAGGATCAAGAAGAAACAAACTATAATTTCCTTCCATATTTTGAAGAAGATCAAGAGGCCACAACACCAGTTCAAGATGCAACTCCACCTTCTTCACCTCCGTCTTCACCTACTTCTCTAGATGAAAGTTCAAGCGATAGACCAAATAAGATGAAAGATATAGAAGACATTTATGAAAGGTCAACTGAAATTACTCTTGACCTTGAAGAGTTGTATTGTCTCTTGGCGGATAGTGAGCCATTAAATTATGGAGAAGCAATGAAAGATAAAAGGTGGAGACAAGCCATGGACGAGGAGATCAAATCAATTGTGAAGAACAACACTTGGGAATTAGCAACTCTTCCAAAAGGCCATGAAGCAATTGGAGTCAAATGGGTGTACAAGGCTAAAAAGAATGCTAATGGAGATATTGAAAAATACAAAGCAAGACTTGTTGCAAAAGGCTACAAACAAAAACATGGAGTTGACTATGAAGAAGTTTTTGCACCAGTTGCTCGCATAGACACTATTCGTTTGTTAATCTCTGTAGCAGCTCAAAATAAGTGGAAACTTTATCAACTTGATGTAAAATCGGCATTTCTAAATGGCTATCTTGAAGAAGAGGTCTATGTTGAGAAGCCAATGGGGTACGTGATTAAAGGACATGAAGATAAAGTTTTGAGATTAAGAAGAGCGCTGTATGGATTAAAGCAAGCACCAAGAGCATGGAATAGTCGCATCGACAAATACTTCCAAGACAATGAGTTTGCTCGTTGTCTCAATGAATATGCTCTTTATGTTAAAATTTGTGATAATGGAGATATTTTGATTGTTTGTCTTTATGTGGATGATCTTATATTCACTGGGAACAATCCAAGTTTGTTTGAAGAGTTCAAAAAGGCCATGGCGCTTGAGTTCGAGATGACTGATATCGGGCTCATGTCATACTACTTAGGCCTAGAAGTAAATCAATTGGAAGAAGGTATATTTATTTCTCAAGAAAACTATGCAAAGGAAGTTTTGAAGAAATTTAAAATGTTTGATTGCAATCCGGTGAACACACCAATGGAGAGCGGATTGAAGTTGTCAAAGTTTGAAGATGGACAAAAGGAGGACCCTTCTTTTTTCAAAAGTCTCGTTGAAAGCCTAAGATACTTAACATGTACAAGACCTGACATTCTATATGCGGTTGGAGTAGTGAGTCGTTTCATGGAAGCTCCTACTACTACACACATGAAAGTCACTAAGAGGATACTTCGCTACCTTAAAGGTACGCTTGATTATGGACTATTTTACTCTTCTTATAATGATTTTAAATTTTTTGGATTTTGTGATAGCGACTTTGCGGGAGATATTAATGATAGAAAGAGTAAGTGGCTGTATATTTTTCATGGGAGACTGTGCTTTTTCATGGAGCTCAAAGAAGTAACCTATTGTCATACTTTCAACATGTGAGTCAGAGTATGTAGCAGCAACATCTTGCACTTGTCATGCTATTTGGCTAAGGAGATTATTGGAGGAACTTCATATACCACAAAAGGAAGCTACTGATATTTATATAGACAACAAGTCGGCACAAGCACTTGCAAAGAATCCAGTGTTTCATGATCGTAGCAAGCACATAGACACAAGGTACCATTTCATTAGAGAATACATTGCCAAGAAAGAAGTTGAGCTTAAATATGTGAAGACTCAAGATCAAGTTGCAGACATTTTTACAAAGCCGTTAAAATTTGAAGACTTTCAAAGGCTAAGAGCAAGACTTGGAATGAAGAAGAAAATTTCAAATTAAGGGGGAGCAATGTTATTACTAATTTGAAATTAGATAATTCTAGAACCATGTAGAATTCTATGTAAGAATCTAGAAGTGTTTTAATTGTGGGAAGCTCCTAGAAGTCACTATTAATTAGGAAGCTCCTAGAATGCGGTATTAATTAGGAAGCTCCTAGAAATGTGTCTAGAGTTTTCTATTTGTACCTATAAATACCTACTTGTACTTGATATTAAGCATCAAACAAATTGAGAGTTTTCTATTAGAAATACCTCTTTTCTCTAACAGTGGCATCCCCCCTCTTGTTGAATTGCTCGAATTCAATGATACAAAGGTACAAAGAGCAGCTGCAGGTGCCTTGGGAACTCTTGCATTTCACAATGCTGAAAATAAAATTCAGGTAATTGACTTTGCACAACAATTTGTTATGGTGGATTCTTTTGTTATGGTTGCTTACAAGAATAAAAATTGCAGATTGTTAGATGCAATGCGTTGCCTTCTCTTGTACTAATGCTTGGATCAGAGGATCCTACAATACATTATCAAGCGGTTAGACCATAAATTAATTTACATAATCCCTTATATTAAACTTTGCTTTTTAAAGAGTTTTAGCTCTACTAGAACAAGCTGAATTAGTGTGTTTTTTTTGTAGGTTGGTGTGATTGGAAATCTGGTCCACTCTTCACCAGATATTAAGACAGAGGTTCTTCAAGCTGGGGCTTTACAACCTGTTATTTGCTTACTAAGGTGACTTATCTTGATTTTTTTTTCCTTCCTTTAATCGATCCATAGGACATTATAGCTGCTATGTGGTAGTAAGCTATCACTTATATATTAATAATTTAATACACTTTCGTCTGAATAACATCTGCAAGTTCATGATTTCAATGATAGTTCCTGCTGTTTGAAAAGCCAAAGAGAAGCAGCACTTTTAATTGGTCATTTGGCTACAACAGATTCAGATTGAAAGGTTGATTAAGTTGTGTTTTGCAAACTTACAGTCTCATGTGTGGAATTCTCTTAATTGATGTTCATACTTGGTTCATGCAGATTCACATTGCCCAAAGAGGGGCTATACAACCCTTAATTGACATGCTTAAGTCACCAAATTTACAGATCAGGGACATGTCTACTTTTGCACTTGGGAGGTTGGCGCAGGTGAATTTCTCTAGCAACAAATATTATTCATTTATTGAAGTCAATTCTAATTGTTTTACGCAATTAATGTTAGGATTCACACAATCAAGCTGGTATTGCTTATAAAGGAGGTATAGAGCCTCTGCTCAATCTTCTTGGATCTAAGAATGGCTCCACTCAACAGTCAACACAATGCAGCTTTTGCTCTCTACGGATTTGCTGACAATGAGGTATAATTAGTTTCCTTGTTCTTCGGCTCTTTAATAATCATTGATGCCTGGTGATATGCAGCCTCTGACAAAAGAGTTATGAATGATAGGACAATGTTCCCGCTATTATTAAGGTTGGCGGTTTTCAAAAACTGCAGAATGGACATTTCAATGCTCAAGTACGTAAATTCACTCTTTGTAGTACAATACTAGTATACTTTTGCATTTTATTTAATTTAGTTGTTTATCAAGGTCAGTGACAGAACCTCTTTTTTCTCACTAATTTACTCTTCTATCGGTTGTTGTTTGACTTGCAGCGCACTCAAGAGTGGGTGACAAAGGCGTTAAAACGATTGGAAGAGAAGATGCAAGGGAGAGTAAGTTTTCTTCCAACTTATCAGTTCCTCCTAATGCTTGAAATTATTAGTCATAAGATTAGAATCACAAGTAATTCAAACAATCTTTTTTTGTTGCTTACATTGTTGATTTTGATTATTGTATCAATTCCTTTTTGGCAGGTACTGAAACACATGCTATATCTTATGCGCTCTGCAGAAAAGGGTGTTCAAAGATGTGTCGCTCTTGCTCTTGCACATTTATGTTCCCCTAATGATCGTAAAACTATTTTCATTGAAAATAATGGTATGGAAATTTATTATACACTTTTTTGTTGTCCCCCCTCTCTCTCAGGTAATACCTAGAAACTATTTTCAATCAATATGCTAGTATATCTTCAGGATTAGAATTGCTGTTGGATCTTCTTGAATCTACAAACCAAAAGCAGAAGGGTGAAGCTTCAGCAGCGCTGTACAAATTGGCTCACCTAGACTTATGTTATCCTGCTCCTCCATCACCAACTCCCCAGGTATTTTCCTTCTTATGTTGGGCTCATTGCATTCATTTTGGTTTTTTGTGCTTCACTTGTTGAAGCATTTGTTCTACGTTATCATTACTGCATAATTCAATTGAAGTCACAAAACATATTGCCGTCGAATTTGAGTTGTCCACATTCTGCTGTCTATATATTACGGGGATAAGAATGGGAAATGTGATCTTTGTTTGTTTTCTATATAGGTATACTTGGGTGAGCAATACGTAAACAATCCTAAAATTTCTGATGTCACATTCATAGTTGAAGGTAATGAAGCTGCTGCCAATTTTTGCTGTTGTTTTCTGTTAAATTGTCGCTTGTATGCATTGTTGATCCTGAAATGTGTACTAATTTACTCTGTCTTCCCGCCTGCATGCAAAAGCTTTTGTGCTCATAAAGTTTGTTTAGTTTCTTTTGATATATTTCGCGCAATGTTTGATGGGGGTTATCGGGTAATTCTTAACTAATTACTAATCATTTCACTTTATTTCAAGTCTTCTTTTAATTTTATGTGTCTGATAGAAATAGAAAGAGATTACTAGTAGCTCAATAACAAAAAACAAGATATGACAGTATCAATGGAGTAAATGGATATGTGTATTAATGGAAACTCTTCCAATTGCTGAAACGTTTTTCGACGATGCCCACTAATAAGCTAATGATTACTCTCCTCTCCCTATTCTCCCACATCCCCCTCTGTACATATACCTCCATAACAGAATCGCACGGGACCTACTGCCACCTCATTAACCAACTTCTCCTTCTCTCTCTCTTCTCTTTGCAACAAGGCCTACCTCTGTTTCAGGCCCATTATTTAGGCTCCTATCAGTGTCTTTAATGCGTTAAGGGTACTAGTTATCTTGCCCCATAATCACCTTGCAGTGAAAATAGGAGTAATTGATTTGTGGAATTACATGTAAATATCCTTAGTAATGTCTTACAATGTAAAATGCAGGAAAAGGAAGCCAAAGATATAGAGATTCCAAATATTAAATGGGACGTCTTTGAGTAGATGATGAGGTATTTTGCTTCCGTCCCTTTTCTTCTAGCATTTTGATGTAAACAAAAATAGGCTTAATGTATCAACTGATTTTCTGTTGCAATTATTAGATTTATATACAATGCAACAGTAGATGTAAATTCGAATGTTGCTGTGGACCTCCTTAAAGCTGCAGATCAATATCTTTTGGATGGTCTTAAGTATTTTTGTGAATATGTTATTTCTGAGGTAGGCCAAAACCTGATTGAGTTTCTTTTATTTGTGTTGAATTTTGAATGGTTTAGTTTAATATCTTTAAATTATTTTTACAGGATATTTCTGTGGAAAATGTCTCACTGACGTACGAGTTGTCAGTCACTTCCAATGCTACATGGTTACGATAAGAGTGCGTCGTACTCTTCGTCCTGCAGGAATTTGATAAATTGAGTTTCGAACCATGGTATGTTTATGTTACATTACATTCTGCACAACTAGATTATTAGTATTTCTTTTATACTACACAGCAATACAGTATCCATCATATTTTTTCCCAATCTTCTAAATATGCAGGTTATCAGACATTTTATCAGACATTCGCGAAATCTTCTCAACTTTTCTTACCAAGCCTGATTACTTTTCTTACCAAGCCTGATTCCTTAGACTTAGTCTTTAAGGTGAAAATATACAAAGTTGTAGATGTTGAGTTTATTATAAACATAATTGCATGTCATTCTTTGGAACAACCTTTAGAACATGTTTGTTTCTGTGTTCTCATGTGCCGAGTGCATGGTGAGCAAACTATTCGAAGGGTAGTATCTGTCCAATTGCATGGAAGCACCTTAATTATGTAGTTTCCGAAGTGGTAGAGAAAGAGCCATTATGTTGGAGATAAGTTATGAAAGTCTTGAACCGTATTTTATATTATTTTGGCATTAAAATGTCTATTTCCTTGAAATAATCATATTATAGTTTGGGTCTTTTTCAGGCCAGCCAATGCTGCTTTCGGAATTGTCATTTTCAAGTCATATATATGTATGAAGTATTAGATTTTGGATATTGCTGATAGGTGACGGCAATGTCACTAGCTCATATAAATAAGAGTCAACATAAATTACACTAGTTAACATAAACCCATGACCGTTCGCCACTAGACCACAATGATAAATCTAATAAAAAAGTGTCACTTTAGTCATATATGTTTCACTAAGTATTTATATTTTTATGGATTATCGTTTTCTAATTATGTGTGCATGAATAATTTTAAATTGAAATAAATGTATTTCATGCATATACTAAATCAAATATATAATATTATACTTTAATTTTCATTATACGAGAATTATATTTTGTTCTCATATAATTTAATTTTTATGTTTAGTGATTTTTATAATTTTAATTAGTTTTAGATTAGCCACATCACCCTTAATTGGTTAAAATTATCACTAAAGTTTTAAGATCACATAAGGAACTAGATATTATATTGTAATTAATTATACATGGTACATTGAATTTCATACAACAGGAATTTTCATTATATTTGTGAGGTAAAACGTGAAATTATTGTCATAACTTGCCCACAAGGATTATGAATTGGCACATTATTTGATAGTTTTATTATAAAGTATAGTTTGGATAGAAAATCAAATTATTTTATATGCGTAAGGTATGCTATAATATATATATATATATATATATATATATATATATATATATATATATATATATATATAT
>JBBPBR010000006.1:38051674-38062989 GCA_037974775.1 Cicer pinnatifidum
ATATATAACTTAAATAAGTTTTATTAAATTAAAAATTTAGTCGTAATTTTTATGTTACAAGATCTATTTTATGGTATGTTTATATTGGTAATACATGCAGTTAAATATGCATAAATTTTGACATGAACTTTTGATTTTGCACACAATTTTTCAACCTGCTAATTTTTTGGATATCTAATACGAGATTCTTGAACTCAAAGGAGATAGGTATGGAATAAAAGGATTCTTCTCCATTTAGAGTGGATGGACATAGACTATGATACTAGGAAGGAGGGACCATTTGCAATTACTAATGAAAGTACTTTAGCTGACGTTGCACTATATGAGTGGTGGATTGATTATGGATCACCAATCCATATAACTAATTCCTTACTGATATGAAAAACCTAAGGAAACTAGTAGGAAGTGAGCAAATTTTCCTATCAGGTAGCAGGATGGGCTCACATGTGGAGGCTATTAGAACTTGCATTTTAATTTTTATAATGGGTTAGTTTTGAAATTATAAATGACCTTTTATGTCCTAAGTTTTTCGCAAACCTTGATTTTAGTTTCTAGATTTGCATCGTTTGGATATTCCTCTAATTTTAAAAACATCTCTTTTGAATTATTTTATAATTCTGAATGTGTTGGGAATGGTATATTGTATGGTATATTGTATGATGGTATTTGTCGTATTAATTTATAAAATGACTCCATTTATAATTCTTAGCATGTTCAAATTGGCATTAAAAAATGTAATATTAACGATAATTCCTCTATGGTATTAAGAGTAACAACCTGTCTATTTTATTAAACATAGAAGTTAATTATTAAAATTGTTAATTTAAAAATAAAATAATTAGTTTATTTGTTAAAATAAAGTATTATTGTAATATTTGGACAAGGGCAATGACGTAATTTTCACTCTACCTCTCTAATATATCTTTCATCCTCTCAATCTTCAACCTCTCATTTTCCTTCATTTTTTCAAATCACTTGAACCCAAAAGTTTGGCAAAGCTCTTTAAAGCCATTTTTAAACCTTGCATGTCTCAATTTGTCTCTAACCAGATTCAATCAAGGAAGCAGTGCGATAATAACCAAAAAAGGAAGAACTTGAGTCAAAATGGCAATTGGGGAGCTCAGCAACCAATTTAATCAAAACATCGTCCTTTCTCTCTTGTCACAAAATGTGAGTTACTTTTATTAAAGGTTTTTTTTGTTATGAGTAGGGATTTAATTTTTTGAAGTTGTTTGGAAGAAAAGAGGAATGGAAGAAAACAATTCACATAGCTAGGCATTTCATTGAAAATGTAAGTAAGTTAGAACGTGCATGTTGTTTATCGTTGTGATATTTGTGAATGAATTATATGTTAGGAAAAATTTACTTAGATGTGCATAACTAGATTTAAGGTGATTATTATGCTTGTCCAGCATGATTTATGTTCGTTATTGCCGTTGCCTTTGATGTGTTTGTGAAATTGTGTTATGTTACATTAATTTCTTCTAGTACGAGGATTTTGAGCACTGAAATTTTTTGAATAAAGTGTTTTGGGTTATTACGGTTTAGGAGAATTAGAGTGTGATAAAATGAAATTTTTGCATATAGGTGTTTTTAAAACTGCATCCAAATGATTTTTCATGATTTTTATGTTGTTATTAATTTCATGACTTTTATATTGTTACTATTTTCATGACTCCAATGTTGTTTCTATTTTTTGACTATAATTTATGTTGGATTCTTGCTTTAGCAAAAACGGTGTTGTAGGTCATATAGGGTCATAATGTTTACAATCCTTTTTCTGAAAGCGCTATTGTAAAGTCACATAACGCTTTCACATAATGTTTACAACGCTTTTTTAAAGCACTTGTATACAAGCGTTGTAAATTATAGCGCTCTCACACAATTACTGGGTCTTTTAGAGCGCTTTGTATATAAGAGTTGTAAAATAGTGTGTGTTTAATAAAAATCATTCCTTTTAAATAAATAAAAACATATTTAATCAGTTATCTCCTTAACCCTACAAATCCTCCTCTCCTCTACTGTGTGAACCCTCATCTACTGTGCATCAATTTCTATTGAGTGATTATTGTCTCATGTACTGTATTTATTAATTTATTGTTGTCACTAAAACTGATAAATTGTTACCTAATAAATCATATAAAATGTTACCTGATAGTAAATGGCATAACCTTGATAAATCATATAAATTGTTACCTAATAAATCATATAAAATTTGTTCTTTTTTGAAATTTGTTCAATCTATTCTGTTTTGAAATCAGAATTGTATGCATAATCTTGGACCTTGGTTTCCAATTTTTAATATTAGACTATATATACTATAGATTGGTATAATGTTATCAGTAACTTATCATTTGTGTAACACTGCATACATATAGGTCATATAAAATGGACCGGAAATGGATGTTTATCAATCGATTGTCAAAAGAGCATGAAAATGGAGTGGCAGAGTTAGTTGAGTTTGCAGTGAAGAATGCAAAAGACCCGAATCAAATCATTTGTCCTTGTTTAGAATGTTGTTATGGAAAACGCGTTAGAGTAGATCAATTGGAAGGACATTTAGTATGACATGGAATTGGTCAAAGCTATACATGTTGGATAAGACATGGCAAGAAAAAAAAGGGAACACTAATTTTAAGAATGATTCGACATATGCTTCAAATGATTTTGACACAGATACATATAAGCGGAACCGAGTTGAGGATATTGCAAAAGCAGTTGAAGAAGGTCTTCAACATTGTCCTAAAATATTTGAGAGTTTGTTGAGTGATGTAGAGAAACCATTATATAATGGTTGTAACAAATTTATAAGACTGTTTGCAATATTAAAGTTGTACAACTTAAAAGCGATTAATGAATGGTATGATAAAAGCTTCACATAATTATTAACACTCCTAAAAGATATGTTGCTAGATGATAATGAACTTCCTAGTCAAACCTACAAGGCTAAATGAATTTTGTGCTCTATTGGCATGAGTTACGAAAGGATTCATGCATGTCCTAACGATTGCATTTTATTTCGAAACAAATATGAATTACTAAAGGCGTGTCCAAAATGAAATGTCTCTCGAAATAAGAAAAAAGAATCTACTCTAGCAAAAGTCATGTGGTATTTTCCTATAATACCAAGATTTAGGCGTATCTATCGCAGTAAAGAAGATTCAAAACACTTGACATGGCATGCAGATGAAAGAATTAGAGATGAAAAGTTTCGACACCCTGCAGATCCTCCACAATGGGAAAAAATTGATCAATAGTATCCTGATTTTGGGAGAGGGTCAAGAAATCTACGACTTGCACTTTCTACTAATATATGGAATGAATTTGCATGGTCTTCAAAGCATCTCACACAACACGTGGCATGAGATTTTGTTGATTTATAACCTTCATCTATGGTTATGTACGAAGCGTAAGTTTATGATGTTGACTCTGTTAATTTTTGGACCCAAACAACCGGGGAATGATATTGACATATACTTGACTCCTTTAGTTCATGATTTAAAAAAATATGTGGGAGACATGTGTTGAAGTTTATGATGAGTATAAGAAAGAACGTTTCAATTTGAGGGCTATATTGTTCGGCACAATTAATGATTTTCCAACATATGGTAATTTATGAGGATATAACATTAAAGGTTAGTGTGCATGTCCTATATGTGAAGAGAGTATAGACTGGATGCAGTTGAAACATTGTAAGAAGAACGTATTTCTTGGACATCATAGATTCTTACCTTTTAGTCATCAATATCGTGGATGGAGAAATGCATTCAATGGAAAATCAAAGGAAGCTACTGCTCCTTTAGCACCGACTGGATACCAAATATTTGAAAATGTACAAGGTTTGACCAATAAATTTGACAAACCTTTTGCAGGAGAGCTTGTCAAAAGTGGGTGGAAGAAAAAGTCAAATTTCTTTGAATTGCCATATTGAAAGTCATTGTATATAAGACATTTTCTCGATGTGATGTATATTCAAAAAAAATGTATTTGATAGTGTTATTGGTACGTTACTCAATGTTCCAGGAAATTCTAAGGATGACATCAATG
This sequence comes from Cicer pinnatifidum, assembly GCA_037974775.1. NCBI lineage: Eukaryota > Viridiplantae > Streptophyta > Magnoliopsida > Fabales > Fabaceae > Cicer > Cicer pinnatifidum. Next base: position 38,055,722 of record JBBPBR010000006.1, read on the forward strand.
CAAGATTAGACTTGGTCGATATGGGAAGAAGAAATGAATTGGGTCCCGTAAAGAAAAGAAAATTGTTTTATGTAAATTTCTACACGAAGTTAAAGTTCCAAAAGGATACTCTTCAAACATAAAAAATTTAGTTTGTATGAAAGACCTTAAGTTAAAAGGTTTGAAGACCCATGATTGTCATGTTCTAATGGAGCATTTGCTACCAATAAGTATACGTTCCATTTTACCTGAAAAAGTTCAACGAGCCATAACTAGATTATGTTTCCTCTTCAGGGAAATTTGTAGTAAAGTGATCGATCCTCAGAAATTACCGATATTGCTGAGGAAAACTGTTGTTACTTTGTGTGAGCTTGAAATGTATTTCTCACCCTTGTTTTTTGATATAATGGTTCACCTTACTGTTCATCTTGTTAAGGAGACACAACTTTGTGGGTCAACTTATATGAGATGGATGTATTCAATAGAATGATAAATGAAAATATTAAAAGTGTACATAAAAAGTAAAAGTCGGTCAGAAGGTTGTATTGTTGAACGGTACATTGTCAAAGAAGTTGTTGAATTTTGTACTGAATATCTGTCCAATGTTGAATCCATAGGGTCTCACAGGTCTCGTCATTCAGGAAGAATAATAGGAGAATGGATAATTGGAAAAAGAGTAATGACTATATCAAGGACAAAATGGGAGCATACATAATTGTATGTTCTACACAATGATGATGAGGTTCAACTATATGTTACAATATACATGGATCAGTTATCTAGTTTGAACATGAATAAGAATAAAAATTGGATAACATGATAGCACAATCAAAGGCTAAAAAGTTACAATAACTTAAAGTTTGATATAGACCTCAATTCAATTTCACAGAGATCGAGGTGGCTAACAAAAGGTCTGAGTTTACATGTCTTTTCTTACACCGATTATGTAATTAATAACTACACGTTTTATACCAAAGAACAAGATGATAAAACCAATACGCAAAATAGCAGAGTCACTCTCGTAGCTAAAGCGATGCATATCTCAAGTGCAAAAGACAAAAACCCAATATATGCAAATCTATCACATTTTGGGGTTATCGAGCACATGTGGGAGTTAGATTACACAATTTTTCGTGTTCCCATATTTGGTTGCAAGTGGGTCGATAATAATAATGGCGTTCGAATTCATGAGTCAGGGTTCTTGCTTGTCGATTTTAATAGGGTGAGATACAGAGATGAGCTTTTTATTTCAGCGTCACAAGCTCAACAAGTGTTTTATGTCGTGATCATGCTGATGATAAATGGTCCATTGTCCTATCGACCAATAAAATAAGTGATGATAACAATAACGATGAAGATGATGGTTATTTTCTTTGTGACATCACAACTACGTGAAATTGATTCAACTGAAGATAGTTTATATCTTAGAGATGATCACAATGAGGGAATTTGGATTAGTCCATCGTTTCGTATTGTTAAGGGACAAACAAATGTGAATCCCACCAGGAAAAGAAGATGGACATCTTAAGGTGTTTAAGTGTTTTGTATAAGCCATGAAATCTGAAGTCAACATGTAATTTATACTAAGTTCATGTATTTGATTTTATGCTTATATAGAACTTGAACTGAACATGAACTTGAAAAAGCTATGTTTGAATGGGCATTTTCCTTGAACTTGAACTTATCCCAATCTGAGCTGATAATGGAATTTAGCATTAAACATTGATATATAGGTATTTAACTAATTATTTTGAAGAAAAAAAAATCTAAATATACGTATTTTACTAATTATTTATCATTTTACAAAAACTGAACTGAAATTGTAATTTAGCATATTTAACTTGAAATGAACTGAACATAAACTTGTAATTTTACAGCGCTTTTATTATAAATCATTTTACAACACTTGTTGTATAAGTGCTGTAAAAGACATTTAAATATCCTCATATACAACGTTTTTAATCATTTACAACATTTTTTGTCTATAAGCGTTGTAAAATACTCATATAACACCTTTTATACGGTCTTTTAAAGCGCTTGTTGTGGAAGCGTTGTAATAGGTTAGATCTTTTAAAGCGCTATAAAAGGGTCTTTAAATAAAGTGATAATAAGAAATCGTTTCATTTTTCTCTTCATTACGTACTCTCTCTACGAACTTGACAGTGTGAAACCTTCTCATTTTCCTATTCATTACGTACTCTCCTCTTCATTATGTTTCTTTTCATTCAATTGTCATTTTGCTTCTTTTATTTATTTATTTTTACTCTATTTTATTATTTTGATTAAACTCTATTTTATTAATATCAATTTTTTTATATTAAAAAAATATGATTTTATTATTTGTAATGGTTAAATAGAAATGAATACTTTATTAAGAGAAAATAATTATTATATACGACATAAATTCATACTGATAAATTTTTTAAATAAATTGTCATTCATAAAATTGAATTATCATCTACTTTACAACAACAAAGTTTTTATTGATTAAAAATATTAAAATAATTATTATATACAAAATAAGTCTTCATTGATAAAAATATCAAAAATATTTATCATACATAGAGCAAAATTTTATTGATAAAAATTTAAAAAAATTATTATGGAAGAGAAAAAAAGTGAAAATATTTTTTTTAATTATTTTATATCAATGACACGTTGGATATGAAGAAGTTGAAGTATATGAAGTAATGTTAGATAGAGAGATGACATTAGATACTTAAAAGAAAATCTTAATTTATATATATTAAATCTAGTTTTTTATCAAAGAACTAAAACTGGATCAGAATCAAAAGCATAAATTACTACCATAATATTATAAAACTCACTTTGGTGATCCAAATTTTGAACTGCTCCAACACCGCCTTCAGTGTTAACTTACTCAGAATAATTTGCGTTTAGTACACTCTTCAAACAAAATAAGTTATCAATATTTATAAAAAATAAATATAAAATTAATTATAATTTTTGTTCATCTATTTTTATTTATTTATGAAATTGATATTTTATTTTAAAATTTGACAGTTTTAATTTATCTTTCACATTTTTGAACTAAAAATATGATGATGTAATTTATTATAAATTGTGTAAAATGTAATTCATAATATAAAACTATTTAAATACATTCACTATTCATATGTCATTAATTATATTATAGAAATAAATAATTTTATAAATTAAAATTAAAGCTTTTATAAAATTTTATTATAATTTTATAAATGATAATCATTTAACAAAAATCATATTATATTTTATATCATTTAAAATATATAATATAATCATTTTATTATTTAAAAATCATAAGAAAAAATAAAATTATCAAATTTTAAAATAAAAAATAAAAAATCGTGAAAATACATAGACTAAAACTATCCTACCTATATAAGTTATCAATAAGAAGAAACTATTGTTTTTTAGTTTGACTCAGTCAATTATTTCAACGTGGCTATCCTCTTCAAACATATTTGGATAAACATCACAGAGAAAATGATTGCCAAAATGCCACTGTTAGAGATCATGACAGCTGTGGAGATATTTTCTTACAACCTTTTTTTTTTTTGACAGAATTTTTGTCCACATAATACAAAATAAGAGAAATCAATAATCAGAGACTTTCAGGCTTCTTATTCACAATATAGCTCACTCTATGTAGGTAAAGTCAAACTTATAGCAATACATAAGAAAACTTTGTGACAACTGGCCATGTTACTAAAAATAGTTAATAGCTCAGAGACTTTCTCTATATCACATAATAACTATAGCGAACTAAGTTATCAAGTTAATCTTTCTCTAACAAACAAGAAAAATAAAAACAATTTGTTATGATCTTGAACATGAACATTGAAAAGTAAAGCTTCCACTATGCGAGGATTGGCTTTACATGCAGAATGGTGCAACAACTGCAAAAACTATTAAATTTAGAGAGTTTTTCTCTCGAAACCTAAAATGTTACACCATACTACATTTGTTAAATAATACACTATGAATCAAATAGCACCACATCAACTTTCACAAATTGTCATAAAGAAGTTATGACTCACATTTTTTCCTAACACAATACCACATATTCACTACAATAAGTAAATTTGAACCGTTATTTGAAGATCACTCGGTTCATATTTTAAACATAGTTAATCAGATATACAAAACAACTCAAATATGAATATTCCAATCAACTCAAATATGAATATTCCAATCTTCATTAACGGTATTGATTGACTGATTGTTATGACTGTGCGACATTTTGACTCCAGAGAATCCATTTCCAAATAATAATGGTTAGTGAAAGTGTATATCACATATGAAAAATAAGCATTTGAGTAGAGTTTGCCATGGTTGCACTAGAGCAAAGGAATTAAAACCCAATTCTCAAGCAGGAAAATATTCTTGCCACTGTTGATGGCGGAAGGCTGGAAATCTGCTGTATAAACATGTCATTGCAGCCTATGGCACCGCCATGGCGGGCATCTCTTCCCAAATTGCCTTTGGCGATTGTCCAAAAATCCGCCACGCCATTATGCCATGACGGCGTCGTGGTCACCATGTAACAACACTGAATCTTGCCAATCAGATTTTTCATCTCAGATAATAGCTTAAACATTCAACCATCATCAAGAGAAAGTAACAAACTACTCATTTTGAAGGGCTTGCAAACATGCAGAATAAACCAATGTTTATAACACAAGGACAAAAGGCAGTGTAAGTAACATAGTAATCCATAAAGAGTACATAAATTTTATTCAGCAAAAAAAAAATAAAAAATAATAACATAACGTAAATAATAATCATGAATTTTCATATCAAAAGTGCATAAGGTTCTGTCTATTTTAAACTGATATAACAACAACTTTGATTCAACTCAACAACACCCCCCAGTACATTCTTATATAATACAACAGCATACAACAAAAATCTTTGCAATCCTGTCACCTAAATCCATTTCAACAAAATGCTTCATTCTAGCTCCATCTTTTCAACCAGAAACAGATTCTCGAAATTTCATCTTGTTGCTTCCCTTTCCCATAATACATGGTGGCTGTGTGCGCTCTACTACACTAACTCTGCACTAATAGGCGATGATAACACAAACGACACATTCGGACCAAATCATTGGACCTATTAATTTATACTCTCCGAATGAATAGAATCAGATTGGAGAGTCTGTGATGATTTCGCTACGGAAAAACTTCATTCACCCTTTCTTGCATTGTCTATAGAACATCTCTTCCAAAAGTTACTTGATCGAGTTTATAGCGGAGTCTTCCAGATTGAACCTGCATATGAAAAAAAATACAGGATACTTTCTTTAATCTCAATTTCTTAAATTATAAAATCAATGCGTAAGTAGCTCGCGATTTGACCGAAACTATTACAGAAAGGGCTAGAGTTATAAAATACACTCAATTCAACACAATACAAGAAACTGATGAATGAACCTCATCACTACAAGAAACTAGCATTCCTAACAGAAAACAGAACATGATTCAAATTTAAAAAGTCCTGAGGTTTTCTAAGAAAAATCAAATTGCCACAAGTTCATTTCATTCATCCAATATATCAAAAGTCAAAAGGATAATCACCAAAGCATGACAATAAATATAGAGCCAAGAAAGATAAAAACATGAGAAAAAAACACTTCAATGATTCAATCCATCATTCTATTATCCATGTGCATCTGCTTATTACTAAAAAAAAAACATTGATTGTTAGGAACAAGGACTGCATGACCATTCACCAAACTAAAGCATATAACTATTAAAGTTAGCCAATAAGACCTTCTTTTCCATCCCTTTCCAAACAAAGCACTACACAGAAAGAAAAAAAAACTTTTCCTAAACATCAAAAAGCTAACAATTCCTTGATAGCATGACAACAAAAGAAAAATATGAATACTTTTCTTTCTAATAAAAAAAAAATCAAAACTTTTCAAATTTCAACTCCAATTTATATCTACTAAGTGCATATTTGGAATTTTGTTGAAACTTTAAAGTATAGCTTTTGTATTTGTCAAAAGAAAAAACTTTTGTCAAAATCACAACACCTTGATTGATTCTGTCAAATTCACCATAAATCCAACCACCACACGACATAACATAAAAGTGATCAATAAGAACATGACCATCCACCAAACAAAATCACAATTATTGAAAATTGACCATCACAATTATCACCATCAAACCACAAACCAAAAAAGAGACCTAACCTCGGATTCATCGGAACGAACAGCGACACATTCAGGAGGAGTTTCAAAAAGGGACAAAGAGAATTGTTTATAAGCAGCACCAACATCAAAATAAATCAAACCAGAACTAGGAACATCAACACGAATACTCATAACAGGAAACCAAAGAAAAAGATCTTGAGCTTCCAAACCGGTCAAACCATTGATGTTTCCATAACTCAATGACCCATAAACGTTTCGATCATAATGCAACTCATTCTCAAATTTAGCGTTACAAGCTTGATCTAAATGCACCCAAAATTTACCATCTTCACTAACGTTGAAGTCGTTAACACCCATTGGAAATAGACCCATTGGAAGACCATGGTCACGAAGAACCTCGTAGATTGAGGTTGCATTTGAATTGGTTGAGGAAGAAAAAGAAATGGTTGAAATAATAATAAGAAGAAGAAGAAGAAGAAATTGAATGGTTTTTATGTAAGAGAAGGAAAACATGTTTTATTGTGTTTGGAGAGTTAAAAAGTTTTGGTTTGAATGGTGTTGGGAGATTGGGATTGGGATTGGAGAGAAGAGAAGAGAAGGGAAGGAGAGGGGTGACAGCTTGAATACAGAAGGGATTAGGCAAAGAATGATCAATTATTGGTATTTGGTGGTGACTGATCACTGCTATGTGGGCCTCTTTTTCTGTTTTTATTATACCAATTTTTAGAATTTTTTTTTTAATATTTTTTTATCAATCGTTTTTTTTTTCAAAAATATTTTGACAATTTTTCGATTTATATAAATTTAAGTGATTTATGTTTGTAAATATTTTTTGAATGAGTTAACTGATAAATTTTGGTGTAAAAGTTATAGTTGGATCAAAAGTTATAAATTTTTAATTTTAGAAACAAAATTGCTTAATAATTCATTTTAGACATAAAATTTCATAAATTTAATCTTTGAATATTATAGAAATTGAATATTAATCTATAAAATCTTATAGTTGATATTATATTTTTCTTTTTAAAAACATGTTATAATTGATATTTAATGTTTATAAATAGTTATTAAGTGGAGTAATTTTCAAGAGTTATTCTTAGAATAATTTGATCTCCATCTATATATG
>JBBPBR010000006.1:38064253-38091543 GCA_037974775.1 Cicer pinnatifidum
AAAAAAAAAAAATTACAAGAACTAAAAAAAAATACATAATTATAGAAATCAATCAAATATGTAAGCCAAAATAAAAGTAGAAAATGTATTCATAAAATAAATCAACCTAAACTTTACTTTAAAAATTGTTTCACGAAGGAAGAAAGTTTTAAAATAGTACTAGTAATTATCTTTCTTTTTTTATAAAAAAAAATTACTCGTAATTATCTCAAAGAAGTTTTTGAACTTTTTTATTGCTTTCTACATACAGACAATATAGTTGAGGTGTGACAACGATTGTAATTTGTCTTGTGAGGATCATACACCATTTTTTTAAATAATTAATTTACATGATATTGTTATGCAATTATTAATATATACTGTTTTTGTTCAACCAATTGCATTCTCATCATATGCTAACTTTGTCAAATATATACTGTTATTGGTGTATGCTACCGCTTAGCTTCATATTTTCTGGTATACTTTTGCTTATGTAATGTTGATTAAGTCAAATATCATTTCAAAATTAGCAATGTTAGTAGTACATAGAAATATTTTTTTTTGTCAAATTATATAAATATATATATTGTTGGGTGGACTCACTTCTCAAGTAGAACCTACCAATTTTAATAATATTATTATTATTATTAATATTAATATTGTTATTATTAAAATAAAAAGAAAAGAAAAAAAAATTAATGGGCTTGGTCCACGTGAAGGAAATCAAAAAGATTTAGAAATCCCTAAGAATTAGAATGAATAAGAACGGCTGTCAAAGAAGAAAAATAAGGTTTTGGTTTCGGTGGTGGTAACACTGTGTAGCAAACTTGCTCCGTTTGATCTATAATTTTGATAAGTTACTTTTACTTATCTTAATATAGTTTTATATTCTCAGTTACTTTGGTATACCCATGAAATGTTGTTATTGTTGAGTGATGTTCCTATTGTTATTAGGAAGACTCTGGTATATCCATTAAGTATTATAGTGGAAGTTTTTATTCTCTCAGGAAAGTTGTTCACATTAAAATTGTGTTTGTCTCATATTTAATTTTTTGCTAATTGTTATTACTCTTGGAATTGTATTTTTCTGTTTGACCATTTATTTGTATAGGTGGTGGGAAAATATTCTGCATTGAGATAGTTATCTCTAATTATCTTTGATTTTTCCCAATATATATAGACGACAGAGAGAAAACCTTGTTTATGTTAGAAACTAAAGTTTCTTTATCAATTCATTACATGCTTCCATATACTACTAATTCATTCCATGCTTCCATGTCAAGTCATTGCAAATTTCCTCTTGTTGGGATAAACTACTTTGGGCAAACTGGTACCAGATGAGCATATTTGGACGGGTTTATATGGTTGAACTATTCCATAAAAGATGAGGCTCTAGAAGCCACACTAAAGGGTTCAAATGGCACATTGATGTATAATTTTTTTTTTTTTTTTTTTATTTCTATGCTTCCAAATCATCCATAAAGTGAAACCAAAAACCTGTAGTGGAAAGCTATTTGGGGAAGCCAACCATTTATTGATCCAAACCCACATATCTATTTGACTTGGTACATGGATACCAAGTAGGGTTGTGAACAACACCTCTCTAGTCACATAACATTGCATAAACAAATGCTCCACAGCTTCTTCACCATTATCACACAAGGGACAACTCATATCTACTTAATTCATTTCTTATTGAGGTTTTCTTTTCTAGTTGGTATAATGTTTCTCCTAAGCCTCCATAGAAAATAAGGTGCACTCTTTGGATATGGGAACACCCATATGTGCTTCCACTCCTTTTCACCATCCACTATTGAAGATTCAGCCACCAGTGCATTCCTCTCTCCAATAAGAAAATGGTGTGCTGATCTAACTGAATATTTCTCACCCTTCTTCCAATGCCAAATGACTTTGTCCTTAGGAAATCTAACCAGCACGGGGTACTCAAAATTTTCCTTGTTGTGTAATTGTTGAAGATAATAAAGACGAGGCTTTTATCCCACTACTTAGCTTCCTCATCAATGGGCATTGAGATTGTGGCGTCCAAATCTGGTCTAGGGACTAGACCATGGAGCTTAGACGATCTCTTTCTTGGAATCCAATTGTCTTTAAAAATCTTAACCTTTCAACCATCTCCTATTACCCACCTAGCACCATCTTGAATTACATTTTTTGAATGCATCATACTCCTCCAAGCATAACTTGGTTGATATCCTAGTTTAGCCTCCATGAATTGATATCTAGGAAAATATATGCATTTGAACATTTTTGAGCTACCAAGGAATTGGTGTCTTGTATCATTCTCTAGCATTGCTTCCCCAAAAGAGCTTTCTTGAAATCCCTAATGTTATGGAACCCCATTCCTCATTAAAGTCACTCTCAATATGACGATTAAAGTCATTCGCAATATGATACTACGACCACTCATAACTACAACATAATAACCGCTCTACAAATCAATAGGACTACGGTACCAAACCGTACTAAAAAAACAAAGAGACTACATCATAACAACCGTTCTAAAAAAACAAAGGGACAACGACATAACTACCACTCTAAAAACCGAAGGGACTACGACATAACAACCGCTCTAAAACCGAAGGGACTATAACATAACAACCGCTCTAAAAACCGAATGGACTACGACATGACAACCACTCTAAAAGCCGAAGGGACTACGACATAACAATCGTTCTAAAGTCAAAGGGACATAAAGAAAGGGGAGAAGTGGCTTCAAAATTAGGCGAGCAGAATATAAAAGGGAGAAAAGAGAAAGTTGAGAAATGCCTTCAACTTTGGTGTGCATTTCACAATAGTTTGAAACTTATTATATAGTGATGGGAGAAAACTCATATATGTTTTCTAACCGATGTGGGACTTTAATATTTACAGAATTGGAAACTACTCAAAATAAGAGAGTTTTCCAATGTGGGTCTTCAAAAAAAAAATTTTCCAATGTGGGACTTGAATTTTAAAAAACATGTTTCTTTCCACTTGAATTTACAAAACATATTTCTTTCCAATGTGGAACTTGAATTTTAAAAATATGCTTCTTTCCACTTGAATTTACAAAAAAATATTTATTTCCAATGTGGGACTTCAACAAATTTATAAATTCACACAATAACATACTCTATGTTCCAACAATCCCCCACTTGAATTTAAAAAAAAAAAAAAAGTTTTTGAAATAGCGTCAAACGCTTCTATAAGATCGTACATAAACAAATGTGTCTCTTGACTTGGACCTTTGCATAGTAAGTAAGATTCAAATTCAACAAGAGTGACTCGTAGTCTTGAGCTCTACCTCTGACATCAAACCCACACACAACCTTTTCATAGGGTGTATTCTCAAAAGTCCGTGCATTAATGGTCCTACACATATATCCCAATATAATGAACGTTCTAGGAATTCTTCCTCGAAACTCCATAGGAAGCGACCCCACTTCCACATTCACATAGGTGAATATATCAAGAGTACTCATGTAGCTAGGTACTTCCTCCACATAGAGTATAGATCTCATTAAGAGTTTATATTACCTCATCCTATCATCACCTCAGTAATCATGCTTCTTTGATTTATAATAACATGTTCATCTCGTATCACTTCACAACTTGTTATTATCCATTAAACCTAATTCTTGGGATCTCCAGTCTTTTAGGTCGGGTTACCATCATGAGTGACTCTATAGGCATTAGTGACATCCTTTTGGATGTATTTATGACTTTCTCTCTAGTTAACCCTTTCGTCATAGGATTTGCTAAATTCTCATATGTGAATACATGATCCATTATAGCAACTCTTTTAAAAAGTAACTCTCCTACAACGTTGGGCTTACGACGAATTTGTCGTCTCTTATCGTTGTAATAACGATTCTCAATCTTCGCAATAGCCGCAGTACGATCGTATTGGATCAACGCGTCTATCATAGGTTTATCCCATAAAGAGATCTCAACTAGCAAGCATCTCAACCAACTCGTTTTTTCACTAGTAGTAGCTAGTGCTATCATTTCAGACTCAATAGTAGATTAAGCCAATATCGTCTACTCTTTGATTTTCCAAAATATAATGGTTGTTTTAGAATTATTTGATAAGATATTCCAATCAACATCACTATATCCTTCAAGGACTGTAGGAAATCTTTGATAATGAGTCTAAGACTCATGGTCCTTTTTAGCTATCTCATTACTCTTTCTATAACGTGCCAATGCTCCATACTAGGTCTACTGATAAACCTGTACAACAGTCCCACGACATAGGCAATGTCGGTTCTAGTACAATCAATGGCATATATGAGGTTGCTAGTGATGCCCACACATTTAGTTTGTCTAACACCTTCACCAGTGTTCTTGAAAAGTTTCACACTTAGATTATATAGTGTGCAAGCAGGTTTACAATAAAAGTATTTATATTTCTTTAGGATTGTTTCAACATAGTGAGACTGATCCAAAGAAATTTCATTTTCTAACCTAGTAATCTTGATTTCAAGGATTACATTCACTTCTCCAAGGTCTTTCATATCAAAGTTGTAACACAACAATGATTTCACAATTTTTACAACATGAATGTTGGAATCAAATATGAGTAAGTCGTCTACATAGAGACATATGATAGTGCAAATGTCATTTTCAGATTTGTAGTAAATACATTTGTCACTTTCATTCACTTTTAAACTCATTCGATATAATCAAGTTGTCAAACTTTTCATGTCATTTCTTATGAGCTTGTTTAAGACCATACAAAGATTTATCTAACTTACATACCTTGTTTTCTTGTCCATGAATCACAAAACCTTCATGTTGTTCCATATAGATTTCTTCTTCTGAATCACATTTTTTTTAAAGTTGTTTTAACATCCACTTGGTGTATCACCAGGTTATGAATAGCTGCAACTAATATGAGCACCCTACTGGATGTTAATTTACTGATCGGTGGAAAAGTGTCTAAGAAATCTATATCTTTTCTTTCTCTAAAACCTTTGACTATAAGACATGTCTTGTATTTATCAACAGTTTCATCGGGTTTTAATTTATTTTTCAATATTCATTTACAACCTATTGGTTTGGAACCATGAGGTAAGTCTACTAAATATCAGGTCTTGTTAGACTCTAGATAATCCATTTCATCTTTTATTGCTTCTTGCAATAAATATGCATCTAAAGATGACAAAGCTTCTCAAAGATTTGGATGATCCTCTTCTAAAGTATAAGCCGCATATTTGGGTCCATAATTTTTAGCAACTCTGACTCTCTTACTTCTTCGAGTTTTTGTTTCGCCCGATTTGCTGCTTTTAGTCACAAGAGCATGACTTGATTCGCTGCCCCCCACTACTTCTCCATTTGAAAGGGAATTTATTTTCATAGAAGTCAACATCATTTGACTATATGATCACTTTTGTATATAGGTAATAAAACCTATACGGTTTGTTATTTACCGCCTACCCAATGAATTCTCATTCATAGGCTCTATTGGTGTGTTTAATTTGCCCTAGATCGGGGATTTTGACATAAGCCAGACCACTCCATGTTTGAAAACAAGACAAGTTCGATTGCCTTTTCTTCATTATCTCATAAGGAGATGATTTGTTTTTAGATTTACAAATTCTATTCAAAATATAGCAAATAAGCAATATATTTTTCGCACCCCAATGAGATTCAACACTAAGCATACTAGCAACAACTAGTTCAATAAGAGTTTTATTCCTTTTTTTTTCCTTCAACTTTACCATTCACTTCAAGCAATTATGGTGCAGTTGTTTCATGTATAATTTCAGTTACAAAGATCCTTAATAGGTCAAGTGTTTCACTTTTATTTTACATTTCTAGTTAATGTCCCATCAAATTTACATATATCAAAGTGTAATAAATTTAAAGACTCAGATTCTCTAACTACAAATTTATGTGAACTCTTTGTTATTTTAGTTTGACTACAAAAATCATATTTTTCAAAATCATTTAACAATAACTTTAGAATTAAACTTAAGTTACTTAACTTGGAAATCAGATGTGTTCACATCACATAGTATAGCACATCAAAAATGATGTAGCTAAATATCACTAGAAGGGGGGTTGAATAGGGATTTTACTGTTTAAAAATAATTTCTAAGTGTTTTGAAAACGATCCTCTCGTTGAGGATGGGTAGCTCGAGGATGAGATTTTTCTACTAGATAGATTTAAGTTAAGCAAAGGAGTAGAAGTAAAATAAGAGAGACACACACACAATTTTATACTGGTTCACCCAAAGATGGCTACGTCCAGTCCTCACACCCTTGTGAGATTTCACTAATTCTCAAACAGATCGATCCTCAACCTGAGGATGATTACAACTCGTGTATTCTTTAGCTTCACCAAGCTTACAATCAATTTTCGAATATTTCCAAGTGCAACTCACTGGGAAATTACAAAGTGATATGAGAGTGATTGATACTTAATACTTTCTCTAAAGATTTACAAAGATATAGTGTAGGATCAAAGAAAGTAAGAAGTGAGGGTGTTTGGCTCTTGATAGCTTTTAAGATACTTGATCTTTTTATGCAAGTGTGTTGTGTGTCTTCCATTGGAGAGCTTGCTTGCATTTTATAGAGCTCTAAGCCATTGATGACCGTTGGACCTTATTTCAAAATAATCCAAGTCTTTCATCATATTTACGGAATTGCCATTATAGCCATCCTCACTTTTCTTGTAACTTGATCTTGACAAGTCCTTGTCAATTCTCTTTTTGCAGCAATGCACAGCTATTCTTTGACCATGTGAGCTGTATTTTTCGAAGACTTTAAGGTCTTGTGATGTTCATATCATAAGCCAAGTCTTTTATGTCCTATTGGAAAAACCATTTGAGAAAAGCCAAGGTTTTTCTTCATAATTACGAAAATGCCATTCAGCTCATTTGAAATGTGCATTCCATGTTCAAGTACGAGGTAATTGATTTCTTGGCACTTGGGGACACGTGATGTCCTTTTCTTTTTCCTTGTTTTAAGGTTTGAATATTGTGAAGTCAATTTTCTTCTCTTTCTTCAATGCCATGATAAAGCTTCACATGTGAACCTTTTTCTCTTTCCTCCATTTAATGCTTTCAACCACCATGTGATGTCTTTTTCTCTTCCTTCCTTCAAGACTATGGGAATGCTTCACGTGAATGCTTCTTGCCTTGCCTTAAGACATGTGATCCATTTATTTTGGGCATGTTTCTTGTTACCTTTTTACATATTTGAATTTAAATCCTTTTATATCACATATGTAGCCTTTTGCCTAATAAGCCTAAGATGTGATATGTTGATTTCATAAAGTGTTGGGATGCAATTCAAAAAGTTGACTTTAGGCACATGTTACTCTTATCAATCACCGTGCCTTTCTTTTTCCTTCTCACAACTTTTCTTCAAAAGCCTTTCTTTAAAATAATAGTATTTTGCCTTTATTGAATGAATCAAACAATTCATTCTTTAATACCATTCAGCCCTTGATGAGTGAATTCAAATAATTCATTTTATAATACTATTGGGCCCTAGTTTAATGGACTCAAACCCGTGAGAATGCACAACTGCAGTTTCCTCAGCTCGTGAGGCCATCCTCGGCCTTTCCATACTTAGCATTTAACTTAGTATTTGCTTTTTATTCCTTAATGAATAATAACCTGTTTTTCTTATACACTCAAGAGCACAGATTAGTCTTTAAAACACAATCATAATCTTTTCATTAATTTTGTTATCATTAAAACCAAGTTAGAGAGATTTTGTCTCAACAAAAAATTAAAATCACACAACATGTAAAAAAAAAAAAAGACATTTTATTGATTTCAACATTCAAACAAAATGAGACATATTAAATTTCAATGTTTATTTTAAATATATCATGAGTGACGTACCTTAATAGATGATCTCATGAGTTATCTTCTAAATTTTACAGAAATGTGCCTCCACGGATATGTCACCTGTTATCTAATACTCTGGGTAGCAGCTCACTACATACTTATTCATAGTCTGTCAAACATATCTAGCAATATTACTAGAACTGTAATAGTTGTACAAATCATCAGCATGTCCATTAAGAATATAGTTCTTATCATTATTCTCCCATGAGTTAATTCTCCAACTTTCTTATCCTTTTCTGTTTGCTTCTAACTGAAACAGTTTATTGAAATCAGAGGCAACATAACCAAATCCAGTAATCTATTCGATTGTCATGGTAGAAAGAAACGTCTTAAAATGGTTATAGTTTCAAAAACTATTTAAAAATAACAATTTATGCCACCGAAAATATTATTGGGTTGAGTCGCAGACTAGGTTGCTATCTTTAAGATATTTCACGACACTGCCCAAATTATGCAAGACAGACTATCAACCACGAAATCCCTAGGATAAAATAACCCAGATTCACTGTATCGGAGTTCCACTGCACCGTAGAAAACTGTTCTAGAATTACACCCTCAATATGGCAGTTAAAACCACTTTCAATATGATGATTAAAGTCATTCGCAATATGGTACTATGACCACTCATAACTACGACATAATAACCGCTCTAGAAATTGATAGGACTACGGTACCAAACCGCTCTAAAACACAAACGAACTACGTCATAACAATCGTTCTAAAAAACAAAGAGAATACAACATAACTACCGCTCTAAAAACCGAAGGGACTGCGGCCTAACAACAACCATTCTAAAATGGAAGAGATAGAAAGAAAGGGGAGAAGTGGCTCAAAAATTAGGCGAGTAGAATATAGAAGGGAGGAAATAGAAAGTTGAGAAATGCATCCAACTTTGGTGTGCATTTCACAATAGTTTGAAACTCATTATATAGTGATGAGAGAAAAATCACATATGTTTTCTAACCAATGTGGGACTTTAATATTTACAGAATTGAAAACTACTCAAAATAAGAGATTTTTCCAATGCGGGACTTTAAAAAAATTTATTTCCAATGTCGGACTTGAATTTAAAAAACATGTTTCTTAACACTTGAATTTAGAAAATATATTTATTTCCAATGTGAGACTTGAATTTTAAAAACAAGTTTCTTTCCACTTGAATTTACAAAAAATATTTCTTTCCAATGTGAGACTTTTAACAAATTTTTCAATTCACACAATAACATACTCTATGTTCCAACATATTTCCTTGATCTTCCTAAAATGACAAGGAGACCAAGATATTTACAATGATTTGTCACAGTCTTTATTCCTATTTGACCACCTATAATTTCTTTCTCAAGATCAGACACATTTTGATTATATGACACTTATAACTTATCCAATTTTACCATTTGAGCGAAAGAGGATTGGTAAACTTCTAGGACACTTATAATGATATTTTCCTTATTGGTGTTTGCTCTACGAAGAGGAGATTATCATTCGCGAACAGCAAATGAATACTTTTTGGTGCATTATGATCATAGCATTTGGGCACATGTTTATAGCTTTTTAGTTTGGTATTTTTATAACTCTTTATAGCTTAGATTAATATTTTTTAGCTTGTTTATAAACTTTGGGTCGAATTTGAATTATAATTTTATTATTTGCATTTTAATTTTATTATTTGTATTTTGACTATTTCTCGCTCTATAGGTCATAACTTGAGCTCTGGATATCGGATTGGTACATATGAGCAGGCGTTGGAAAAATAAAAATCTAGCTACAACTTTTATGTTGGAAGAAAAGACCAACTGCGAACTTTACTAGCCCTAAATTGCAAATTTCGTAATATGGATTTTTGTAATAATTTTAATTAGAGGATCACTTGTTTTTAAACCCTAAACCCTAGAGCTCGATATCAAGTACTATATATTGGTAGTTTTGTTTCTTTTCTATGGACGAAAAAACTAGGATTCAAATTGCTACAAGAAATAAACAGTTTTATTTTTAATTTCATGGAAGGCTAATTTTATAAGATTAATCCACAAGTTTAGAGTTTCATCAACACCTTGAGATTCAAGTTACACTGTCAATTTCAATTCATGATTTTATTCTTGTTTATTTGATTATATTGATATTTTGATTGCTTAAATTGAATTTCAATAGGATTGATTAAATTTATTTTACAGAATTTGGTTTTGGTTTCTAGTTTAATTGAATTATAATTTTTCGACGCTTGATCCTTAATTGTAATATTTTGATGATTGTGATGCTTAATCCAATAAATAAAAAACCAAATTCACATAGGATTGATTACGCTTGTTTGATCAATTTCATAGTCAAATAAGAATAGAATCACAAATTAGAAATTAAACTCATTGATAGAATCTATGATAGGTCTGAAACTCGAATAAGTGGATTAATCGTTTTGCTCATCTGTTAAATCAAAAATCTAAAGCAAAACGATTAATCCACTTATTCGAGTTTCAATGAGTTTAAGAATAGAATCACATATTAGAAATTAAACCCCTTCATGTTACGAAATTCATGTCGTAACATCCTAAAGATTCATGTCCTACATTTCAAGAAGATCCAACCTCAGATGGGAGAAGAATTTATCTGCACAACAACAACCTAGGCAGCAGTAGCAGCAACAAAATATTTCACAACAGCAAAACAATGCGCCTTCATTAGAGGACCTCGTTAAGCAGATGGCTATCCAGAATCTCCAATTTCAACAAAGAACATATTCCACCATTCAAAATTTGGAAAAAAGGATTGGTCAACTAACCTCTTCAATTAATCAATTGCAGACTCAGGGGTCAAACTAATTGCCTGCACAGTCAGTAGTAAATCCAAATGCTCCCAATATCAGTGCAATTACATTGAGGTCTGGGAAAGTTGTTGAAATACCAAAGGTACCTGAAAGTGCAGTAAAAAATAACAAGGTTGTTGAAGACACTTTGATACTTGAAATTGTTGATGTTTAGCAAAATATGTCACTTCTTTTTCCTCAAACGACATTGAAGACTAAGAAAATGGATGAGGCAGATAAGGACAACGAGATCTTGGATATATTTAGGAAGGTGGAAGTGAACATTCCCCTCCTTGAAGCAATTAAACAGATTCCAAGACATGCAAAATTTCTAAAAAAATTTGTCCACAAACAAGAGAAGGTTAAAAGGTAATGAAAGAGTAAACATGGGGCAAAATGTTTCAGCCCATGCCTTAGAAATGCAAAGATCCAATAACTTTTTCCATTCCATGTACCATAGGCATTAGTCAATTTGAAAATGCTATGTTAGATTTAGGAGCTTCCATTAATGTGATGTCTGCATCTATTTTTAACTCTCTTGCTCTTGGACCTTTATAGAGTACATGTGTTACCATTCAATTGGCAAACAGGAGCAATGCTCGTCCCGTTGGACTTGTGGAGGATGTACTAGTTAGAGTTAATGAATTGATATTTCCTACAGATTTTTACATTCTAAACATGGAGGGAGAGAGTAAATCCAACAGGGCGCCTATCATTTTAGGCAGACCATTCTTGAAAACTACTAGCACAAAAATTGATGTGCATGCTGGAACTCTATTCATGGAATTTGGTGATAGCATTGTAAAATTTAACATCTTTGATGCTATGAAACACCCTGTGGAAGAGCATTCTATTTTTCAAATTGAAATGCTTGCTGATTTGGTTGATGACACTTACCTCGATGTGTTTGCCACTGATTTTCCTTCATTGTCTTGTTTTTATGATACTTATACTTGTGAATTCAGTACAGATACTCAATTGTGCACTGTGTGTGCTGAGATTGAAGCTACCTTGCAAGTTGATCATTGTGCTTATATCGATATTTCTACTAACATAATTGATTTTGTAGACTTAGCTTCGACCACTAGTGTTGTACCTTCCATTGAACAACCACCGACTATAGAGCTTAAACCACTTCCTGAAAATTTGAAATATGCTTATTTAGAAGGAAGTGGCAAGTTACTTGTGATCATTTCAGCTAAACTTGAAGATGAACAAGAAGAGAAGTTGTTGCAGATTTTGAGAAAACTCCGGAAGGCAATCAGATGGACCTTGGCTGATATTCCTGGTATTAGCACATCCATGTTTATTCATAGGATAATACTGGAGGACGGGGTAAAATCAGTCAGGCAGCCCCAAAGGCGACTTATCCCATTAATTCTGGATGTTGTAAAAAAAGACGTGCCCAAGCTCTTGTAAGCAGACATCATATACCCCATCTCTGATAGTCAATGAGTGAGTTCTGTAACACCCCGATTTTTAACAGCACGAGTGTATTTTTTTTTTTTAAAACAAAGAAATAAAGAAAGAAATACTTTTGGATAAAATATTTAAGTCGTAACACAACGACAAAAGTCAAAAATATTTACAAATAGTGGAAATAGTTTTTGAAACAAAATCCAAATTATTTAAATAGAAAAATACAACGGGGCTATGAGACCTATCAGACATAGATCATATCCTTGGAGTATTCTCGGCAAACACCTGCATAAAAGCACTGCCCCAAGAATCTCTACTTTCCCCACGTCACATAAAAAATTAGAACATGGACCCATCAAAAGAAAAGTCATCAGATAGTTTAAGCATAGATACAATCTTCCAAAATGAAATAAATACAATCATAAGAGAAAGACATCTAGTCCTTATACAACCACCTAATCTGATCATGCTACAAAAACTACACAACATGAGTGATCTCCACGCGCCCCGCCTGATCCTCCTGACATAGCTTCAGTCAGGTATGACTAACTACTTTCCCATCTCCAGGGTACTAACTGGTAGGATGATCCTGGTTCTTATCTGAGGGAAAAGCCCAGATTTCCACAATAATTGTAAAGGTCACCAATCAAAATTAACAAACATCACATAACAAAATTCTTATATTTTCAAATGCTCAAAAGAACCTTTCGTCTTAACATACTCCTCGAAAGGGTTTTCATATGTCCAAAAATGCATAAACGATGTTGAAAAATGAAGTTTTAACAAACTGCACTGTCGTAGCCGAATACAACTGAGAAAATGCATATTTTCAGTTCTAAAATGGCTCTGAATCAATCAACACTTCAAATATTAATATTATCAATTATGAACACATAATTAACACCAAGTTAATATCCACAAATTCACACCTCAATTACACATTGAATTTTCATAACATCAATTATGAACACATAAGTACATCAAAACTTAATCAATCCAACTTCACACCTCTAAGCAATTATGACAAATAAAAACAACAATCGAATATGTATATACAATCATCATAGTATAACAAACATGACTCGCGTGTCAAGCACCCTAATGCAATGCGTATATGCCAAAATGCATGAATTTTGGAATTTGAACCAAAACCCTCCTCAAAGGAGCGTAAATCATAATTGTACCGCCTATCACATACCAGTACTAATTAACGAGGTGCCACCTATCACAGGTCAGCACGATTTACTAAAAAGCTTAAAGCATAAACGTACCACCTATTACAGACCAGTACTGTTTACCGAGGTGCCACCTATCACGGGTAAACATGATTTACTAAAAAGCGTAAATCGTAAACGTACCACCTATCACATACCAGTACTGTTTACCGAGGTGCCACCTATCACGGGTCAACACGATTTACTAAAAAACGTAAATCGTAAACGTACCGCCTATCACAAACCAATACTGTTTACCGAGGTGCCACCTATCACGGGTCAGCACGATTTACTAAAAATGTGTAGTCTATCACATACCTACACGATGCGAAAATTCCCGCAAGGATAAGATGAACCAACAGATCACATGGCATCATCTCGTGGCCCATCACGGTCACCACTATGACCATGGCCCCATCGCGGTTACCATGTACTATGAAATGCATGAGCATACTTTGACTCTTTTCACCACAATCATTAAGTAAATGCAACTATTAAAAGATTCCCCATTTTTAATACTCATTTAACACTAATGATTTTTCAAACACAACAGATAGCATACTCAAACATATTTATTCGCACCAATTTAAATTTCCACAACCACACATAAATCACATCTCCAAATTTCATCCACACCTAAATTGAATTAAATTCATTTTCCACCAAGTCACACATAAATTTCTTCTAAAAAATTCATAATATTAATTATGTAGACATCAATTTCACCAAACATGAATCACCAAAATTTCCAAACATTAATCACCCATATTCAATCTCCAAAATTTTCAACCATAAATCACCAAAACAACATTAATATATCAGAGTTCTTCCCACCGCTAACTCGGTGCCAACGGTCTCGATTCCTTTTCGAGACTCAAGGAGCTAACTACATAAACTATAAATATTTAGAACAATTTGTTCACAATAAAATTAATCCACACATAACAAAATTCCTAAAATTAAATCTTTCTCACACACCAAACTTTTAAAATCAAATAATCTATATTATTTAGTTAAAACTCAATAAAACAAATATTGTCCAAATTTCACATACACACACTCGACTATTAAAGCACCAAAATTTTTGAGTTAATAAGATACTCTAATTTTTTTTTTCTTTTTAAACTCGGTCCAAGAGTAATTAAAAGAGTAATATTTTAAACTCTAACCATTTTTAATTTCAATCTATCTTTTTGCTCAAACTCTTTAACTTAGTTAAAATTTTAACCTTTTCACAACTTTAACAATTCTAATTTTTTTTGTAAAATTTCAATTTCAATTTAAACTCATTTATTTGAAAATAACTGATTACGTAACTCAAACTCATCAAATTTAATTACCGCCAATTCACACCAACAACAATCAATTCAATTCCACAACACACATTTCGCACCTCAATTAAATTTCAACCATTCAAACCTAACTCACCCAATTTCAAAACTCCACATTTTTACACATAAACCACCAAATTTCATCAATTCATTTTCCACAAAATCCGCAAATCACATCTCAAAAATTCATAATAATTATGAACTTATAAACCACATCAAATATGGATCACTATAAACCACACCTCAAATTTAAATTTCACTATATCGCACATAATCGCATTAAATTCATTTTCTACAAATTCACACATCAAATACATCAAATTTCTTTTCCACAAAATCACAAATAATGTCCTAAATGCAAACTAAAAGTTTGGAAGGAGCCCTTACCTTAATGGTAGCTTTAGCAAGCGATTATGGCACCACGATTAATTCCGGTAAAATTTAAGTTCGTGATGTCGCTTCAAAAGTTGGCTCACTAGCAGCACAACATGGAGATGAGCAACTTTCCCTTCTGTCACTTTTCAAAATAAAGCTCAGAAGTCGAAGAAAAATGGAGGTTTGAATTTATGGATTTTGGTTTCAAAAGCTTGGAACAGAGAAGAAGAAGAAGGAATTCGTTTTATTTTGCTTTTTGTTTCTCTTTTGCTTTCTTTCTTCACCTTTTCTTTCATATATAATAATAATAATAATAATAATAATAATTAATAATAAATATCTAAATAAATATCTAGATTTTACAAATATCTAGATATTTTTTATAAAAATCATCATTACGCCTATCATCTCACATCACATCACAAACCACTTTTTGCAGAAAAATATCTACTCTCGCCGCAATTCAATGGGCAGATGATTTTTTTTGAAAAATGCTGCATCTCAGAAATTATTTTCTTCTACAAAAGATTCAACGTAATTAAATAAAATTATTCATCGACGAATAATTTTAATCGAGTCTCCAAAAAGATATTTTTGGCATTTAACTCACCAAATATCATAAAATTGGCTAAAAAGCCTCATAAATTCAACACAAAATCCCCCAAAATACATAAATTAAAATTTAAAATTAAGGGTCTTACAAGTTCAGTGCAGGTAGTCCCAAAGAAAAATGGACTCAAAGTGGTTAAAAATGAAAATAATGAACTTATCCCCACACGAGTGCAGAACAGCTAAAGAGTAGGCATCGATTATGGGAGACTAAACTAGGCAACTAGAAAATATCATTTTCCTTTACCATTCATTGATCAGATGCTTGAATGGTTGGTTGGTTTTTACATGCGATTTATCAAGGATTTCAGCAAGATATCTCTTCCACTGTCGAATTTGCTGCAAAAAGATGTTAGTTTCACCTTCGATGACAAATGCAAGAAGGCGTTTGTTTTCTTAAAGGCATCACTAACCTCTACTCCCATAATTCAACCACCCAATTGGACTCTCCCTTTTGAAATTATGTGTGATGCATCTAACTATGCCGTGGGAGCAGTCCTTGCACAAAGGGTTGGTAAGGCTGCCCATGTTATTTATTATGCTTCTAGGACTTTAGATTCTGCACAGGCTAATTATACTACCACCAAAGAGGAACTTTTAGCTATTCTTTTTGCACTTGATAAGTTTATATCATATTTGTTAGGTTCGAAGGTAGCTGTTTTTACTGACCATTCGGCTTTGAAGTTCTTGTTGAAGAAACCAGAACAAAACCGAGATTGATCTGGTGGATGTTGTTACTCCAAGAATTTGATTTAGAGATTAAAGATAAGAGTGGAACTAAAAATTTGGTGGCAGATCATTTGAGCAGAATAGAAATGGATGAGGACCCCATCCCCATTCAAGATGACTTCCCTAATGAGTAACTGCTACAGTTGCGTGAGGTAACTTCCTTGGTTTCCTGATTTAGTTAATTATCTAGTTGTTGGAGTCTTTCCTGCAGATACATCCCAAACACAAATACACAAACTTAAAAGTGATTCCAAATACTATGTGTGGGATGATCCGTATCTGTGGAAATTTTGTAGTGACCAGGTGATTAGGCGATGTGTTTCCCACCATGAGGCTCAATCCATTCTTCATTTTTGCCATGCCTCTCAAAACGGACAGCAAGAAAAGTCTTATACTCGGGTTTCTTTTGGCCCACTTTGTTTAAAGATGCTTTTGAGACTTACAAAACTTGTGAACAATGTCAAATAGCAGGAACAACAATCACTCGTAGGAGTGAGATGCCTCAACAACCTATGCTTTTATGTGAAGTATTTGATGTGTGGGGCATGGACTTTACGGGCCCTTTTACTGTATCTTTTGGTTTTGTCTATATTTTACTAGTTGTTGATTATGTTTCGAAGTGGGTGGAAACAATACCCACTAGGACTAGTGATTCTGAAGTTATTGCAGGTTTTATGAGATCAAATATATTTTTATAGGTTTGGAATACCCCGAGCCATCGAAAGTGATCAAGGCACTCATTTTTGCAACCGCACCATGGACGCTTTGCTTCAGAAGTATAGGGTTGTGCATATAGTTTCTACACCTTATCATCCCCAGACTAATGGGCAAGCTGAAGTCTCAAATTGGGAAATCAAACAGATCTTAGAAAATATGGTGCAACTAAACAGGAATGATTGGAGCTACCGACTTAAAGAAGCTTTTTGGGCCCATAGAACAGCCTACAAAACACCAATATGAATGTCCCCTTATCGACTTGTGTTTGGTAAGGCATGCCACCTCTCAGTAGAAATAGAGCACCGTGCTTATTGGACAGTCAAGAGTTGTAACCTTGAGATGGAGAAAACAAGTTTGGACATATTAAGTTTTTGGGAGAAACAATATATACTTACGTGGCATGGCTCAAAAATATTGTTGGCAGAGATACGTGTGTTTAATAGCTATATATGTTTAATTGTATGATTATGATTGATTATATTTAATTGATGATTTTTCTGCTGTTAACTTTAATTTCACATTTATTTAGATTCTTACAAAGTCTAAAGGGAATGATAAGAAGATTCCTCACAATGAGTCAATCACTTCACCATAAAAGGTTTGACATATACATCAATTGTATACGAAATAGTTAGCTTCATTTTTTCAGATTCAAGCAAAACCTACAGAAAATATTAGAAAAGTTAATTCAAAAAATAAACCTGCTGCACTGCCAATGCAAGTTCGAGGTTAAAATAAATCTGCCTAAATTCAAAATCTGGATCGTGGAAAATTAGTTGTTGCTCATAAAATAAGTCACCCACGCCTTTCTCGATTTGGGTCGTGTCTTGTGGCCAATGATTCATGTATCATACACATAGAGAGAAGTATTTTTGGAGATGAGTATGAAGAATTACTTGATAAACAACACATATATAAACTTCTCAATCATAAGGAGTTGAGTAATACTATCATCAGCATATACATTAGGTAATGTAAAATATTTTATTTAAGATAAAAATTACTTTTAATTGCATCACTGTCGCATTTATTGGTAATTAATTTAATTTGATATTTTCATTGAGGGTATTTGTATTAAAAGTTGGTGTGCATGGGCAAATGACATATGTATTTTCATTCTTATCTCCTCCTAAACTATCCATGTTTAAACTTAATCCAATTAACGTAAAAAAATATGTCGTTGATATGGAAAATAAAGAGAAAAATGAGTTGTTTCTTGCGCCATATAATTCAGGGTAATTAGATATTCTTTATCTATATCTTTTTTAATTTATGATACTTTATCAGTTGTGTAAACAAATTTGTCAATCAATTTTTTTTTTTTTGTTTTAAGCAACATTGGGTGTTGTTTGCCATTAATGTCACTACTGAAATTATATACTATTTAGATTCACTGAACGGTCATTATAACAATCACTCGCATGCATATAAAGAATATTTTTTATATGTAAGTAATATTCATTTATTTCTTATATATATAAATAATATGTTTGATAATTTAATAATAATCACATTTATTTGATAGTGCTTTACAAGTTTTTTGCATCCAAATGGGTGCAGTGTCGAAACATAAATCAAACATTACATAGATTCCAATAAAGATTTGAAATTTTTGTTACAGAACTTAATTATATGCCTTTAAAATTTCATTTATAATCAACGCATAAATATTTATTGGTGTGCATATTTTATTTTATAGTGTCTTCGCCAAACTAACTACATAGACCGCAGATAATATGTATTTCGATTCATGTCGATTCATGAAGGAGATTGTTGATATGAATCAAAATATAATTCCAGAAATGGTACGTTAGTTTCATTATATTTTGATTTTCATATATATATATATATATATATTTGATTCTAACTTATTTATGTTCAAATATTATATCATAGTACTTTGACAACTTCAATTCAACATACTCTGAAAGTTATCTAACTAAAATAAAGGAAAATTGGTGTTAGTATGTGATCTGATCACATTATAAACTAAAAGTTATATAATTTGTTAATAGGTGAGTTTCACATTATAAAGTATTATATATTGTATATTTTTGTGTGAATTGATCATTATTCTAATTAGTTTATTTTATTTTTTTGTTTTAGTAGAGTAAAGTAAGAAATTGGTGGGAAATTGGCATGATGGAAATTGCATGAAGTTGGCATGTTAGAAATTGTTGGGAAATTGGTAGGCTGGAAATTGTTGAAATTGCTTATCATTATTCTAATTACTAGAATGATATTGTTGTAGTGAATATGTAATTGATATTGTGAATATGTTGCTACTGATGATGATAATAGTACTGATGTAATTTAACTTGGTGTTGGGAATATATAGTACTAATGTAATTGAACTTGGTGTTGTGAATACATATTGTGAATATATTTGAATTAAAAAATTGCAATTGTGTCAATATGTACTTGATGAATATGATTTTGGAAAAAAAATTGAAATATTATTTAAAGACAACGTTTTTTTTTAAATGCCATTAAAGACCTGTTTATACAAACCAACATTTTACATTGCTTTTTAGAATAGATTTACAACACTTTTAAAAAAAAACATTGTAAAACTAGTATAAGAATGCACCTATTATAATTTTTTTTTTTTAAAAAAACTGCTGTAAAACTAGTATAAGAGAACCATTTTACATTGTTTTTTATAATAGATTTACATTGCTTTTTAAATTGTACCTATTACAATACTTTTTTCAAAAAAGCGCTATAAAACTAGTATAAGGATGCACCTATTACAATATATTTGTAAGAAAAACATTGTAAAACTAGTATAAGAAGCGCACTATATATGCACTTATTACATCGTTTATTTAATAAAAGCGCTGTAAAATGAGTCTAAGAGAAGCGCTGAACGTTATATATTTATACCTATTACAACGCTTTTTATTTTAAATAGTGTTGTTGTATCTTTTAACAACACGAGATAATACAACGCTTAAAAGCGCTGTAAATGGGTTAAAAAAAGCGTTGTAAAATATTATTTTTGAGGTAGTGTTTCAAGGTCTTTTTTGACAAAAAATAAAATAGGAACAAGTTTTTATTCAAATACTATACCTCCATGTGATTCTTCAACCGCCATGCTTGCACAATGGTGCTCTTAAAAGTTCTATTATTAAAGGGGTTATTTGTTCAACTTCTTCTTCCTCTGCCGCGAACACACCATCTTCTTATTCTATAAATAACGGTATTTCCTTATAGCGCTCCATAAGTCGAACTCAAAGTTTGGACAAGATGCGTTATTGGGAAATATTGGATTTACCTAGGAGAGAATAAGAAGAGCTAATAAATTTGGAGTATACTAGCAAGGATTGGATTGGGAACCACCACAAATCCTAGGAGGAAAGAGGGAAATTTGTTCATGATAAGTTAGTGAGAGAGAGTCTCGCTTCTCAGAACCAACATGTAGAAAAAAATGTACGATGAGAACTTGGTGTTGCTTTGTTTATGTTGTTAATGTGAGAGAGAGATGATTTTTTATTAACAATTAGATTAAAATAGATGACTTAAATTAAAGGGTAATTTTAATTACTCAAGCACAATGTTTCATTTCCCATCAACAAATGTGTTATTGTGTACATATAAAACCATTCATCTTCTCCATTGAAAATCATTGTTTACCTGCCACACACGTCACTAACAATTATGGTGTCATGTGCCACAGCCAACAAATATTGCTTTTTGGTCAATGGTATCCCATTAATATTTATATGTGGGTTTTTTGACTTCATAGTTGTAGTTACAAAGATTCCTCTTGTCCTCACTAGGCATGGCAACGGGGCGGGGTGGAGGTGGATTTCGCCTCCTCCACACTCGCACCTGACTTATATGGGAAAATCCGCCTTGCCCCCGTTTCATAGCAGGTGTAAAATTTAGGCACCCATGCTCGCCCGAACGAGTCTCAGGTTTCTCCGCCCACACCCGCACTCATATATAAAATTATAAATTTAAAAATCATATTTATTATAATAAAAAAATTATTATATAATAATAATAAAATTAAAAAATATTTGATATAGAGATAAAATTATAATTTTTAATATTTAAAAGAATTTTAAATATATTCAATATATATATATATATGTGTGTGCGTGTGTGTGCGCGTGTGTGCGTGTGCGTGTGTGTGTGTGTGCGTGTGTGTGTGTGCGTGTGCGTGTGCGTATGTGCGTGTGTGCGTGTGCGTGTGAGTGTAAAATTTAAAAATTACAATAATATAATTTGTAGCGCGGTTCGGGTGCAGGTGCGGGGTGGATATCACCACCCCCAAACCCGTCCTCGCCCCCGAATTTTAATATCGGGGATAATCCACACCCGCACCCAATTAAAACTGGTTTTCCCCGCACAAATCAAGCAGGTTCGGGTTGGTATTTGCGGGTGCGGATTTTATTGTCATCCCCAGCCCTCACTTAATGGGCATTTCAAGAAAGCTGATCATGCTACCACAATCATGATTCCACTACCACAATCAACTATGTCACCATGGATGATGCTAAGTTGATTACCATGGATGATTCCACTACCACTTTGGATATCACCATGGATTTTACTTTTTGATTCTTAGTAGTGGCGAGAGATAGAGAGGGATAAGGTGTGATGGCGACAATAGGTATCTTATAAGGTTCCACCAGTGTTCAAAAATTTTGTGAGGCATGTTGGTGATGGTCGTTTACCAGCCTAACACCATCCTCAATTGTATTTTGTAAGCGAGAGAAACATGGAGCGAGATAAGCAAAACATATGGTTTGGATGGGACAAGTGGACTGTTATGAGTCCACGAAAGAGAAAAACGATTCAATCGATTTTATGTCGACACAACAACAATCATGAGAATAAGCGCGACAACGAGAAATATAATATTCAATAAAGTTATGCAACAAATTTCAAGCTTGTGGGATATTGGCCAATGAGTTCTTGGACAATAAGAAAAACAAACATGTTGAAGATTTGGTTTGGGTAAAGATTTGGTTTGTGTTGCTTATGAATGTTTGGGATGAAGTAAAGATGGAACATGTTTTACTTATTTATCTTTTATAGGCAAATGTTAGTATAGTTAGTACTTATGTTAAGGGGAGGGGGAAATGTTAGTTGCTAGTGAATGAACTATGGACCTCCTACATGTAACTCCTTCTACACATGCTTTATGTAATTTGTGGTTTGGGACGTATAAGACATGTGCAACGATATCAATATTTAAGAGGGGAAGGGATCAATTCAGGAAGAAATGAACCTTGACAATACAACTACCATAATCAATATGTCTAATATCCCGTTGTAAGCTGAAATATGTGCACTACACATTTTAGCTTGAAAATTACAAAAAAAAATATTGAAAATACATTGACCGTAAACAATATTAAATATTGAAATCTATTGACCACCTTATATTTTCACTCCCTAACTCTTCCACCCCACCCACCAAACGTACCTTATATCTCGTACAAACTTCTTAAAGTATTGTTTTGCTTCAAAAGATCCACCTTTTGCTAAATCAAACAAATAAAAGAACATTACAAGAATTTGTATGATTAGGGAGGAAAACAAATCACTTTCACCAACTTACGCAGAGAACAATAAAACAACAAAAGTAATCTAAAATGAAACTTAATTGATTAAAAACTATTAATTAAAGAAATAAAATGAAACTAAAAACTATTGTTCTCTAGATCCACATGATCACTAACTCAGTTACCATTTTCCTCTTATATCAAAAGAAATCATCTTTAGTTTATGGTTGTGATACCATGAAAATAAGTTGCCTTGCTCCATAATTAACCAACCATTGCTAGAAGATCATATTATGCGATTGAAAACATTCCCAAAAAAAAAAACTATTGCAAAAACCCAAATTACCATCTTAGACTTTAATTTTTTAAACATTAAGTAGAAATATTTTTTTTACGTCATTTTATATTTTTTAGTTAGTTTAACCGATAATTTTACCAAACACATCAAATTAAATCAACTATAATATATTTTGTATTATTTTAATGAGGCATGCATTAAATATATGACAAAATAAAATAATATTATCATATTTGTAATCTATGTACATATCAAACATATAATATGATCATATTTTATTCGATCACTATCATATATTTTTTATATATTTTATATTTTATTTTGTGTCGACCCTCTCTTGTATATCAGACCAACTTTTATTTTTATAATTATTGTAGAAGTGAATTTGATTAACAACTTGTGCTTTCATAAATCATTTTAGAAATATTAATTACTAATAATATATAAAAGATTAAATTAATAAAATGGTACAATTGGATTAATAATATGGGTTTTACCCGGATTTATGATAGTTATTGGGTTGTACGTCAAGCAGACAGAGCCCAGACGAATACGCCCATAATAGGCCCAAGAGTCACCCTAGTGAACAATATAAAATTCGCTGTGATTAAAACCCTAATTTCTTCTCCACCGTGCGCATGTTCTGAGCTTTCGATTTGCTCTCCGTGAGAGTTCGTTGCTGCGGTTGCTGAAGAACATTGCAATATGAAGGTTCTACTCTACCAAGACCCTAGTTCTCTTTGCTTATTTTTTATCTCATATTTTTCTGTGCTCGTTGCTGAAATTTTCTCTGCAATTTTTTATGTTGATCAGTTCAATGTTGCGAATCCCACTACTGGATGCCAGAAAAAGCTCGAGATCGACGATGATCTGAAACTGTAATATTTTCACTCAATTTACTTACTTATTTTTAATTTTTGGTCACTTTCGTTGCATTTTACTTAACGTTTCTTCCATCTTAATTTTGTACCCAAACATCTTAACCGACGAGTATAAGGATTAATGAAGTGTTTGTTA
The DNA here is from genome assembly GCA_037974775.1 of Cicer pinnatifidum. NCBI lineage: Eukaryota > Viridiplantae > Streptophyta > Magnoliopsida > Fabales > Fabaceae > Cicer > Cicer pinnatifidum. Next base: position 38,088,123 of record JBBPBR010000006.1, read on the forward strand.
TATAAAGTGAAATGAGGGTAGATAATTTGGTACAACAATTCTTTTTTCTGTCATTGTGTAAAGAATGTTCTTATTTACTGAATAGGAAGTTGCTTCTTACCTACTGATTATGTAGAAAGTATGTTTTCATGATATATTAAGTCGTTGATTATGTAAGGATATCTTAGAACAGATACTTTTAATCTATTTGCATGCCACCATTCATCATCTCATTTTATTACAACTCAAGTACACAACCTGAGGGAAATAACGGCCAAACAATGTAAATTAACATGAATGAAAGTCTACAACGAACTTACACTACTCAAGATTAGTAATGGCCTAATGGTATAAACTTCCATTAATTTTACTTAGTTTACTAGAATTTAAGTGTTTAGAGTCCCACAATGAGTTGTTAAAAGTGCTCAATGTGATATTTAAGCCGTGAGCCTCACCATACAATGAACTAGTCATTTGGGTTGGGCTCTCCTAATTTGCTTAAGTCCTAGCATTAAGGTACTTAACAAGAGGTCAATGCTTCATTAAGGGTTTCAATCATAAATTATTTTTCTCACATATCAGAATTTTGAAAACTTGTGGAAAAGCCATATCTTTAGTCACAGTTTAGTTTCTTAACATGATTGCATCTTGTTATGACTTACGATTGAATTTATATTCATGGGAATACATAATTTTCTATGAAGAATATTCACCTGAATTGTGATTTGCCTTAGTATCATAATACTGTTAACTTTAAATTGCAGACGAGCATTTTGGGACAAGAGGATTTCACAAGAGGTCAATGGTGATGCTCTTGGTGAGGTATGCTCCTTAGATGGAAACCTGAAACATCTGGTGCAAATTTTTGCCGAATATATATTTCTTTTATTCACCATTTTATTGTTGGTGCTAACAGGAATTTAAGGGCTATGTCTTCAAAATTACTGGTGGGTGTGACAAGCAAGGATTTCCAATGAAGCAGGGAGTGCTGACCCCTGGCCGTGTTCGTCTTTTGCTTCATAGGGGTATGTTGCTTCTCAATTAAATTTTGAGGTTTGATTAAAATTTCTTACGTTTTCCTGTTGTCGGTGAGTGTTGTGGTTGATATTATTTTATCTGCTGGCTGCCTATTTGATGATAAATAATTACTGAATGTTTTAAATCCACTTAAATGTAATGCCCTACCTTTTTTTAGTATCCTTTTTTTGTGTTATTCGAATACTATTACTGTACCTGTCTTATGTCAGGAGCTACCTAACCTCTTCTCAATAGATGACAATTTTGTTTTTGATGGTTACTTGAACAGGAACTCCTTGCTTTCGTGGATATGGAAGGCGCAATGGAGAACGCAGGAGGAAGTCTGTTCGTGGATGCATTGTCAGCCCAGACCTCTCTGTCCTGAACTTGGTTATTGTGAAGAAGGGTGAGAATGATTTACCAGGCCTGACCGATGTTGAGAAGCCGAGGATGAGAGGGCCTAAGAGAGCATCCAAAATCCGTAAGCTGTTCAACCTGTCCAAGGAGGATGACGTGAGGAAGTATGTCAACACTTACCGTAGAACATTTACAACAAAAGCTGGTAAACTCTCTGGTTCCTGTAATTTTGTTGTTAGTTTTGTGTCATTGTCTGCTTGATTGTACCAAATTCTTACATGCATGAAAAGGACAATCATTATGAGAAAACAAGTTTAACATATTTATAACCCTCAACCTGTTGATTAGCACCTAGTTGAGTTTATAATTATCCATTATCAATTGTTGATCATGATATGATTCAGAAACAGCTTACAAAGTTGTTTTAAAAGGACTTTTTTTTTGTTAAGCTAATGCCATTTTTCTCTTAAAAGTGTTCTTAAAAGAAATTGGAAAGTTTTTTATGTTACTTTGTTCCGTCAATAGAAGACCTTATTTATTGTTTACTAAAATTTGTTTTTGATAGAATAGAGCTGGTGCCATTTGGTTCAAGCAGTTTCTCTACTTTTGGAATTAAGGTGGCATCAACAAGTTTGTGTTATGTTTTACTTGATTTTGTTTCTTGGAAAGTACCAATGGTTCAATATGACTTCTCTTATAAAATGGCATTCCCTTGATTATAAAGAGATACAAGCATGCCTGTTAAGAAACTATATCAATTATGCTACTCAATCAATAAATTCAAACCACAAGTAGTGTATATTTTTGAATTATTTATTCTTTAATTTTGTTTTGATTGTTTGTGAGCATTGAAATGAATCGGATGGATGTAGACATAATGTGAATATATTGTCTTGATATTAGTGGTAATTTGGTTGCAGGGAAAAAGGTGAGCAAGGCTCCCAAGATCCAACGATTGGTCACTCCTCTTACACTCCAAAGAAAGCGATCAAGGATCGCCGATAAGAAGAAGAGAATTGCTAAGGCAAAATCAGAGGCAGCTGAGTACCAGAAGCTCCTTGCCTCTAGGTTGAAGGAACAGAGGGAGCGTCGTAGTGAGAGTGTGGCTAAGAGGAGATCAAAGTTATCCAGTGCTTCTAAACCAGCTGCCACTGCATAGGCTGCTGTCCAATATAGAGATTTCGTAGTTTAATCATCACAGTTTTTGGTAACGAATGATATTTTTTGATGATGGATCTCATGATAAGCGCGAGAATGGATTTTGGTATTTTTGATACATTGAGTTATTGAAGTATTCTCATTTGTAGTGTCACTTGAATTATTTGACGTTTTGAAATATATGTATCCATTTCATGTGTTACCTCGTTACCTGTAGCTATATGCTGCCTTTTATATCATATTTTAGGCATTGAGAGTAATAGCTTGGTGACTTGTTTGGTAAGATATATTAACATTTTTTTGGTAAAAATAGCCAAATCAGATATAAACATTATTTTTTAATTAACATAATAATGTTTAACATGTCAATCTCAATTCATTTCAATGACATCAATTATCTAGATGATTTATTATATGATATGGTGATGTTGATGACATAAATTTTAATGTAAATTATTATTCATAATTTAATTTTAGTAATTAATATTATAATTTTGTTGATGTTGTAATTTGAATTTACTTTTTTTTCATTCTACCTTGTTTTGTTTTTGTTGAAAAATGACATTCACATGTTCAAATTGATAAAAATTACGGCGGTTGAAATCAGTAAAATAAATCACTAATATAAATTTAAGTTATAATTTGGTTGATAGGAATTATTTTATATCCCTAATTTTGTATATTCGTAATCTCTCCATGCAACATTTGTGTGGAAATATATAATTATTAACTATTAACTGTGATAAGGGTTTACATAAGTCTATATAATCGTGGTCGGTGTATATAATAATTAATATAAATATTATAATATATAAATATTATAGTGTATATGTTAATTAATATAAATATTATAGTGTATGTTGGAATTTTAAGTTTTATACAATATTATACTTTTTATTCGTCCACTAAA
>JBBPBR010000006.1:38091891-38139653 GCA_037974775.1 Cicer pinnatifidum
TATAAACTTGGTGAATGTCATGTACATTTTAATAGATGTTGAGAATGTGTAGCTCTGTTTTAATAATTTTATTTTATTTGTATATATATTTTAACTGTACCTTTTCATTATTTCACGGTACAATATAATACTATTTTTGTAGAATTATTATTCGAACAATAAGTTTATTATATTGTGGTATATCTTTTTGTCAAGAAAATATCATATAAAAATAAATGAACATGTTTCTTGTTGACATTAGTATTAGTAGTAAATAAATAGATTAGATATATTGTACCAAAAAAAGAAAAAAAAAGATATATATTGCTTGGTGTTTTTTTTTCTCGTAATTTGTTTTTTTCTCTTTATAGAGTATTCTTATGTTACTTATATTTTCTGTATATAGGCTAGTTCTTGTCATGCTGGATTAGCGTGAAAAAAATTTAGCAGTATTTTTCTAATAATTCTTGACAAATTTTAAACATTAAAACCAAATATATTTGATGTCATATCAGCGTTTTCATATTCTAGAAATAGAACATCACACGAGCATAGGTTGTAAGACACCTAACTCTATTGACTATTTTCCTATATATAAATACTCATGTCTATTAACTTTCTTTCTATCTCATTATCAATTTCAAAAGCTTTTCTTTAATTTTACGTTTTATTGGTAAACCTAAAGCTTTTACTTAAATTTGGTGTAATTAATGGAGATGCCACAATGTCCAAAAATTTACAGAAATTTGTTGGCAATTTTCTTCATTTTTTTGTTTTCCTACAATCCAGTGGAGAGTAAAGGTTTGTTCATTGCAATAGTTTATTTTTTGTTGCACAAGTTATTATATTTGGTTCATTAATTATGTTCCAATGATTAAAATTAAAAGTTTGAGTAAAATATATAATTTCAGGGAAAGCACCACGTGTGGTATCAAGACATAAGTTTCCCCAAGATTTTTTGTTTGGTGTTGGAACATCTGCTTTACAGGTGAAAAATGCATTATAGGACTTTATAATATAATCTCAATAATATATGTAATATAATTTAATCTCTTTATTTATTTCTTTAATATATTATATTACTGAATAAAGGTGGAAGGGTCAGCTCGTGAAGGAGGGAGAGGACTAAGTGTTTGGGATGACATATTTATGCGTGATACAGGTTAGGAATAGATTTTTTGGTTCATTTTGATTATAATGTGGAATAACTTAATTATATTTAGTAATATCATCTAAAAAATTATTTAGAAAAGTTGTCCAATGTTCTAAGCTAAAAAAAATAATACTTAAGAATTTTCAAATCTAATTTAAACTTTTCAATATGAAAAAAAAAGCCATTGTGTTATAAAAATGGAAATGTATAAGGATTAGAAGATGCACAATTTTTACACCACAAAGAAAAAGATCCATTTTTATTTTACTTTATAATTTTTTCATTTAATTAACTGCTTACTTTAGTGGTAATTTTGATATTCTTTATTATAATACGCAGGATCAATTAAAGATATTGAAAAGTGTGATAAAATGATCGACCATTATAACCGTTACTCTGTAAGTACAAAAAGTTATCATTACCACTTCATGTTATTACGCCAATTTTAAGAATAATTTGACCAAAAATCCTTAAACAATTTGGTTGAAGTGTGGTTGTTTTGGAGTTTTTTTCGGAAATGTAATAATTTAAAATTATTTATATTTTAGTGTTGTGAAAAAAATTATTCGTGAAAAAAATTATTCGTGAAAAATATTTTATTTTTATTGTTTGAAAACTTTTCCATCAAATGAAATAAAATCTCTTTCACAAATTAAAATTCTTGATAGAAAATGAATTTCAATTTGCTTTTATCTCATGCTTTAAGCTTAGAAAAACAAAATAAAATCTAAACATGATGAAATATAACAATTGTCGCAAATAATATTGTGATGGAAGCTCTCATATTTATTTTGTCGCGATTTCAGTTTTAACCACAATGGAGTATTCTTGACTTTTATTCAACGAAAAACATTAAAAATGAAAGAGAAAAAACTATATTTTATCACTAAACTTAATTTTTCTCAGTAAAAAAAGTGCAACTATTTTTATCACCACCATATTTTTTGTTTTGTTTTGTTTTTTGTATTCTTATTTTATTTTTTTGTTTTGTATAATTTTGCAGGAGGACGTGAAATTTTTAAAGAAACTTGGTATAGACTCTTATAGGTTTTCTATTGCATGGAGTAGAATATTGCCTGGTAATTTTCTTAAATATTTTTTTTGACAACAACAATCTAGGTATAAGCTAATTATTCAATTATTTATATTTTTCTTTATTTTAACCATAATATAGATGGAACCTTAGAAGGAGGTGTAAATCAGCAAGGTGTCGACTTCTACAACAATTTGATCAATGAATTAATTGCTAATGGTATGGGTTTGGTTACCTTAAATTAATCACTAACTTTATTTTATTTTGACAACATGTTAATTTCAAGATTTTGGTGTATTTGTATCTAGATATCACACCATTCGTGACAATTTTGCATTTTGACTATCCACTGAACCTTTTTAAAAGTGGTGGCTTCTTAAATCGTGATATTGTGTAAGTAATTTTCTCTATCATATATGTTATCTCTTATAGATATATTTTCTTCGAAATGAAATACAAGACAAAAAAGTATATTTTGAAAGTTGATTTATTGAGATAAAAATTTAAACTAGATATGTCAATTTTTAAAGTACCATTATTGTTTATATTTAATTTTATATGCTCTTAGACAAACCAAAACATTATAGATTTACTTCATTCTCATATTAATTATTTAAACAAAATGAAAATCAATTTCAGGAAACATTTTAAGGATTATAGTGATGTTTTATTCCAAAACTATGGAGATCGAGTTAAACATTGGACTACATTCAACGAGCCAGAAATTACCGCGATATTTAATTATATGCACGGATTTGACAATCCTATGGCTGAAAAATGTCAAACTACAAAAGAGTGCAGAGAAGTATATAATTTGATGCATAACTTCATCCTTTGCCACGGTGCATCAGTGCAAATATATAGAGAGAAATATCAGGTATATATTGTTTTTTTAACAACAAATATTAATAGTGAAAATGTTATATATAGAAAGAGAGAAATACAATGACATTATTTCTCATACTTTGTTATTGTGTTATTATCAACTAATTATGATTAAACCATGATAAAGAAAATCATACAACTAATGGTACTAAATTAGACTTGTATGATTAACAAGCAACTTAATGAAAAAATGACACTTTGGATTTAACATTTGTTAATATGATGAAGGCAATACAAAAAGGAGAAATTGGAATTGTTATGTCAATTGAGGATTATATTCCCTTCAGTAGAAAACCAGAGGATGTAGCTGCTACTGTAAGGCTTAGGGATTTCTATACAGGATGGTTAGTGCAACTATTATTAATCTGTGAAATTAATTTATACTATTATAAAATAATTTAATTTAAACATTTCATAGTGTGTATTTAATAATATTTTGTATTTTGTTTACTAAACATACAGGGTATTGGAGCCAGTGATGAAGGGTGATTATCCTCAAAGCATGAAAGATTTAGTTGGAGATAGGCTTCCCAAATTCACTGAAGAGGAAAAAAAATTACTAAAAGGAAGCATTGATTTTTATGGAATAAATTATTATAGATCTTTTTATGGTAAAGATCAACCAAACAAATTGCTTATTAGTAATTTGGACAACTATGATTCGTTAGCAGTTAAAGACAGTAAGTCTAATTTCTTTTTTCACAACAAATTCTTATTATTGCATATACAAATTCTTATTTACTAATTTCTTTTTCTTCCCATTCATATGACAGTATTCAACGATGAGGGAATGATACTAGGTGTCATGGTGAGATAATTAATTTAAGCAAAATAATTTTTTTAAGCCAATTTGTATTGCTATTTAATTACTTATTTTGATGTTTTGTTTATAATATTCTTAAAATTGTAGGATAATGCTACTATGAGCTTTGTAAACCCACAAGGATTGTATAATGTGTTAGTTTACTTGAAGGAAACGTACAACAATCTTAAGATCTACATTACTGAAAATGGTTAGTGCACCCTATAAAGGTTTATCCATACCCTCACATTTCTTAATTTTTCTAATTAATTTTGATTAACCAATATACCATTTTTTTGTTTGATTATGAAATCCTCTTTCTTATAGGTATAGGTTCAGGAACCATTTCCAAGCCATTGAAAGACAACCACCGGGTGGATTATATTGCCTCACATATAAATTATGTAAAACAAGCAATTGAGTAAGTCATTTATCTTAACTATATTGTATACATCATATATTTTGAGTTTCAATTTAATACACAAACAATGTATGCAACCTCGTGTTATATATGGAACATTTGTGCTAAGTTCTTTAATCAATACATAATATTTGCAGTGTGGGAGTGAATGTTAAAGGATTCTTTGTGTGGTCTGCATTTGATACATTTGAATTTCACCAAGGCTTTTCTGACAAATGGGGACTCATATATGTTGATTTTAATAATAATCTCAAACGTGTGCCAAAGCAATCAGCTAGATGGTACAGATGGTTTCTCACAGGCGATAAGACTTTTGTGTAGCTGCTGAACCACAATTTAGAAACATCATTTTTAGATGAAGTCATGATTAGAAAATAAGTTGTTGAAATTATTCTTTGCAATATATTTCGTTTTTCCAGAAATTGTTGCTATTCTTTCAATTAATAAAATGCACCACATTCATTTTGGAGTTGAAGAACTTTCTTGACAAATTGTTCAAAAGTCCATAATTTCTATGATTTGTTTGGTCTCTTGCACTACACCACCAAACAAAGAGCTTCAAATTATGAAAACTAAATGTTGATTGTGCGGGTGGATTCCATGTAATATTGATTTAGATGAATTGTTAATATAATTGATAACATAAATACACTTTTAAATAATTTTTTAAAATTTTAAATGTTCGATTACATTAGTCATTTTTAATTTGTCAATTAGTCTCCAACAATCTTTTCTAGAGACTAATGTTATTGAATCTTTTCAAAAACAATATTATTTGAATCTTTTCAAAATCAATATTTCCTTGGAGTAGAAACAAAAAGGAAAAATAAAATATACGATTTAAAAAGAAAATGTTTTTTGTGAAAATTTTAATTAGAATCATTAATAACAGTGTAGAATTTATAAAAATAAATAAATAATGGTGTAAAAACTATTTTTTTTAATAAACCTAAAAAAATTATAATCTAAAAAATTATAATATTTTTAATTTTTTAATAAACCTAGCAAACTTATAATCTCAAAGTGCTTTACATTCAAGAACACTATCTATTTTGGCAAGGTTAATGATCATTCCACCTCTTGAAACAAATATTTCTATTTAAGGGTATGAAAAACTATCCTCAAATGTTCGCGATGTTTCTCCTTGATTTTGTAATACACTTAACATTTCATTTATGAATACCACTACGAAGACATCTAAGTAAGGATGGAAAATCTTATTTGTGTAATCCATAAATACACCTAACACATTAGTCACATCAAACAACATAACGAAATACTCATAATGGCAATAATAGGTTCTAAAGGGGGTCTCTAGAAGGTTCTTAGACTTAGCACTATTGTGATGGTAGCCTAATCTTTTATTCTCAAGGCTGAACAAAAATATCATTGGAAAAAAAAAAGACTAGAAAAACTCATAAGTTCGAAATTTCAAATTCATCTTAGAGTTCAAAGTGATAAAACACTTGTTGAAGTTAGAAACATTTTAAGTTTATTTTCTTAGAGTGTGACAATTATTATTATTATTCTTATTATTATTGTTGTTGTTGTTGTTGTCGTCGTCGTCGTTGTAGTTATTATTATCAACTTTGTTAAAAGCAACTACTCAAGTTCAAAACCTTTGCAATCAAACCCGATATTAGTGTTAGTGTGCCTTCAATAATCTGGAGTTGTCAGTTTGTGTGGAAAAGACTTTGTTGATAGACTCAACATATTATTGTTCCTTAAAAGTTTGGGGTTGTTAAGCTATTTGAGAAGACTAGCTTGAATGGTTAGATGCTATGTAATTAAAGTTGTTGAATAAGTGGATTAAATCCTTTTGAGTGAAGGGACTGGATGTAGTCAAGTTAGTGGTGACTCAGGATAAATTACTTGTGCCACTTTACTCCTGCATTCTTTTGTTTTGTTATTGCTTATACTCCAAGTAAATCATCAAGTTTGAACCAATGTTAATCAAAAAATGAAAAATTTATCAACGTAGTCAAACACAATTCAACTCCACTTTCCGTGTTTGGACCTTCACTAGATATGGGACAACATAGATCATGGAATTTAGTTGGTCTCCTAGAACTTTGCAACTTTAGAAAGACTAGAACAATCGGTCCAAGAAGCTTCTAACAACCATGTCACCAGGCTCATCAAGGGACGATCCATCTCTATCTAATGGTGTTCATATGGAACTTCCAATGGTTGCTCTATCAGCACCATTGCAGTTCTCTGTGCTTATTCCATATATTGAGATACCCTCTTTGGATGCTCCTACTACTACTGTTCTAGGATCTGCAAAATTTGCCTCTGGAAGTCCTTCTGCCACTCCTTTTAGCCACATGTTAGATCTTTCCCAATATGTCAAAAAATAAGACTTTGACCGTCTGGAGGCTAAGACTGAGGCGTTCATGGAACAAACACCCAATAATTAGGTGAACATTTCAAATTAATTTCTCTTGCTAACATTTTATCAACTAACTTGTCAGTATGTCTCTGATCACTCTTACATTTAAACATGCATATTTTAAGTATGAGCTTTGTTGTTATATTATTTTTTTTAATTAAAAAAGTTTTTTTTTCTTCATAAAAATAGATGTTTGTCATCATCAAAATGAGAGAGATTGTTAGAATCAAGTTGGTTTGAAAAAATATGACCCTTATTTTAATGATAACAAATTATTTTGTGGGAACAACTTAAAGCACTAATGTTCTGTTTTAGTGTGCAATTTCCATATCAAGTTATTCATTATGAGTTCACGCTACATCCTATGATATTTTGGTCTAAGTTAAACAAGCACCAAGACTCCACTATGTTCTCTACATTATAAGTCTAGTGAAAGCGTTCTAAACGCGTCTATGCTGATTTTATCTAATACAAGAAATGCTCTAATTAGTCTGACTATAATAATAACAACAAGCATCTGATCTCTCTACCTATGATAATGTTGACAAGAAATTGTTTGTCTAACTCTCATAATCACATCAAGCATCTGACTCAGTTAATAGTTTATGCTTTGATGATAGTGAAGGCTTTGATGAAAGTCAACACTCTAAAAAGATAATATTCTAAAGAAGACAAAGTTTTGGCGAATCCTCTGCTTATGTTTGAAGGTTTATGCGACATGCTCTAATAATAATATCCTATACTCTTTAAGAGAATTAATTTCAATGATATTTTTGACAAGGTTTAATGGCAAATCAATCTCAAAAGATTTAATATGAACTCAGAGGATAGTAATTCAGATAATCAGAATCTGAACTCAGAGGAATATGAGATTACTTTCATATCTAGAAAAATTCAAAAGATGTGGCACAACAAAAAGAAGAAATTTCCCGAAAGATATTCCAAGCAATCCAACAGAGCAAATAATGATAAATATGATAAGAAAAACATCATCTACTACGAATACAATGAACCTGGACATATCAAGTCAGAATGTTCAAATGTGGAGAAAGGGAAACACCAGAAGAAAGATTCCAAACACAAGAAGAAGAGTCTGATGGCTACATGGGATAATTTTGAGGAATCTTTTGACGATGAACAAGCATATTTTGCTATGATGGCTCATACCAACTCTGTCTCTAGATTCAACACAAATTTTGACTCTGGAAGTGAATCAGCAGATGATGAAATTGAGGTATTTTTTGACTTTACTCGGTCTGATTTAATTACTGCTATAAATGATTTCTTAAATAACAATCATATTTTCTTTAAAACTGAAAACACTTAAGAAAGAAAATACAAATCCAACTGAAAACTGATATTACTGAACTTAAAACAAAGAATGCAAATTGAAAACTGATATTGATGAACTTAAGGCTAAAAATCTAACTCTAAAAAGCAATCATAGTTCAACATCAATTGAAAATACCACATGTAACTCTGATATGCATGAACAATTATTTCAAAATTTTCTTGCTAATGGTGTGGAAAGAAGCAAATATGTTTCTATGATTTATGGAGTTAGTAGAAGTGGTAAAAAAAAAGGTATAGGATTTGAAGAAATTGTAACTGAATCTAAACCTATTCTCTCTGATATCTTGTGTATTGTTTGCTCTAAGAAAGGACACTCCAAATTATCTTATCCAATGTTAAATACAAGGAAAGACAAGAAACCTTTCAAGACTAACAAATCAGGACCCAACCAAATTTGGGTACCTAAGAACAAAATTATCTTTGTTGCAGATGACCTCAACAATCAAGTTAAAACTTCAATCATGGTACTTGGACAGTGGATGCTAGAGACATATGTCTGGAGAAAATTATATGTTTCAATAACTAACTTTGAGAAAATGAGACACACTGACTTTTAGAGGAAAGCAAAAAGACCATATCATTGGTCAATGGATAGTTGGTAATGGTACTTCCCCTTATATTAAAGATGTCTTGTTTGTTAAAGGTCTTAAGCATAATTTATTAAGTATTTGTAAGTTTAGTGATAATAATTATGATATTATATTCAAGTAAAATAAATGCAAGGCAATTAGTCAGAAGAATGGATCTATACTCTTTACAGGTCAGAGGCAAAATGACATTTATAAGATAAATCTATTTACTCTAGAGGAACAAAATATTAAATGTCTTATGTTAGGATATGAAGAGAAACTAATTTGGCACAAAAGACTAGGTCATGCAAACCTTAGATTAATTTCAAAATTGAATAAACTTCAACTAGTTAGAGGTTTACCTAAGCTTAGTTACAAAACTAAAATTACATGTGAAGCTTGTCAAAAGGAAAAACAAACAAAAAACCATTTACCCCTAAGAACTTAGTCTATACCTCAAAGCCCGTTGAGCTCTTACATATAGATCTCTTTGGGACAGTGAAAACCATCTCTCTAAGTGGATAGAAATATGGCTTTATTGTAGTAGATGATTATACTTGATGGGCGTGGGTAAATTTTTTTAAGAAGTAAGGATGAATCCCACAAAGTGTTTATCACATTTTGCAAACAAATAATGAATAAAATGAGTCTTAAGATTGTAACAATTAGAAGTGATCATAGAGGAGAATTTGAAAACAAGTTTTTTGAAAGTTTTTGTGATAAGAATGAAATCTCTCATAACTTCTCCTCTTCTAGAACACCCAAACAAAATGGAGTTGTAAAAACAAAGAATAGATCACTCTAAGAAATGGTCAGAACTATGTTAAATGATATGAATGTTGCAAACCACTTTTGGGATGAAGCAATTAATATTGTATGTTATATTCAAAATAGAGTCTATATCAGATCTATATTGAATAAAATACCATATGAATTCAGGAAAGGTAAAAAGCTTAACATCTCTTATTTTAAACCATTTAGTCGTACTTGTTATATGTTAAACACTAAGTATAACATTGGTAAATTTGATTCGATATCTCAAAAGTGTACCTTCATTGGCTACTCTGAAAGATCCAAGGCTTATAGAGTGTTTAATAGGGAAACTCATATTTTAGAAGAATTCATACATGTTAAATTTGATGACAAACAACTTGACCTTGAAAAGTCAAAACAAGATGATGATAGTGCAGGTTGATCAGAACCAAAGGAAGCAGATGCAGACAAACCAGGAGAACTTGAAAATTTAGAGGATACATGCAAATTAGAAGAACATGAAAAATATTCAAAGGATGAATCTGACCTAGTCAAGATAAGTCAAAAGAAAGATCTGGATGGAAGCACCAGTCATCTCATCCTGAAACTCTAATCATTGGAAGTGCAAGAGATCATTTGAGGAACATATCATTGCTTAAAGATGCCATTTTGTTTGGCTTACTCTCATCAATTGAGGCTACCTCCATTGATGAAGCATTGATAGATGATGGATGATTTCTTGCAATGCATGAAGAGTTAAATGAATTTGAGAGGAATGGTATTAAGGATCTAGTACCTAGACCAGAGAAGAACATTATTGGAACCAAGTGGGCTTTCAGAAACTAGCTATATGAAAAGGGTGATGTGGTCCGAAACAAGGCAAGACTTGTCGCACAAGGCTACACAATCAACAAGAGGGCATTGATTACACTAAGACATTTGCTCTAGTGGCTAAGTTAGAAGCTATTTGTATCCTATTTTCTTTTGTTGCGATGAATAACATTACAATATTTCAAATCGATGTCATAAGTGCTTTTCCATATGGTTATAAGTGAAGAAGTCTATGTTAAACAAACCTCTGGTTTTGAAAGTTGTGAAATTCCAAATAATGCTTTTAAACTTAGAAAATCTGTATGGTCTAAAACAACTACTTAGGGGGTGGTATGATAGACTTAGTAACTTGTTGCTTAAAAATAACTTTGAAAGAGGATAAGTAGATAATACACTTTTTAGAAAATCAATAGGAGATAAAATTCTTATTATTCAAATTAATGTTGATGACATTATTAATGCTCTTTCTAAATTGATGCAAATTGAATTTCAAATAAGTAAGATGGGAGAACTTAAGTTCTTCTTAGGGATACTGTGGAAATTTGCCACTTTAATATGGTTGATTAAGCATTATTTATTTCGTAGAATAAGAGGGATTTGGTCATTATGTTTCCATCTCTCCTCATTAGTTTATTTCCTTTTCTGTTTATTCTAGTTTATGAGGAGTTATTGTCTTAATTGTTTTTTTTTTTTTTTTTTTTTTTTTTTTTTTTTTTTTCTTCTGATGAGGAGGGCTGAGTGCCTACCTCCTTTATATATTCCTTCCTGTAACCCTATTATTTGAGACATGAGAATAAAGCATTTCTATTCCTTGATTTACTACATGATATCAGTAGCAAATCGATCCTTCCCATGACACAATACGACGTGACTACGAAAATAGAAACCAACATACTCAAGGAGGACAACAATGGATCATTCTCATCTCAAGTCAACACCAATCATGGTGTAACATTGGAGACCACCACCCATTTACCCATTATAGGACACAAACTGAATGGGAACAACTACCTTCAATGGTCACAATTAGTTTTGATGTTCATCAATGGCAAAGGAAAAGATGAATATCTTATTGGCGGAAAAGTTGCCCCAAAAACAGAAGATCCAACCTACAAAAACTGGAATATTGAGAACCACATGGTTTGGAAGGATGCAAAGAAAACACATCAATCATCTTTGAGATTGAGACAACTTTGCAGGATTTACGACAAGGAGATCTAACAGTCACATAGTTCTAAAGCTCTCTCATGCGTCAATGGCAGCAACTTGATGTGTTTGAAGAACATAGTTGGACCTGCTCGGCTGATTCCAAGAAATACAAGGAGATTGTTGAGATGAAAAGAAATTTCAAGTTCTTGATGGGACTTAACAAGAACTTGGATGAAGTACGAGGAATGGTACTTGGAACCAAGCCTTTACCAAGTATCAGAGAAGTCTTCTCTAAAGTACGAAGAGAAGAAAGCAGAAAGAAAGAGATGTTAGGAGAGTTCTCTACAATAGCTGTCATGGAAAATTAGTCAGCACTTGCTGCCCAAAGAGTCCCCCATCATTCTGGAGATAATCGGTTGAAGAAGAAGAGACCTTGGTGTGATCATTGTCAAAGAACTGGCCACGCTAAAGACACATGCTGGAAAATACATGGGAAACCTGCTGATTGGAAACCTTCAAAATCCACCATGGACAGGGAAAGTCGAGGCAATCATGTTTCAACTAAATAAGTAAATCACATAGCTGCCCCCCAATCCACTCCATTTAGTCAAGAGAAAATTGAAGCCCTCCAAAAGATGTTCTCTCATATGTCCTCCCAAAATGGTACAAAAGTTGCATCATTAGCTCACAAAGTTGCATCATCATCATTGCCTCAAATTTGTGTGAATTTCAGACTTGGATTCAAGGAGGAAGATTGGCAGTGCTAAGGTTTGCTCAGGATTCTACCTTCTTCAAGCAAATCATCCTCCTATAAGACAAACTCATAATGCAGCTTGTGTTGAGTCAACCAACCAACAAAATAAGGATAGTGCTATTATGTTGTGGCACTATCGTCTAGGTCACCCAAGTTTTATGTATCTTAAAAAATTGTTTCCTTCATTATGCAAAAATAAAAATCCAAAGGTTTTCCAATGTGAAGTTTTTCAATTTTCTAAACATGTTCGTCATTCTTATTATTTGTTACCATATAAAGCCTCTCATACTTTTTTCATGATTCACAACGATGTGTGGGGACCATCTAGAATAAAAAATATCATAGGATCTAGATGGTTTGTATTGTTTGTGGATGACCATTCTAGAATAACATGGTTGTTCCTTATGAAAGAAAAGTCTGAACTTGGTCAAATTTTTTGAAAATTCAATAACATGGTTCAAACTCAATTTCAAACCAAAATTCAAGTTCTAAAAACAGATAATGCAATAGAGTACTTTGAAACGTCTCTTGGAGAATATTTGGACAGCCATGGGATCATTCATCAAAGCTCTTGTGTTGACACCCCACAACATAATGGGGTAGCAGAATGAAAAAATAGATACATCCTCGAAGTTGCTTGATCTCTTATGTTTACCACACATGTTCCAAATTTTTTTTGGGGTGAAGCTGTCTCAACAACCACGTACTTAATAAATAGAATGCCTTCTCGTGTACTAAAATTTCAAACTCCCTACCAGATCATTTCCAACTGTTTTCCTTATACACATGTCCTATCTACTCTTCCAACCAAAGTTTTAGGTTGTTCTGTGTTTGTCCACCAACAAGGCAGTAAACTTGACACAAGGGCTCTCAAGTGCATATTTATAGGGTACTCTCCTAACCAAAAAGGATACAAATGCTATTACCCTACTACTAGAAAATTTTATAACTCAATGGATGTTACATTCTTTGAAAATCAACCATTTTATACCAAAACTGATATTCAAGGGGAGAGTTTCACACAGGAATTCCAGCTTTGGGATATTGGAGCCTTGGATTCAACCTAAGGTGAGAATTTCTATGTGTCACCTCAAGTAAACCAAACTGACCCAAATGTGTCCTTTGATCCTAGCACTACTTTCCATTAGCCCATGCCAGACCAGGTCAATACTCAACCTTCTATTTTGCCTCTACCCATGTCATACCAGCCTGATTCTCAGTTCGAACTGCTTAAAACTCAGTCCTCTATTATGCCAGTGTCAGAACAGCCTTTAGAGCAACCTCTTATTCAACCATTTGATTCAAACCAATCTTCTGAAATAAGTGAGTTATGTGTCTATACTAGAAGGAACAATAAACATGAAGGGAAAACTTTGCAGCAAATCGAAGATTGTCAAGAATCCAACCCGAATTTAGAGATTGAAAACACAAAAGGTAATGTCAATTGTGACCCTACTACCATTTTTATTCCATATGATGAAAGACCTATTGCTTTAAGAAAAGACAAACGGTCTTGCACTAATCATCCTATTTGCCAATTTGTCTCTTATGATAAATTATCTCAGCATCACTTGGCTTTTGTTAGCAACCTTAATAAAATTCAGATTCCAAATTATGTCCATGAAGCTCTCCTAAAGCCTGAATGGAAGAAAGCCATATTGGAGGAAATTAATGCACTTGAAAAGAACGGGACTAGGGAGTTATCTGATCTACCATCAGGAAAACGTCTAGTGGGATGCAAGTGGATTTTTACCATTAAACAAAACTCATATGGAAGCATCAACAGATTCAAGGCACAAATGATTGCAAAAGGGTTTACACAATCCTATGGGATTGACTATCAAGAGACATTTTCACCTGTTGCAAAACTCAACACATTCCGGATTTTACTCTCACTTGCCTCGAATCTTGATTGGCCTCTTTATCAAATGGATGTGAAAAATGCTTTCCTAAATGGCGATCTTTGTATGGATTGAAACAATCACATAGAGCTTGGTTTGGAAGATTCACAAAGGTGGTAAGGAAGTTTGGATACATTCAATGTCAGACAAATCATACAATGTTTCTAAAACAATCACCGTTAGGTAGAAGGCTATTCTTATTGTATGTGTTGATGATATTGTTATAACAGGAGATCATGATGAAAAAATTAAGAGATTAAAGAATCTCCTAGCCAAAAAATTTGAGATCAAAGACTTGGGAAATCTCAAATATTTCCTTGGGATAGAGGTTGCTCGATCTAAGAAAGGTATTTCAGTTTCTCAACGAAAATATGTCCTAGATCTCCTAAAAGAGATAGGTATGCTTGGATGTAAACCATCTGAAACTCCTATGGATGCAACTATAAAGCTAAGGACTCTAGACAATAGTGCACCAGTTGATAAAGGAAGATATCAAAGGTTAGTTGGAAATGTCATTTATTTATCTCATACTAGACCAAACATTAGTTTTGCAGTGAGCAAATTGAGCCAATTCATGAATTGTCCCACAGAAGAACATATGGAAGCAGTATACAGAATTCTCAGATATTTGAAAATGACACTAGGCTAGAGATTATTTTTCTAGAAAACAACAAATAGAGAAATTGAAAATATTCACTGATGTTGATTGGGCTGGCTCTGTGACTGACCGACGCTCAACATCAGACTATTGTACCTTTGTTTGGAGAAACTTAGTCACCTAACGGAGTAAATAACAATTTGTTGTGTCTCGTAGTTCAACAGAAGCCGAATTTAGAGCTTTATCTCAAGGTATTTGTGAGGGAATATGGTTAAAGAGGGTGCTTCATGAAATGGGAGTCCTAAATTCAATTTCCATAAAGGTGTTGTGTGATAATCAGTCTACCATCAAGATTTCTAAGAATCATGTTCATCACGACAGGACAAAATATGTTGAGATTGATTGTCATTTTATCAAATAAAATATTGAAAATGGGAATATATCACTCTAGTATACCCCTACAAGCCAACAAACTGCTGACATTCTCACCAAGGCATTGCCAAGGGAAACATTTTAGAATCTTACATCCAAGCTAGGATTGCTGAACATCTACAACGTAGCTTGAGGGGGAGCCTTAAATTAGGGAGAGTCAAAGAAATATAAAGAAAAGTTGTTATCAAAAATATAAATTTTGTCATCATAAAAATGGGGGAGATTGTTGGAACCAAACTCATTTTATACTTAAAGTTTTTATGATAACAAGAGTATTTTATGAGAACAATATATTTGACTTCAAAGAGTATGAAATAAATTATGGTCAAGATTTGTAGAAGATTTGAACAAGATTTGAAGAAGATTGGAAGAATATTTGAAGAAGATTTGAAAAAGATTTGATCAAGATTTGAAGAAGATTTATATACAACAATATACGAATATAATCAATTTAAAGAATTTACAAACGCAATCTGAACAAAATACAATTCTAAATTAAACAAAGACTGAATCGAAACACAAATTTTTATTATAAATAGATACTCAAGGCTGAAGAAAAAAATCATCAAAAAGCATAAAAAAGTAGTTTTAGAGTTCAAGAGAGAAACACTTGTTTGAGTTAGAAACATTTTCTGAGTGTTCTTTTCTTAGGGAGCGTGCAATTGCTTCCCTCTTATCTCTTGGAGCAGCACCACGAGCACTTATTGATCCATGCCCATAGCATCCTTCTAGTAGAACACCAACTGATCTAGCTTCTGCAAATGGACACAAAGGCAACCTTCAAGATATGAATATATTCAAGGTATGTTAGAATAATAAAAAAAAAAAATCATGTCAGATTAATAATCATAAGAAGCCATTAAACTCTACAATTGCTCCTAATGTTCAAGTTCCAAGAGAATCAAAAGTCTTAAAGAAAATTGAGGAGAAAAAAAAAAGGACTCCATCAAAACATTAACCTTAAGAGGCAAGTCAGTGCTACCATGGGAAATCAAGTTCAAGAATCAAAAGTACATTAACAAGCCTATAAGAAGAAACAAACTATTCCAAAGTGTCCAACTATGTCACTTACCGAATATCTCAATAAGAATAAGGAACAATATAGAGTAGATGATTCAGAAGATGAAGATATAGAAGAAAATGAAATGGAGGAGGGTATCAACTATGAAAGTGAGGAACGTGAGAGAACCAATGTAAATAAAGCTGAAGGTATAATATTATTATTGTTTTCATTGGTGGTATATATGTTTTTGTTGAGTATAAATTGAATATAAATATATGCATTTTTTATACTTTTTTAATTACTATTATGTTGTTTATTGTCGGGATTAATAAAAAAATGAGGAAAAACTATATGTCGAAAAATTCATTCACGAGAATTTAAAGATAGGCAAGAGATCATCTTGAATGAAGAAGAACAACGATTGGGCCGAATGAAAAGACAATTTTTGAACTTAGTAGTTTTTTGGGGACAATAGCAAGAAGTTCAGATTTATGTCCTCTCACTTTCAATAATTGGAAGGCTTTGATTAGGACTTGGAAGATCTAAATATAGATTATGTGTGGGATTATCTAAATGTATTTAATTTTTTATTTGAATGTATGTGTTAGTATACTTTAATATATATATCCTAATATGTTTCTTTTATTTTTGCAGCAAAAATACATCATTCTAGAGAAAGGAATGAAAATTGTATTTGCTATTTTAAATGATGCTTAGAGAAGATACAAATGCTTTCTTAAAAAGGAGCATTTTAGTAAGTACAAAACCACGCGTGAACGGTTAAAAAATCATCCTCATGAGATACCAGAAGAAGACTTTAAGAAGTTATTGGAATATTGGAAAGAAGACCATAATCAAGTAAGATATAATTACTTGTTATATATACTTGTTGTCACACATTGTTCATTTTATAATAAATTATGAATTAATATAGGAAATTAGTAATCAAAATGCCCAAAATATAGCTCAGCTGAAATACAGACACCGAATGAGGGATAAAGACTTTGTAGTTATATGGAAAAAAACTGTATTCTTTTATCTATCATCGTAAGTGAATATTTAATTGTCTTAAATAAAATTCACATGCTTTTGTTTTTGTTGGTTAAGTGTCAAAGTAATGAAGATAAAGAGCCTCTCACTCAAGCTAAAATGTTCATTGCTACTTGACAAAGTAAGAAAGGAAAAGAGTTGGATCAAGAAACCAATTTTGCAATTGTAAGTTTACTATAACGTATTACTAATTTACTATTATTTATATGTAGAATTATTCATTTAGTATTATTATTTATGCTAGATAAGACAATGTTGAACCCAAACACCGACTTTAGCAGTTTTTTTTATCAACTCCAGTTGATGCTAACAATACTCTACGTTCTTCCACATCAACACATGCTCCTAATAATAATGAAGTAAGACTGAATTCTATTACTATTAGAAATAGTATTGTTAGAACTATATTTATAGACTGTTGGAATTATATTACTGTTAAAAATTGTACTATTAGAACTATAATGATATTATACATTCATTTTTATTTACTTTTAGAAATAATATTGTTAGAACTATATTACTTTATAAAACGGTACTATTATATTTATGTATTTTTCATTCTTTTTTTATATGTTGATGTTAATTGTTATTGACTTATTTTTGAATCAGTTTTGTTAGAAATAGTTATTTGCTAGAAGTAGTTGTTACTTTATAAATGAATAAAGATGATAATATTGATTCTGGTTGTAGTGTGTTGAAACTGCTCCCTTCGTTTTGATATGTACTTTGCATTTAAATTGATTCTTATAAAAATGGTTATGTATTGCTCTCAAAGACATGTGACCTAGTTTGACTTTACAATCACATTTATAGACTGTAACATTTTGTCATTTATTCTTTATTTTACTTATTGAATATATTATTTTTATTTTGTAGATGAATGATTGTGATACTGATAAAGAATTTCTACATTTGAAAGCACATGATGAATAAATAGATGTTGATACTTAAGTTTTTTTTTCTTTTTATAGATAAAGATTTTTATTTTTGTTATTTTGATTGTCTCATTTTCTCTAGAATATAAATATGAGAAATTGAATTATCACGTACATCGCATAATCTATTTTGTTTGTTTGCTTCACACATTGCTAACATAGACATATCATATATATAAAGGATTACAATAATTTTGTACTATTGCAATTGTTATATTTTAAATTTATTAAATTATATTACAACAATTTTGTATTATCGCAACTGTTATATATTTTTAATTTATTATAGTATTACAATAATAATGTTTAACTAAAATTATTTTTTTGGAATACAATAATTTATAATGTTTTTTTATAAATATTTTATTTGTTGGAAGGGTTATAAAACATTGTCATACCTTAATTAAAAAAAAAATTCTATATGAACAGTTTTAATTTGGCAACAACATAAAATTGTTGTCATTGTAAATTCAAAAAATTGTTCTATAATTAAGAGGTAGCTACAAGTACGACTTTCATATAATAGTGTTGTTTCAAAAGAAAACCGTTGAGTAAGACAAAAACAACGTCTTAATTCTCCACAAATAAAAAACCGTTTTCGTAGATTATGACAACGGGTTATTAACATTAAACAATAATTTTAATGTATTGTAGTAGGACAAAAATGATGTAGTGAATAGAACTGAATGAAACATGTACCTATTTGATTGAAAAAAAGGCCTTCAATTAGCTTAGAGCAGCTGATCATTTCACACACTTTCAATCAGCTTAATTGAATAATGTCTAAATACTTATTATTCAGCTGCTGATCTAGCTTCTCATAACCTTTCATTTTGCACTAATTATTTACGGAAGATCTTTTCAGCAATTGATGCATAAATACAAAAGTAACTTTCTGAGCAATCAAGGTTTAAAAATAATAAATGGATAAAGTAGTATTGTTAAACTTCGTACTTTTTTACTTCCAATCTGCTGCTTTGTACCTTTCACAAAGTCATTTGCTTGCCTAATAATCAAAACAAAATCAGTTCCTATATATGGAAATGTAAACCAAGAACATAAGTCAAACATCAAAAATCGAATATTCAAATTCCAATGTATAAACATATAAGCTTGCGATTAATTCCAACATATTGTAACAAAGTAACCATATTTACTATTAGCATTATTAACAACAATATTTAATGAATTTAGAATAAAATATTTAAATTTGATTATGCCAATATTTGATAAATTAAAATAATTAATCTAGTTTAATTTGATTATCTTTTTGGGCTGGCTTAGTAATTGTATATGGTCTTTGAACTCCTATATATAGGCCTGAACAACATTCTATACCGCATCTTGTATTTTTCTCTCTTATATTTTTATAAATAATTTTACCTATAAAAAACAAGAATTTGGTATATACTACTTTATGATGACACTAATAACAGATTATTTTGGGTGGGAGAAAACCAAATTCAAGCATAGAAAGGCTGGAATATTATAATTTGCATTCAAAAATAGAAAATCATCTCATTATAGTTGTCATAAGCTAGAGAGACTAGATTTTTATTCTCCACTATATATAGTATGATAAATTAGTTCTTTTTTTCTTACTCAATAGTTGTGTGGTTTTCTTATCGATTGAGTTCTCCTAGAAATGTTTCATAGGACCCAAAACATGGAGTCATCTTTGAGATTTATTTTGGCAGTTTTGTCTATTGTTGTATTGCTTTCCAATTTCTCCGCTCAGGCACAAGGTTAGCCATGCTTTTCGTTTTTATTTTTTATTTTTTATTTTTATTTATTTATAGTTTTCTTCATCAAAATAAATATATATTTAGTTTCTAACATATGAAAAATATTTTTTTTTATAAAAATAAATGAAAATTTAAATTTCATAAACTAATTAGAAATGACAACAAAATTTGAAGACCATAAAAATAAAAACATTTATTTGTGTTTTGGTCAATAAATTGTTTTTAGGCATTGTCAATAAACTTATTGTTGAAGAAATTAGAGGCAATTTAAACTTCATTTTATATACAGAAGTTAGATTTATAAGTTTATTAAAGTTTTACTATAAATAAAAGTATATTGTTAACAATTTTTTTGAACCAACTCAATATATGAAATTTGTTTTTTTAATGAAATTTGTTTTTTTAATGAAATTTGTTTTAGATTATACTAGCTAGTAAGAATTAATAAATAAATAATATTTCCATTACTTATTTTTCAACAATTGCAGATGACCTTCCCAAAAAGAAATTATCACTTCGAAGTGACTTATTTGCTGGTTCTGAATTTTCTTCAGGACAGGTACTCATAATTAAGTTGTATTTAAACAGGATAATTAATTATCTTTTCGTCTCAAATTCGCATATCACCATTGTATACAATGAAACAAATTATAAATAAAAAAGTGAATTGTGACTTTAACAAATTATTCTTTTATATTTACGGATGGATTAAATTATTCTTACCAATCATTGGTGTAATATTATTTCAATATTGTAAATGTAAAATAAATAATAATTTAAAAATGATACAAATAATATTAATTATAAAATACAATTAAAAGAGAAATTAAAAAAAATTGTTACAATGCGACCGTTATTATGACACTGAAACAACAATATCAAATAAAGTAACTATTCATGTATGATTGTTGAATATTCAGATGGGACAAATTTCATTCGACATAAACTCCACATCGGAATTTCTAAATACTTCAAAATTTAACCGTGCATCATTTCCATCGGATTTTATTTTTGGTGCTGGATCTTCTGCTTTGCAGGTACCTTAAAATTATATAAGTTAATTTATTTATCTTGAATGGAATAAAATAATTCATCACTAATAACATGTTTCAATTCATGAATTTAGATTGAAGGAGCTGCTCATGAAGGAGGAAGAGGGCTAGGAATATGGGATAATAGGGTGGAACAGAATAAAGGTTAATATATATATTCTCTATTAAGGTGTAATAAACAATTAAGGGTATTATTGATGGAAACATATTTTATATAATATTAATGACAATAAATAATTTTAAAAAAATATTCTAAAATATTGTTAGACACTTAAAAATAAACTGATTTAGTACTTTATATACTATTTAATTTTATTTGATATGTGACATTATATATTTACTTTGTTTGGTTTCTTTTTAACATCTTACAGCAAAGTTTATCGATGGTGATAAATTTTCCACAGCGATAGAACATTACAAGCGATACAAGGTATGAATAGCGACAAATTATCATCTCATATATCTTTTTTATATTTTAATGATCGCAATCTCTTATATGTAACATTGTATTAATATATATTGTGTTTTAATTTTGAATTTATTTAATTTATTATTTTATATATTTTTGTAGGAGGACGTACTACATTTGAAGACACTTGGAGTGAATTCTTATAGATTTTCTATCTCATGGAGTAGAGTTCTTCCCGGTAATTCTTATAGTAAAGAGAGATCATCTTTAAAATAGATCTCACTTGTTTTCCCAACAATAAATTATTTATTTTATCAAAACCATCTAAATATTTAGATACACAAAAGACAGATAACTATTAATGTGTATTTAGCATCTCATCAATATTTCTCTTTTAGGATAGTTCATATTTGCTTATCTTCCTTGTTAAAAATATTTTTCTTAGCCTTTTATGTATTTAAATAATAAATTTTATATTCTTTATCAAAATAAAATAATAACAATAATAATAATAATAATAATATATGCTAGCTTATTTGCAACATTTAACAATAACACTTATCTTTGTTTTTATTTTCAACAACCAATTATAGATGGGACCTTGAAAGGAGGAATAAATCAAGAAGGTATCATATTCTACAGCAATTTGATCGATGAGTTACTTGCAAATGGTATGAATTCAAGCAACATATTCATTTGCATTTCCATGAAAGTTTTGTTTAAAATACATGCAAAATAATTAGTTAACAATTTTTCATTTTTTAATATATTTACTTTATAGGTATTGAGCCTTTTGTGACTATCTTGCACTTTGACTACCCACTAGCACTTGAAGAAAAGCTCGGTGGCTTCTTGAATAGCAGCATTGTGTAATTAATTAAACTTTAATATCATCTCAATTAGATATTTTTTTTTTTTCAAGAATTTGAATTATCTTTAAAGTCAATTAACCCATGTTTGAATAAACATTTTATTAAACACTTATTATACAAGTGCTTACATATACATATATTAAATATTTCTATACCAAAAAATAAAATAAGGTAAAATTGTTTTTATATATAAACTCTAAGTTATATTTAAAAAACTAACTTGGAGTACTTGTGTAAATATATTGAAAATAATTTACGCACATGTCTTAAATTATTTGCATAAACTAGGCCAAATAATCTCACAATTACTTATTTAGTAGTTAAACTCAAGTAATTTAATTTAAACAGGAATGACACACATTACATTATTTTATCACACACATTTTGTTGATATAAAATCAAATAAATTTCAGAAATCATTACAAGGATTATTGTGAACTTTTATTCAAAACATATGGAGATAGAGTGAAGCATTGGACAACAATCAATGAAGCAGAAGTCACAGCTATCTTCACTTACATGCATAGCTTTGATAATACTGCTGCAGAACAATGCCAAGAAACAAGATTATGTACACAAGCATATACAGTCCTTCATAACTTCCTCATTTGTCATGCTACAGCAGCAAAGTTATATAGAGAGAAATTTCAAGTATGTTTTATATATTTTATCTTCATTAAAAATATAGTGACACAATGAAATGACTCTAAATATAGGTAAACATTTGGTGCAGGTAGAACAAGGTGGACAAATTGGGCTTGTTCTATCATCTCAAATTTATGTTCCCTTTAGTTCAAAACCAGAGGATGTGGCTGCTACTCAAAGACTAATGGATTTCTATTTGGGATGGTTAGTTCTCAATTAACTTACCTTTTTGTATTTTTATAAATACTAGTTCAATATTCTACAATTTAGTTAAAACATATAAGCATACATAACAACATTGAGTTTTGGTACTTTTGACAAAACAGGATTTTAGAGCCAGTGTTCTTTGGGGATTATCCAGAAATTATGAGAAAGCTAGTGGGAAATAGGTTACCTAATTTTACTGAAGAGGAGAAAAAAATGATCAAAGGAAGTACAGACTTTATTGGAATCAATTATTATAATTCTCACTTTGCTAGACATGAATCAAATAGAACCAATGTTAATGGTGCTGACAATTTTGATGCCTTAGCTGTATCAGAAGGTAATTAAGTTAATTTCGCTCAAACTACATTCTAGTTATTGGATATATACACAAGTGAAAAATAAAATTATACGAAAATATCATTTCACTAACTCTTGTTCATTCTTTCACAATTGTAGAGACTAATTCAGAAGGACAAGTCCTAGGACACAAGGTAAGATAGTAATTATTACAAGAATGTGAATTGGATTCCCTCCTATAATTATGTCACACAGTTACAACTTTTAGTCGTTCAATTTAGATCAACAGCTGAAATCATTTCATGCAGTTAAATTGAGTTTGTGAATTGGATTATATGAGATTAACTATTGTGTTTACTCAATACTCAAGAAAATGTGATCCAATAATATTATAGGTTAAGATATGCGTCTAATGTTTTTTTCCTCGTTGACAATTTTGTTTAATGTTTGCAAATTTTAGGATCTTTATGGTTTAAGCTATGTCTACCCCAAAGGACTATATGACCTTTTAATGTACCTTAAGAAAAAGTATCAAAATCCCAACATCTACATCACTGAAAATGGTAGGTGATCAATCTATGATGTTTTTGTTTTCACATTGATAATATTATAACCAATATCTATAATTTTTGCCAAAGAAATATTAATCGATCTATATTTCTTATAATTCCCTTTCATATAGGTATTGCTTCTTTCAAAATTCCAAATCCATTGAAGGACCAACACCGAATCACTTACATTGAAGCACATTTAAGAGCTATCAAAGCTGCAATTGAGTATGTAGTATATCCTTATCATATCACTAGTACATATATGAAACATCTATTTTTAGAATTAAAACTTTTCCTTTACTTATTAATATTTTGTTTTATAATATGAAATTGTTATGTTAGAAAGGTGTACATATGTGCTCTTATAACTTGATTTTTCTATAAGAAACTAATCTTCAATGTTTCCATTAACAGCAATGGGTCAAATGTTCGTGGTTACTTCATTTGGGCGGCATTTGATACGTTTGAATTTCAAGCGGGATATTCTGGACATTGGGGACTTTATCATGTTGATTTTAATGATAATCTTAAGCGTATACCAAAGGCCTCCGCTGAATGGTATAGAAAGTTTTTGATACCTAAGTGTGGACAATAAAATACTTATTGAACTCAGATTTCACTCACAAAGGAAAACAAATAATTCAAATCATAGAGAAAGAGAAAAGAAATTGTATTGAAATTTAAGTGTTTTGTTTATATTTTTTCTTGTTAGGAATTATTAAATACTTGTACATTTTTACTTCCATTTTTAATGCTCAATTTGATTTGTGTAACCCAAACAAGATTTAAATCGGAAGAGAAATTTATAAATGAAAAATGTGAAATCTCTCTCTATATTGAATAAGCTAAGATGCATATATTTTTTAATGGAATAAAGTGAACACTAGAGCGACTTGATGTTGTCTAGATTTTTGATTTATTTTTGGTAGGTAGTTCGTAAAATATAATTAAAAATTAAATTATTTTTTTACAAAGAATATAGTAATTGTTCTTGAAAGAAATCTTTTTGAATTTATTAAGGTTGTTGATTTCTATGGCGTTCTTTTCGACTTATCAATCTTTAGATTCTGACGTCATTCTGTTCTTGGTTCATTGTCTGAATTATAATTTTCAATTTCCTTTACATCAAACCCTAATAGACAAATGTTATCAATTTTCATGTTCAGTAACCTACTTCCATATCTCGTGTTTTACATAGTCATTTTTTGTGTTTAAACAACCTAATTTACGTTTTAAAACATCTTCTTTAATCTCGTTTTGGAATCGTCCCATTATGAATTTCATAGCTTTGGTTATCGTATTCTTCAACAAAACATGATTGTGACTCCAATATGTAAGTTTTCAACTTAGAACGATCCTAAAGTTATTTATGAAAAAAAAAGTTTCATATCAAAAAGTCTATTAGCAACTTTTTTGTTACCAATGTTTTAGTTGGAGTCAATGTAGGCTTTGAACTTCTCAGTGGTAGAAATTTGGGATGTCTGAGATTTCGATAGCTCTGATTTCTCCTTTTCCTTCATTACATTGTTTGAAATCACCTTTATAAAAATTAATTATGAGTAAAATTCATTTATTTTTTTTATAAAAGTATATGATAAAAAGAGTAATTTCGAATACAAATTGATCTTAAATCACCATATTAGGTTTAACTTTAAAAAAAAAAAGTTAAAAAAATAGGTAGAATAACATGTAGAATTTTAATTGATAATAGATGGCTTTTTGAAATGAAGATGAAGCAATAGCATGAAATTTTAGTTACCGATGAATTGGTACAGTTTGGTACCATGATAGTAAATGGAAGATGTTCCTCCTGAATAAGCAAGCGCTTTTTGAAATCTTAACTTACATTATTATTACTAATTGAATGAACTAAGTCAAACCAAAAAAGAAGCTTATGAGACAAAAAAAAATTGATAAATCTTCAATGTTAAACTATTATTTGTTCATTTATCCTATTAATTTTTCTCAAATGATTAACCGTGTCATGTCATGCATACATGTGTTATTAGTATTTCATAGTATTTATTAGATAAGTAAACTCAAATACTTGAAAACAAAGTGCTTTTCTTTCTTCTTCTTCTTCGAAATTACTTTCTCCGAAATTTTCTTTAATTTCTCAATTCACTATGTTTTGGATAATCTAGATGTATAGAGTGTGTAAATATAGATATTATTGTAATCTACTACTGTGGTCATTCCATCCTGATGAACACAGCTTGTATACCTTATTCTTATGATTTTTCGAAATAAATTATCTTACTAGAAAAATTCAAAATAATAATACAAACTAGAGACAAAACATATTTGTTTGGTCACAAAATTTTATACCCCTGATACTTGGCAACAAAATTATATATAAATGGAATTTTCATTTTACGTCTCTAAATTTTTTCACTATTTCAATTGTTTTTAATTGGTGTAAACTAATTATTTATAATTATAAATTCGTTAAATACTCTTCAGGACCTTCATTTCTTCAAAATATATACATAAAGCCATTACTATGTACACCAATGGCTATACAATAATCTCTCATGATATTTTTTGGGGGCAATTCTAACATATATTTTGTGAAAGTTTCCATCCAATAAGGTAATGTCCAAATAGAGAAGTAGATAAGTATTTATCCTAGTCATACATCTAGAAGAAAATCTAAAAGCTAATCTAAAAAAATACAAGTAAAAAATAATGATAACAACATAGAATTGTGAATCAAAACTTCCCTGTGTATTGTAAATATTAAACTTACTTTGAGAAGCACAAAGAAGTGAAATATTACACTCCTCTCTCATTATTTTATTTTCAGTGATATTTAATAACATATACCCAACTAGACACTTATCTACACTAACAAAATTTAAAGAAATAGCTTCCTTCAAATCTGCACTATGTTCAATTTTAATCGGATTATAGAACCAACAACAAAATATTAGCCACAATTATTGTTTTTAAACCAAGAAACAGAGTCCAAGACAGGATATAGGCCTAATATGCACAACTCAATCATGACAAAAATACATTAAAAGGACATGACCTTCTCTCTCACAAATTCTAGTTTTGTGTTTCATATTTTTGACAAAAATGGTTGTGTAGTTGAGTGTTACCAAACCTACACTCTTTTAATAATTAATTTGTTTGTAGTCTATATTTTGTGGTTCTGTTTGCAATATTATATGTGAGCATAATGAAATATTACAGCCAGATCATGATTCAAAGAATAATATGAATTTTTATTTTTTTTTAACAAGGGTACAATATTTCTTTTGAATAAAGAATACAATTTATTCAATAATAATATAAAATAGTAAATTAAAAATTACAATATAAATGAAATTTATACAATATAAATTTAAACCCCACATTTCTCTGCTCGTTCATCAAAAATAATAATTGGGCTCCTCGCTTGAAAATTTCCATCATCCCAAACTAAAGAAGTTGAATTAATAGACATCTTTAGTTTTCCATCTACGGGGAGAATATATGTTTTCTTTTCTCCCAATGAAGTGAATGACAAAACATTGAGGTTCACTGAAAGAGTTAGTCCTTTAGGTACTATCACAATTGCTCTATAAATCGACGTCGATAATCCAACATTTGTAACAGTCCTTTTAAAGCTTCCACTTAGACGATGTTTGGGGCGTGGAGCCTTGAGAGCAAAGGATGGATAATTCAAATTCCTTTTTCATGTGTCATCCTCTATGTTAATTGTAGTCTATTAACAACGTCAATTTGACCTGCTCCATAAGCAAATTCTGCATCAAGATTATGTGTGGGACTCGTATGCTTTGCTGCTCTCAACATAAATTATATAGCATAGTTGAGTGAAAGATTTATAAATGTAGCAAGAGGTTTTTAGTGTAGATGGAACTAGAAGAGATGGATATTTCATGGACTTTTTTATGACAATGGTGGAGTGTTTGGTCCAGAGTTACGTAATTCGTTGGTATACCATACGAATCGCTTGGTTCGTGAGTATTGGTTCACAGTACTTTTGCAAACCAAACTTTAATTGCATTAATATATAACAAAATACTCATGTACTAATGTGGTATAAGCACAAATACAATTGCTCTTGTACCAAGAATTGTTGTACTTATATAGATAACTCAACTTCTAGTATTTTAGAAACAACCGATGTGGGACTACTTAGAATTGTTGTACTTATATAGATAACTCAACTTCTAATATTTTAGAAACAACCGATGTGGGACTAGTATTACAAATTCTTCCATTTTTTACTTAACCTAGTACTCCCACTCTTGTGTTAAGACCATTAATTTTTATTTTTTATTTTAACATACCGATTTGTATATTAAAACGTACCACAAACTGAAACAGCGTACCAACTATGTATACCCCCCACGTACCGAATACTTTGAAGATTACGTATCGCGTACCTGAACCCGTACCACGTACCAAAGAGAATTGCGAACCAGGTGACTATGGTTTGGTCTTAATATATTATATTATAATGAAAATATTTTTTGAGACTCGTAGATTGATGGAGTACATGAAAGGTTATATAAATATGGAGGAAGAAATGTGTAGGTATATCTATGGAAAATTGATGTATAGAGCAAATTAAGCATATGTATATGATATAGAGGAAAAAGATAAGTGAGCTATTACTATCAATATCATGCATGTGAAGTGAAGTTTATAGAAGTAGAGTTATGATAATTGCGAAGTGAAGTTTGTGTATTTATAGAGCAAGAAGATGCATCCAATTGTGTGAGGTGTTTTCATTGTTTTGATATTAAGTGTAAAGTTAAAATCTTATTATCTACCCGTGCTTTTTTTCAATTAGTGCTTTCTTTTGCTTTTTTTCAATGGGTGCTTTCTTTTGCTTTATCATTGTCATCATCCATCATGTGTGAAATGAAACCGACTTTTACTTCATTTGGTTATGTATCTTTACTACTGTACTATTAAGAAATGGTGGAAGCTCAATTTCTTAACAATGGCAATATTAAGGCTTTTTGCATGAGATGTTGTGTATGAATTTCAAAGCAATGCATATAAGTTAGTGAGTGGTGCCACCAATGAATGCTTTTTGCTTTAAGTGCCTTCCTCCTCACTATTAAAGTTGAGAATCTTGTCTTTCTAAATGCATGTTAGCTTTTTGAAATGGTTTTTCTCTTTCATTTATATCACTCTCATAATTGATCCATATATATCAATCTCTTTTGCCTTTTGCTTCATTTCATTATGTGTACCTTACTTTAACCTCTCTCAACAATGAAAAAAATTGGTTCGATGCATTCTAGCTTTCCATACTTCCATGTAAACCAGCATAGGGTGGGTGGGGGACTAGAACAATTAACCTACCAATAATAAATTCCAAAATATTAATAAAATATAATAATCATTAGTAAGACTTTAATTAATTATAACTCAGAAAGAATAAAATTTTAATAAAATATAATAATCATTAGTAAGACTTTAATTAATTATAAATTTTAAAAAAATTATAACATTATATTAATTTTTTCTACCTATTTCCTATGTCTTTATCAATTTTCTTTCGTTGATAAAATCTTTATCGCTTTTGTCAATTAGTTGCATATTGTTTTATATTGTATTGTGACGGATAGACTATTAGACACATATCTAATACAATGTACAATAAGATAAGTTTTGTAAATTTTAAAGGTTAATCTTATGAACAATATATATACACATTTTGATTTATATGAATAAACTCCAACTCATACTTGATACCCATTCATGGAAATTGAATTCAACAACGTTTATTTTTAAAATCATGGTCCCATTACTTTATTGCATGTTGTAGATCAATGGTTAGCATTTAAAGGTTAATTATTTTTCCAGATTTATAAATTAGTGTGCTTTTGTGGATTTTAATTTTTTAAAAAACGGCAATATATAAATGAGAAGCTAATTTCTTGTTAATATTTTATCAAAAAACAAAATCTTGTTAATATCAACTTCAAAACCTTGTGAGTCTCTTTTCTAATTTTGAAAATAACAAGCTAAAAGTGTATTAGACAAATTATGGAATGAAACATTGACAGATCGTGATCGACATACTTCGACAAATTGTTTTTGCTCCAAATTATTTTAAAAAATATATGAAATCATTAATTAAAGAAAATTGATAGTAAATATTTTTGGGCTATGAGTTGCATAATGGAATTAATCAAAGGGAAGAAGAAAATAGAAACTCATCAAGGGAAATGGCTTCACAATTTTACAGACTCGTCTCTTTCGTTCTCTCACTGTTTTTTTACAAAGTTAGCTAAAATTCTTATTTACTACTTTGTTCCTATAATTTAGGTCGTAGAACAAATATTAGATAATACATACTTTAATTTATAATTTAAATCATTTTGATGATGGTAAAATATGAGTCATTAGGTCTTTATCAAACAACCAAGATTGACTTATTGCAGTGACTAAACCTTGTTGCAATTTTAGAAATTTGTATCTAAGTAGTCGTGACTTATTATTTGTTGTATGTAAAATGAACAGCTAGGTAGGTTCCCTTTCATTTCTTATGAGGTGAGCTCAATCCTTTATTATTGAAACGGTTAGATTCTAATTTAATTCTAAAATAAGTACTCCAATGATAATGTCATTTTTAGAATATGTTCTCTCCATATATTGTGAAAAGTCAATAAAATCCCACGATTTTATTGTAAGGAGTTTTCTTTCTTCATTTGGAAAGATAGACACAGCCCCAACATGTGCTAAATATATTAAAATTTTCAGAGTTAACAAATATACAAATATGTAAGTAAAAAAGATAGTTTTTAAAATCACCAGCCATTCGCTTCTTCCTCAGTCAGCTCTACAGCAAATCCACTATAAAACTACGTTTGTAGTGCTTAAGTACATAGTTTGGCACTTAATTGCTGATGAAGTTGTAAATAGGGAAAAAAAATTAGATAAATAATCATAATATATTTGTATTGTTTTATATATTATATTCAATAATTTCAATGTTCGTCATATTGTTTATGTTAAGTTTATATTTTTTAAATATTTGTAATTAAATATTTAAGTAAGCGTATTAGGTATATTTTGTGAGCCTTAAGATTTTGTAAAAAATACTAAAGATGATATATTTTATAATTTTTTTTGATTTGGTGGAAGATAAAATTATTTTTAATTAAAGTGACACTAAATTTTTTAAATATGTTATAAATTATTTTTAAATTCTTATTAATGAATAAATATATCTTATAAATTATATTTTATAATTATAAATTTAATACTTAAAATAATATATTCACATATATAGATAAATATGTAGTAGATGAAATTAACAAAGACTGAAAATTTATTCTTAAAAAAATTCATTAAAAAATCTAGTCAAATAAAATAATTAAATTTTAAAAGTCATTCAACCGTTTGAATAAAATATCTAATATAATAAACAAAAAGTAAGTGCAATGCACTATCAATGTAAAAAAACAAATAGATCGTTGGTCCATCGCAATTATTTATATGAATAATTTTAGAGGTAGTTTTGATAAAATTCAAATATCTCTAATAATTTAAAAATTATAATTAATTTAATAAACAAATATTAATAAGATTTGCACATTATCAATATTACTAAAAGATACCAATTAAATCATGTATTAACATTTAAACAAATATT
This sequence comes from Cicer pinnatifidum, assembly GCA_037974775.1. Taxonomy (NCBI): domain Eukaryota; kingdom Viridiplantae; phylum Streptophyta; class Magnoliopsida; order Fabales; family Fabaceae; genus Cicer; species Cicer pinnatifidum. The sequence continues at coordinate 38,123,290 of JBBPBR010000006.1, forward strand.
ACTAAAAATAATATTTTATAGTATTACTTCTTCACCTATTAATACGCATTGCCTTAATATATGACAAACTATATATAAGATATCTCTTTTGTGTCCATTTGTAAACCAAACTTAGTTGTAATAGCACTTTTTCAAAGATGCTGCTAAAGTTGTTGGTTTTACTCATTGCTGTTGTAGGTTCTTTGGTTGGCAATACTCGAGGATTAAAAACTCAACATTTGCCTTGTTGCAACATCTTTTGGAGATTGCGAGCCAATTATTTGTCATAGACGCCATTGTCCTGCTTCGTGTGATTTCCATCCATAAGACTTCAAAGCTCTTACGTATTTTTACATTAATCATTATTGTTTAAATAAAACTCAATCTCATATATACAATAATTACATCAATAAGATTGAATAAAAGAATTATATTTTGTTGTCCTCTATTAGTATTTTCATCAATAAATTATTTTCCTTTTCTTGGACATTTTTGGATATATATATATATATATAATATAATAATTAAATAAGTTTTTAGTTAATTATTTATGCAATGCAGAGATTAAATTTATTGTCTTAATTTGCCTATAACCTTCCCTGTAATTTCCTGGGAAAAAAAAAACCAAAATCATGATTGAGTTCAAGAATAAAAAAAATAATTAAAGAAAAATATAAAATTTGAAATAGTAGTATCAATAATTATGATACAATTAATATATGATTTATTTTTATTCAGTGTTCTTAAGATAAATTACATAACTACTTTTTTTTAATGATAACTAACTTCGACCAACCTTAAATCATATGTAAATAAATCTAACAATATCTAAAAGTCCTGCAAAGTGTGTAATAACATTTTCATTTTGGAAAGAACAATACAATAAAAATAAAACAATACATTGTAACTAATGAAAAGAAATTACAAAAAAAAAAGAATACAAGTTGTAATCACATAGGTTAAACAAGAAATTTAATGTAAAAGGTGGTAGTCACTGAGATGCATAACTCTCGTCTAAGTCTTCTATCTGCATTTTGTTAACTTTAAAATCTTCTAGTGTCTCTATGGTAGTCACTCCATATAGAATCATGAATTTCAATATCGAGTCTTCAAATGCCAAATTTTACTAACAAACCTAAACCACCTTAAGATGAAAACACTAAGAGAAATATTTAAGTACCATAGGAAGAAGCACAAAGAATTAAAAATGTTTAAATAAATATATAAAGAAAAATAAAATGTTTATCTATCATAGAGTAAAAACACATAAAAAATGTCCATAATGATCAAAAATGAAAGAAATAAACCAAATTTTAGGTGCATGAAATTTTTTTAAAAAAAAAATAGTTCCATCTAAATAATTCATTAGTAAAGTGATCTCTTCATAATTACTATCTCCGAATTTTTCTTTAATTTCTCAACTTATTATGTTTTAGATAATCTAGATGTATAGTGAGTGTGTACATATATCATTGTCATTTACTACTGTGGTATTCTTATTAATTTTCTTATTTTCAACAAATAGTGACCAAATGAAATGGGTAGATCGTTATAGTTATTGAGCTAGCTACTCTTGAAAGTACTCATTGCAAGTTCTACTTGCTTGAATATGTTGGATTTGTGTCTAATTAAATTAATCAGTATATAGTTATCCATTTTCTGTAGTTTTGAGTTTTCTTCTCTATTGGATTTTTAATTCCCTCTATGCTGTATTGGTTTATGTTATATTTTGTTTTTATGCTAATCGTTGTTTTTTATTTCTTTATTTCAATTAACTTCCAATCTAATATTTTATTGCGGTAAATTTGGCTCAGTTAAACTTCACATAAAATTATAAGCGTCTATCAAATTACAAACACTAATAGGTAAATTGATCTTTGAAATTGTAAAAGTTGGTCGAAGTAGTTCTTAAATTTTGTAAATTGACAAATACATACTTAAAATTAAAAAATATCAATCAAAATAATTCTTCTGTAAAATTTTGTCATTAGATATTTTGATGTGATACAATAATTTAATGTTTCAATTTCATCTTTTGTTTGACAAATTTGTCGATTAAATTTTATCATCTCAGAGAAAAATTTGTGAACAATTATAATTATACATGGACTAGTTATGAACAAACTAATTCATGAAAAAATTAAATTTCATAGAAAAATGAGTCTATATTGTGATGACATTAATATGAAATCAACATGAAGGGGTCAAATATTCAATTAACATATCACATCATAGTCTTTAACAATAGAATTTTAATATGGAATATTTTGATTACTAATGTATAATTTTAGGGATATATTTCCTAATTTTCAAAATTCAGGGATTAATTTGAGTGATACTTACAATTTGAGAGGTCAATTTTCCTATTTTCTCATAAATAAAAATAGGATAGGGGCCTAACATACAAAATTCATTCATGACAAAAAAATCATTTAAAGGATACTATCTTCTCTTTGACAAATTCTATTTTTGATCTTCGTCTTTTTTATAGGAATGATTGTGTGCAATTGAGTGTTATCCCCACGTTAAAAGGATATGGTCTTCTCTCTCACACTCGATTATGCAAGCAACATTTTAAATGAAAATCATACACAAAATTAGTGTCCTTAACTATAAACCACGTCTAAGAAATGTGCACATTTTAAACTAATAATGCAACATTACACACATCATGATTAAAAATAATACGAAATTTCTATATATAGTATATAAAAGCCAATAAAAACAACACTAAATTTGGATCACATGCTTCGTCACTGCAAGAAAAATTGTGGTTACTTACCATAGATTTAAACTTTGTTTATGGTATATATGTGGGTGCAACGGGTCTGTAGGTAAAATATTACCCACAGAAAATTTATGGGTTACATTTATTCGTAGGATTTCCGTGAGTAATTTATTAAAGAAAATTTGATGGGTAAATTCACCAACAAAAATGTCGTGGGTACCGTCAAACTAAAGAAAAGAAGTATTACCTACAAAATTTCATGGGTAACAGTTTTCCATGGCATTTATGTGGATAATGTCAAACTAGAAAAATAAACTAAAAAGGTCTAAATATATGCTTTCATCCAACTCACATCAACTAATCAATAGTAAACAAAAAAATCACAATTTACATGTTAAAAATTACTTCTTTATGGTTAAATTCAAAAGTGTCAATAAAATTTGAAAACAAGTAAACTATGATATTACTCTAAAAACAAGCAATTTTTATGTATTTGACACTTGTTTCATTAATAACCAATTCAAGTGTATTAATCAAAACCTCTTTGAAAACTTATGTTATAGTCTCAACTACCTCTTCGAAAATAATGTTTCCACCGTTAATGATCTAATTATAACTGTAGGCTTTTCCTAAAAGTGTTAGGTGGTATGAATAAGAACATGTAAAACAACAAATTTGGTAGAAAAAATTTGATACACAAAATTTGATACATTGACTAAGATGATAACAACGGCTCAAGATCTTGAAATAACCACTTTAATTAAATGTTATTTAATTAACATGAACTGGAGACTAATGCAAGAAGCATACCTTTTTAATACAATCAATAATGCCCAAATCTCTTTCATTTTCAGACTTATAGTCATTTTCCTTGTTACCATAATATTCCTGACCTCCAAATTAAGTGGGAAAACAATCCATATGTTCAACATTAACATGAGAAATCACAAGCAGTACACCAAATTATATTGGGAGAGTTTCCTTAATGAAAATTGAAGCAAAGCCAAAACATTCACTACTAAAAATCTGCGTTTTTCCTGCGGATTTAAGCAAAAATTCCGCAAGAACACATGTTACCTACTGATTTCCTGACGGAACCATATCCCCACGTAAAACCTTCGTGGATAATTGTTACTTGAGGATTTCACTACTAAATTACCTACGATTAAATCCGTAGGAAACGTAAATAAAATCCGCAACAACTTTAAAACAAACTTTAGACATTTTCTTACGACTTTTCATGCAGAAACATCTGTAGTATTGTTCTTACAAATATGTTTCGCATGAAAATATGCAGATATAACCACACAAAACTTTGCAACAATAACATGTTTCACATGAAAATCCGTAGGTAATTTCGTATCAAAATTATTTTTAAAAGAAATCCACATGCTTAAATTTCCACAGTAAACTAGTTTGTCTGATTTTTTATTTATATAAAAATTTTAACTAAAAATATATGAAAATATTATTATAAATATATTTTTAAAATATTTAATATTAGTCTTTAATGGAAATATTATTGCAATAATCCAAAATAAAATTTATATCATGTTTTCAAATCAAAACTAAATATTTATTAAAGCATGATCCATTTATTGTGATAATTCTAAACAAAATTTATATCATGTTCACAAATCATAACTAAGTATTAATTAAAACATGATCCAAAAAAAAAAAAAAACTAAGTATAATCAAGTACATGATACAACCAATTTAACAAAATAAAAACTAATACTACTACTCAATATGATCACTACCAATGTCATCATCCCCATTATCTTCATCAGTTTCATCGTTGGGTTGTGCTGATGAGCTTGGACGAGAAGAAGATCCAACAAATCCTAAATGTTGCATCAGAAAGGTTAAATTTTTTTGTAATATAAGAATAGATAACTGTAATATAAGAATAGATGCAGACGTGTGAAACTAATTAAGATATTTGCAAAGACAAAAGGTCAGTACGAAAATTCTTGAACGTTTATGTTTAATTCTAATTTTAAATCTACTAAGTAGTTATGGGTTACTTTCAAATTAAAGGTTCTGTCACTAAGGAATTAAAGCAAGAATAGTAAAGAGAATTCAATATTAATTTAATAAAGAAATTCGGTTATTAGGATCAAACTAGAAACTAATGATGGATTCAAAGTGAAAATTATCTCTTAGATTTTTCTCATTATAATAGTTATATATTATTACTCTTGTTAGTTTGACAATAATTCAATCAATTGAGAAATTTTTTATCCAATTTTAATAATTAAATATAATTCGATAATATAACGCAATTCTTGAGTTTGTGAGTTCGACATCCGGTTTTACCATTTTATTATGACTTACAACGATTCAGTATACTTACTGAACTACTATCAAAACAAATTGTGAAACATTATCTCATTCAATGTTGGACTTTTAACACGCACCCTCACTCCCAAGACTCAACATGTATGCCCTAAATTAAACTTAACTCATACTTGTAGTTTATGACTTTCAACTTATGATTAAATATAACTAAACTCTTACACAATGGGAGAATATTTTATTAGGTTTATTGAGTCGTACATGTAGAGCAAGAGTTCATGGAAAAAGTTTGAAGTCTCACCTTAGTATACAACTTTCTTTGAGGTCATCATTCACATGTGTGACTTCTTTGTAATTTATGAAAAACAATAAAATGTTAACTTTCAAATTTCATGAAGTAAAAAAAAAAAAGTTAAACTTTCACATATTATGTGCGAATTGTACTTACACTAGATCGGTAAATATGTAGTTAAACTACACTAATGAAGTAAAAAAAGTTATCTTTTTTCCACATTATATTTAGACTTTAAAACTTTGTATCATGGCTCAACATCACTCATTTTCAACTACCATGGACATTTTCCCAACAAACTAAATAGAAAACCCTAAAATTCTTTATCACTAGTTCTCCTTTTCCTTTTTAGCGCAAGTTTTTCCCATTTAACTAAGTTTATCCTTCTCATATCTCCAAAGAATTTGTTTAAAAAGACATAAAATTTAGGTAGAATATATGATTGAGCCAAGAAGAAGTAAATTGGGAGAGCAAAAAAGAATGATTTTAACAACACCAATCTTTCCCCCTAATGAGAGATGTTGGCTTTTCCATGTCGACAATCTTCTTTTCACCACTTCAACCATCAATCACCATGTCTCTAATTTCCTCATATGCATCCCTATAGTAATTTCAAAACACAAAAGAGATTGTTAAATGTAAGCAATCATCCCCAAGTACACTTTTGGAAGAAAAAAAAGGTCATGTGATCGTTAAAATGCTGATATGGCAAACTCTAATTAGCAAAATGTATACTTTTTAGTTAATAAATATTTAGAAAAAAAATTAAAATATCAAAATAGGGTTATTCTTCAATCCAAAAAAAAACACATTTATCTTCATCCCTTTTTCATCATCTTCATACCCTTCTTTACAATGTTCTTCCTCTCCATCATCTCCTTCATGCATTGGAATCGTAGCCCACAAAAAAGATATTTTGATTCATATTTCAGCTTCATAGATTTGGAATTGGATAAACCATTTTCTTTTCCCCCTTGTCTGATTCTTCTTCTTCTTTCGTGTAAAGCGCCGCAACACCTCGTCCCTTTTGCTTCCACCTCCAACCATTGTTATTTCCTTAACAAAAATTTGCCAACAAAAAATTGAAATGCAAAAATCTAGAGAGAAAAAACGTAAAATGGTTCTTTTGATGATGAAATTTTAACCTAATTTTACAATTTGTTAAATTAGAAAACAAGAGCAGTTTGAAATATGCGATTCGGGGCAAACAATAAAATTAAAAATCAACGTTTAGCGAGAAAGTGAAATTGAGATTACAATTTACAAAAATAAAAAAATAAAAAAATACAGAGAAGAACTTAAGAGAGGAAGATGATAATGGAAAGAAAGAAAGAAAATGATAAAAGTATAAAGATGGTTGGGTTTTTGGGTTGAAGAACCCTAATTTTATTGTTAATTTTTTTTCTTTGTAAAAATTAATTAATTAAAAAAACACATTTAGCTGATTAGGACATGAAATGTAACCATTTAACTGTCACATGATAAAAAAAACATAAAGAACCTAAACATGATTTAGAATAAACTTAAAGAACTAAAAATATTTTTTAACCTAACATTTTTTTTTATTTCTTTTGCTTATAAAAGGAGACTAAGACTGTAAAATTACTTGACCGATAATCAACTTAAATCTATTTGCAAGAGTTTTAAATGAACTTTATACATGCACCTAATGAGTGAAATTGGGTGAAAATCCTTAATTTGCATTTGTATACCGTTTTATATCTATATTTATAGTAAATGTAACACATCTTTTTGGTGTAACTTCTTTTACTTCTAGTTATACCTTATTCAATTTCAACTATTGAATGCACTGGTTATTGGTGCACACATCTTTATACCAACTAGCAAAAAATACCAACTAGCAAAAAAAGGTAATCGCATAATAACACCAATTGGATTAACATTTATGTTCAATTTTTTTAATTACATTTAATCAATTTCACTCATTTTATTTAAAATCAAAATTAAAATTACACAAAAATAATTGATTATAATTAACATACATTAGTGTCGTAGAAACGGGAACAGGTCCCCCTTAAGTTTTAGCTTCTTTATTTTTTGTTCGAAAGCTTCTATCTCAAATATAAAGAATATAAAGAGAAAGAAAAAAACTCAAAGTGGCCCATCCATGAGTCTGGGCCAGCTAAGATTAAGCCCATTTAATTTTACAGTGGATGAAATAACAGGGAATCATTACCCATTCATATATATACCAAATTACCAATTCTATACCTTATTTCTCCTCAGTGCCTCGTTGCTTATTCACATCTCGCGAACACCGTTTCAATTCAAGCAGGTATGCAACATCAGTGCCATTTCTATTTGTTTATATATTCTTTTATTATTTGAAGTTGATTATGTAGTGCGATAATTTCTCTTTTTATGATGCTCTTGTGTTAAACCTTATTTTATTTTTATTTTTATTTTTTCTTTTTTGATTCATAAAGAAACATAACATATGATAATTGTGTAGGTGCGTATCATAAGAAAATCATGTTGAAGAAAAATGTGAAATTTTAAACTGAAATTTGGAACTTAAGATTTGATTTTTAATTTTTCTAGATTACCTTTTTTCGCTTACTTGATTTTTATACAAAACTAGGGTAGAGCCTTGTGTGTGTGTTTTAGTTATGCAAAACTGAAGTAATATTTGAGCAATTTATTTTATTTATTTGCTGATATTTCAACATTATTCTAGCTTTTCTGATATCTTGTGTGTCCAGGAGTTAGTGTTCTCATTTTTTTATTATTTTACTTCCTCTAGACTCAATATAAGCAAATGATAGTCATCTTTAGTGGACCAAAATATATGCAATACTAAGTTTACACTATTTAATGCTATTATTGTCAAAATATCCTTCAATGTAATATGTTCCCTACAGAACTAAATGAAAAAAGGGGTAGTTTAGGAAATATTATTAGTATTTTGAATACATTAAGAAAATAAAATGGAAGTAACCACTATTCTCAATCTATGTGCAATTTGTTACTTTTACTTATAATTGAGTCAAGAGCCAGTAATTTTAAATGTTATAAGGGTGTTTTCTATTTAGATCTCAACTTTTTTGTTTCTTGTGTTTTTTTCATACTTTTGTTTTATGTAGTTGATTAAGATTTTATATGTATTTTATAGAGAGAAGATGGCAGTTCCTCTGCTAACGAAGAAAATTGTGAAGAAGCGTGTCAAGCACTTCAAGAGACCTCAAAGTGACAGGAAAGTTTCTGTTAAGGTAATGTGGAAAAAATATTAGTTGCTTATATGTTAGAGATTTCCAGTTTGTGTTTTTTTTTTCTATTTGTGTATTTGTAAATTATTGGGTATGTTATCAAATGACCTAAGAGCGTGTTTGGAAATCAGTTGGAGAAACCTCAAAGTTATGTTTGAGCTTTCTTAAACAGATTCCTAAATACACTATGTTTGGATAAACAGTTTATACAAGTACTTATAGCATAAGTGCTTATCATGTAAGTGTTTATGTATAAGTTATTCATGTAACCAAAGATAAGCTATGGAGAGCTTATGTAAATAACCTAAAAACAACTTATGGACATGTCATGAGTTGTTTCCATAAGCTCTCTCAAACAGCCTCGGAAGTTCTATATCAGTAAATAAGCTCAAATAAATCAATCCAAATAGACATATACTTGTAGGTTGAATGTTGTAACTCTTTCAGGGTAAGTTGAATTGCTTTTCATTTCTTAATACTCTTTTAGCCCATTTTTCAAGCTAACATAATGTAATATCCAGATATCAGACTAAAGTTAGAGCTGTGTTCCCAGTAATTTTCATAGAGCTTTATAAAGTTAAAAACTTTTGAACTATTTGAATGTATATTTTATATTCAAGCATAAAATGTGCTTGATCATGTCAGATAAATATGGTAAGGTGAAGCTTTTTCATAGAGCTTTATAAAGTTAAAAACTTTTGAACTATTTGAATGTATATTTTATATTCAAGCATAAAATGTGCTTGATCATGTCAGATAAATATGTTAAGGTGAAGCTTTTACTTTGCCAATTCCTATAGTATAATCTACTACTTCTAATGGAAATTGTGTCATTTACATATTTGTCAATGCTTTATATTTAACTTGTGCAGTGATAATATTTTTCTGTGTACCAATTTTTCTATTGCATTTCGGAAAACGAAAACATGTTTTCTGATGCTCCTACCTACTATTATTGATACCTAATGTCTATTATTTATGACTTTCATTTTATTTGCTGTTCTGTATATGCTGGTTGAATCTTTTGTGCAAATTGATTCCACGGATTATAATATTTTGGCCTTATTATTGTTTTGGTATGCAGCCAAGCTGGCGCAGACCAAAGGGTATTGATTCACGTGTAAGGAGAAAGTTCAAAGGATGTACTTTGATGCCAAACATTGGTTACGGTTCAGACAAGAAGACCCGCCACTATCTTCCTAATGGATTCAAGAAGTTTGTTGTTCACAATGTCAAAGATCTGGAACTTCTGATGATGCACAACAGGTATCTGTGTATAGTGTGCATTTTTTCTCAATTTATCACTGCCCTTTAGGCCCTGTTTGGATGAACAATTAAATCAAGCATTTTTAGTACAAACACTTGTCATATAAGTGTTTGTTTGTATATAACTAGAGAAAGTGAACTTAAACTGTTTTCATGTAAGCTATTAGTTGATTTCACTTTTCATAAGCTATCATGGAGAGGTTACAGAAATTAGCTCAAAACAACTTATGGAAATGTCATAAGTTATTTCCATAAGATCTCTCAAACAGTCTCACAAGTATTTATGCTAGTAGATAAGTTCATTTAAGTCAATCCAAATAAACCAAGTAGATACATCCTAACTTTGTTTATTTACATGAAAAAACACCAGGACCTACTGTGCTGAGATAGCACACAATCTGTCGACCAGGAAAAGAAAGGAGATTGTTGAACGTGCAGCACAATTGGATGTTGTTGTCACCAACAAGTTGGCTAGGTTGCGCAGCCAAGAGGACGAGTGATTGCTTTTTCTATATAAAAATGTATTTTGCTTTGGTTGTTTATGGTATGAACATGTTAGAAAATCCTTCTCAGAATTGTTGTCTGATGGATTATTGTGTTTGAATCAAGTGCTTTAGTATTAAGTATTGACTACTTGAGTTATAATTTGTTTCAAGTGGTTTGACACATTGGTATTAATAGTCATCGTATGCTTTCTTCCCATATTCTTGCTATCTGATGAAATATTGCAATGTTGATTGCTTTTTCTGCCCGATTTTTTACTAGTGATTTTGATATCATGCTTATCTTTTCAAAAGTCATTGTGATATTAATGGATTCCTTGCTGCCTGAAGGTAATCTGGTTCTTACGCAACCCAGCCCTTGAAATAATTTATCACTTGATCTTATATTCCACCTACAAAATATGCATTTTTGGGTTCACATTTTATGATAATTGACTATGTAGTTTGAGAAGTCGATTATAGATATATGTGGCTTCGAGATTCTTGTACATTGTAGTTAGCTGATTCTAGTAATGAATACTAACATTGAATTTGCATCTGTAAGCTAGCTTCTCCATATATAGTTGTAAAGGAATGCACAACATTTGTTTGTGAATATATGGTGCTAATAGGCAATGTGCACATATGATTCCTATGATGTATACATGAAATTGCCTAAACTTTGAGTAGATATTGGGTTGAATTCCATTTGTTATCTTTTATGCACAACTCTGGTAACACAATCTTACAAGTTACAATATAATGTTTGGAAAATATGCTTGTATGTTTGGATGGGGTAATTTGAAATTGTCGAGAGATTAGAATTTTAGGCAATTCAAAGCTTCAATTGAATTATCTTTATTTCTAATTTTTATGAAATTGAAAAGTTTTGGGATAAAAGTAGAGAAAAAAAATTGTATCGGTGTAAAACAGTTTTACATCAATAATTAATAAGAACAATTGAATTTTTAATCTCTCTATACAATTGTAATTGTCATAAAAAAACAACTATACAATTAGTAGTTGATGTTGATTATCGGTGTGAAATTATTAATATCGACAACGGATGTTTATTAAACAAAAGTATATATATCTTTGTTGTGCTAATAGATAGAAATGATCGAAATTCACCTAAGAGAACTTGGATTCAAATTCAGTCCTAAGATGGTAAAAGTTACTTTATATATGTACAATTTTTTGAAAAATGATAGGGATTAATTTGAATTTTTTTTAAAATATATGACCAAGTAATAAAATAAAGTAAAATAAGAATTTGAAATGATGTGCAAATATTTTAAATGTATAATGATCAATTTGCATAATTTAAAAGAAATATAAGAACTAATTTGAGATTCATATTTTATAAAGTAAAAGAAAGAATTTTAAAATTCTAATAATTTGTGGTATATTTTTTGGAATCAAAATAATTATATAGAGAGAGGGGAAAAAACTATTTGACATTTCATAAATTTAACTTTGATTAAATATTTCATAAAAAAAATTCATTTTTAGTATTCTTTAAATAGTATAATTTAAATTACTTTCTAAAATTACACTATCTAAAAAATTCTCTTATCCAACATAGTTTTAAAAAGTATTTGAACAATTGAGGCAAAGAAATAGTAGAAACATATATATAAATATAAGAAAATTTAATATGTTCGATCATAGTAATTGTGTTAGGACATTACGTAAGATAAGTAAATCGGATGAGATCAATTGATTCAACTGATTAAATAGAAAATTAAACCTATATCTGGTCCATAAACACCTCAAAAGTCGATGGCAGTGAAACTAAACAAAAATTGGAAAAACCTATTAAAGTCGACGGTTGACCTGTTATAAAGGTTGAACTAAATTTTCCAATATCATCTTTGTTTTTTTAGTAAAAAATTAAACTAATTTTAAATATATATATATATATATCATTTTGTTTTGATTTGTATTTGAAGTGTGCTTTGCAATTCCAAATCTAAACTAACTGAAATCAAGTCAAAATGTCATTTTGTATTTAAAATTAATATACACTTTAATTTATAATAATTTGCACTTGTAAAAAAAAAAAATTCATTTGAATGAAGAGCATGTGCGTGGATTAAATACGTCACATACACATATGACAACAAAATTTGTACATCGATACCAACTCAATTTCGTCTCAATTTGAACGACAAAAATGCGTTTTAATTTAATGTGAATGTAGACTTTCTTCAAAATTAAAATTTGCGGTGATGATGAATTTGAGTGTGTTGATATCTACCCCCACCCGAATTCGCTCTGCTAGTAATATTATTATCATTTTAAATTTATACATGTACATATTTAATTTTTTTAAAATATTAAAAATTATAATTTTCTCTATATTAAAAATATAATTTTAAAATTTTATTATTGTATAATAATTATTATTTTATTATATTAATTGTAATTAATATAATTTTTAAATTAATTATTTTTATATATAAATGGATGTGGGCGGAAAAACATGAATTCCGTCGTGGATGGAGGAATTCGAACTCCGTAGTTGACCGGAATGAGGACCTAAATATCACTCTCGATAAAAAATAGGAGCACGTGAAAAAATTTCTCGATTAGTCGGATGCGAGGTTAGGGAGGCGAGATCCGTCCCAATCCCGTCACGTTGTCTTGCCTAATCTTATTCATTTATCTTTAAATCTTTATTAATAATTTATATTAGAGTCTTTCTAGATCTTCTTTTGCCTCTATGATTTGACTATCTTTCATATTAATTCTCCGAAATATAGTCTTTTCTCCACATATCCAAACCACCTAAATTGAGATTTTATCATCATTTCTAAAATAGATGTTACCTCAAGTGTTTCTTTAATGTTTTCACTCTTAATTCTATCTTGTCTAATTCTTTTACATATTCAAAGCAACATTCACTTTTGTGTTACATTTATTTTACCCAACACTTTTACTGATACAATATTGTCAGTATGACAATTGTGCCATAAAATTTCTCTTTTTATTTAAGTAATACTTTTTTTCTTTATCACATAAAACATTTGAGACACTCATCAATTTCAATTGTTCTATTTAAATTTCATTTCAACTATTCTATTTAAATTTTATAATTTATATCTCCTTTTATACCATGTATATGTATCCAAGATTTCCAAATGTGTAATTGTTAGTATAATATGATCTTCAACTTTTCCATATAGAAGTGTTTCACCTTTTGCTAATTAAATTTGCATTCCATATAATTATCTGATTTGCTTCTAATTAGGAGGAATCCATATTCTTTTAAACTTGTCTCAAAATCTCTAACTTCTTCTTTAATTTCTTTAACATATTGTAATCAAACAAAAATATTTTATATTTATGGAAAAATAATTTTATATATATGCTAATTATATTTTAAAATAAAAAGAATAAAATCTTTTAAAAGAAAAGCACGTCTTAATCAGATCAGAATGTTCAGTTACGCAACATTACATTTCCTTCTACTAATCTCTTGTTGTTGGTTTTCTGATTATATTTATAGCCTCTTTCTAGAATTTGAACTTTGAACGTAATTACCTATTAAAAATCACACGTAATCCTCCATCTTTCAATGAGTTGTCCATAACTTAAATCCCCGTATACCCGCAACACACTAATCAACACCACACGCAATAAATACCATCCACGTCATCAAAATTCCACGTGTCAAATAAACATTTTCAGGTCCACTATCTTAGCGTAGAAAGCGTTACACGGGATCATAACACCATCATATTTATAAAAGCTCCATTCTATTTCCAACAACAGAGAACGCGAAAACGGTTTCGGAGTTCGGGTCGACCCGAGGTACGAGGTTACCTCCGCCATGAGTTACAGCGGCGAAACATGGGACTTCCGAAACCTTAAGGTAATATCGGCCGTGGGACGCGGCGCAAAAGGCGTTGTGTTCCTTGCGAGAACCTATGGATCTTCGAAAGAGGAATGGATGGCTTTGAAAGTTATATCTAAAGAACTTCTTCAGAAGAAAAATAAAAACCAAACAGGTCAATGCAAAAGGGTCACGTTTGAGCAACAAATACTACGTCGTTTTGATCATCCTCTTTTGCCACGATTAAAAGGTGTTTTTGAAACTGAGAATCTTATTGGATTCGCCATTGATTATTGTCATGGTGGAAATTTGCATTCTCTTAGAAAGAAACAGCCTCAGAAGATATTCTCCGAACAAATTATTAGGTACTACCTTTTTTTTTCTCTTACCAAATAAATGTTGGAAATTTTCGAAATGATTTTTTTTTTTTTTTTGCTTTGATTTCATCAATTTTAAATATGTTTTCTATAATTAAAATGATTCTAGAAAATGGGTATTGCTTAAAATTCATATTAATCTTCCAGAATTATAAAGTTTTGATTTTTTTATTTTTTTTATTTTCTCGTGCATGGTGGAATCTTAAAATATGAAGAAAAAAAATTCTCTGGGTTTTTGTGGTTTAATTCTTTGTATAGTTTTTTTTTTTTTTTTTTTCCAATAACAATCAATCCTGATTTGAGAAATGGGCTGTGTTTAAAATTTTGATTTACTTGTGTTTAAGAATGGTGAAAAAAAATTAATTTCAAATTTTCCTTCATTTTTGGAACCACCGTGTATCACGGTACCTCTAATCGAATGCTTATTTAGTATCTAATAAATGATACTTAATTACATTCAATAAATAAATTTATTTTTTTAAATTAAGCCGGTGTTAACATGCATGTGTTAATATGTATAACAGTGTTTTATAGGTGGACAACAATGATGAATTTTCTCTTTGATTTGATGTGATTTATTTTTGTGTGTGAAGGTTTTACGCTGTGGAATTGGTCTTAGCATTGGAGTACTTACACAGTTTAGGAGTAGTTTATAGAGATTTGAAACCAGAGAACATCATGATTCAACAAACGGGTCATATAATGCTTGTAGATTTTGACCTATCCAAGAAACTTAACCCAAAATCACTGAGTTGCAACTCGTCACCAGGTTCCAACTCGCCAAATGTAACAGATAAGAAGAGATGGTTAGTGCGGTTTTATCATTCTTTTCATTGCCATTCTAGATTTCCAAGTTTGGACTCAGTGAGTCAACTCGATCCAAACTCGGTGTGTAAAAGGAGCGAGTCAGACTCGGTTGAGAAGTCAAACTCGTTCGTTGGAACCGAGGATTACGTGGCACCTGAGGTTATTTTAGGAAATGGACATAACTTTGGCGTTGATTGGTGGTCACTCGGCGTTGTTTTGTATGAGTTATTTTACGGAACGACGCCGTTTAGTAGTCCTAATAGAAAGGAAACGTTTCACCGGATTTTGACAAATGAGCCTGAACAAAATAGTGAAACGACGCCGTTGAAGGATTTGATCACAAATTTACTTGAGAAAGATCCTGACCGTAGGATTCAGGTTGATGAAATAAAGGGTCATGATTTTTTTAAAGGTGTGGAGTGGAACACGGTGTTGCAAATAGCGCGTCCACCGTATATTCCGAATAATGAAGTTGAGGATAGAAATGGGTTTTCAAGAAAAGATGTTGAGTCATTTGTTCATGGAATATTTTTTCCAAAGAATAGTAATAATGGTGAATCAGAGAAAAATAAAGAGGAGGTGAGAAAAACTGATGGAAAAGAGAATGAAGGTAATAGCAATGACAATGGTAAGAAGAATGTGTGGGTTGAGAAGTTAAGTCAGAATCAAACTAAGAATGACAATTTTTTGATTTTTTGATTTTTAGTTTCCATTTTTAAATTCTTTTATTTTTCTTCATTGTAAATGTCATTTCTATTTTAATATATATGAAGAAAAAATACACTTTGTTTTCGCATTGTTCATTTGGTTGTTTTGGGTTTAATTAGAGCATTTGTAACGAGATACTCAAATGGTTGCTTAAATTACTTTTTGTGGATCAAATTGCTATGTAAGACTCAAGCAACTTATAAATTTATTTTTTGTATAGAATTAATATAATTTAAATGTGATAGTTGGAGTTTAAAATATTTTTAAATATTGATTGTTATAGTTCATATTAGAATTTTTATATAAAAGTTACAACTAAGTCTATTTCTTCTCGTGCAAAAACTCAATTAATATTTAAACAT
>JBBPBR010000006.1:38139677-38166118 GCA_037974775.1 Cicer pinnatifidum
TTTTGTCTTATCCTATCTAATTTTCAAGAAAATAGCACTCATAAATGAAAATAACATTAATATTTACTTATAAGAGACATTACATGTGATCATTAGAGTTTAAAATATTTTCCAATGTAAATTGTAATTCATATTAAAATTTCTCGTACACGATATATAAATGTTGCAACGTGATCTATTTCTTCTCTTACAAAAATTAAGCAAAACCACGAATCTATCAAACATTGTCACTTTTTTATAACTTAACTCCTATAGTTTTTTTGGAAAACAGAGTCCTAACAATCTAATGTTGATCTAAGAGATATATAAAATCTAGCAAAAAATACTTACTACAACTATAAGTTGAACTCGAATTTTTCTAAAATGAAAGTTGTTTAACCACTTTAGAGAAATCATGTGATTCAACAAACAAACAAGTCACATTAAATTAAGTAAATTAAGTTTATCATATAATTAAATTAATACATAATTATAATTTAATTGTGTAAAAGTGATGATTTATTTATAAAAAATTAATTAATTAAACTTATGATTAAATTATATATTAATTTTTAGTTTACGAGTATTTTTGTCTTTTAAAAACGTTAATACTTGTATCTTCTTAATTTTTATTGAACCAATTAAACAAAGATGATTTTTTTTTTCTTTTCTATTTAAGTAATTTTTCCCTTATACCAAATAATGACATATTCTCAGTACAGGCCAAATCTACCATGAAACAATATTTTAAAAAATATTTAAAACTACGGCGACCACATATGTTATATTTTATGATTGAGATAATGACTTAAATACTCGTAGTTCAATAAAAACAGAGAAAAACCACATATGTATCTTGTATTGAATCAATAACAATCAACTCATCATCTTATCATGAAGGCGATGATTATCATAAACTATAACTTTAGAAAACTATTGTAGATCAGTATAGAATTTTTGATGATGTTTAAATATTAGTCAATGATAGATCACTTATGAAAGTGGTGCGACATAGAACTCGCACAAACAATATATAAATATATTAAATTTCTTATATTTTATCTCTTCTTACACTCTTTCTCACTTTTTCTATCAATTTATTCTCACAACCAAATAGTTGTTATCAATAACTTTATATCATTAAAATTTTAACAACATTCAATTACTAAGTGGAGATGATAAAAAAAATGAGATGATAATGCTTGGATAGTGACTCTCCTTAATAATCACTCACTTATTTCACTTCTCATATGAGATTAGGGACAAAATAGAATTTTGGATTAGTGGGGACATTTATATATTTGTTCAGAACCATGCAAAGTCCAATCCGTCTTATCACACCGATCTGACCAAATATCGTAATCTACAAAGGGCTTTTAGGGTTCCTAATCCTCAACGACTAAACCTAGTTGTAACGCCCTCAAGGTCGTTACCCTGTCCAATTCGCCCACATTAATAACTATGCAATGTCTTTGTTCCCTTCTACGTTGGAACTCAAGTCTATAAAATAGTGCCTCTAACACCTTAAACAGTACACGCACTTTCTTATCCTGATACCTCTTACTCTCCTTGAATCAATACTTACTTCAGTGTCAGAGTGTTTAGAGATACCACCCCGGTCCAAATTATCATCCAACCCATGAAGCCAACCGTCCTCCTTAGTCTAGATTAGATCATTGGTGTCGTCTATGCGAATTTAAGGTTTCCTTGTTTTGATAAAAACCTAGTTCGTAACTTTCTAATCGCTGACAACAAACATAACAACACCAGAAAAATGTTGACGCCACCGTTCAATAACCAGAGGATGGGGCCACAATGTCTCCATCCCAATAGCTCTTTGTTAGCAATGATGGGCATGACGCGGACGTCGACGTTGTGGTAATTCATAATGGAGGAGCAACTCTCGATGAGCTTGTCACTCTAATTTGGAAACAATCTCGAATGATCTTGAAACAAATTCACCGTCTCAGCCCTATGGATAGCCGGAAACTAGAGGTGTTCATATCCAAACCAAGAAGGAAAAAAAACGCAAATCGATCCAAAAAATCGAAAATTCCACAAAATTGAAAAAATATTGGATGGATTTAGATCTTTTATGAAAATTGCTCAATCGAATCATATTTGAGATTCATTTTTAAAACCCAAAATAAATCACATTTATAAATTTTAATACTTATTTGTTTTTCTGTTAGTATGAGGTATTGCATTAAACTATTATTTATTTGTTTCAATTAATTTTTAATAATACTTATTTGTTTAAGTTGAAATATTTTTCTTACTATTTCATAAATTCAAACATAATCGATCTATGTTATTCTATAATATTAATGTTCAATATATAATATTTTACTTCAAAATTGTTAAATTAATGTAATTCTTATAATATTATTATTAAAATAAAGAAAATACTAACAAGTGCCCCAAATGAATTTGTTAAGATATCAAAAGAGGAAATATATTTTTAGAAGTTGTGCGTTCAATCTATTGATATTTTAAAAAATGGTCTTTTGTATTTATAATTTTTTGTTTGTTTTCTTTTTTTATTGCTTAACAAGTGCCCTTAAAGCACTTGTTAGCATGACTTTTAAAATAATATATTACAAATTGTAATTTGGATCAACCGAAAATTGTTCCAATTTAAACCGCATTAATTTGGATCGAATTATATTTTTTTAGTTGTCATTCTAACCGAACCCTACCACGAATATTTTAATCTTTGGATCAGATGAGTTTTTCTCCCAAAACTGATCCAAACTGCACCACTAACATCCCTACTGTTAGAAAACCGCCCCTATCACGGTAACATCCAACAAGACACAAGAATTCACTAAAGGTTCAACGAGACGAAATCGTCACGACACTCCGCCTAGAAGGCGACATCGAAGGAGTAATCGATTTGGAAAGTAGGAGGCGTTCCCTATGGGAGTCACCAAATAGAGGACACCACATAAGATCCTATGAAGACTCTCCATTCATGGCGATACGACTACATTGACATCATTCACGATGTAGGTGACGTTCGAGGAAACTTCATAGCAAGGATCAAGAATTCAAGGATATCAAAGGCGTTGGAGAAATCCCCACACATGGACTCATACGATGGAACCACTTGCTCCGACGAACACAACAAAAACTTGGAAGCGATCCTTGATTACCATTAGGTGGAAATACCCATCAAATGTCATCCTTTCACACTCACGTTGATAGAAAGCGCCAAGAGTTGGATTAAAGGTTTACCTATAAACTTCATCGATTATTGGGAGGAATTATGCAAGAAAGTTGCAATTCAGTACACGGCGTCCCAAAAACAACCTAAGACGATCAATACCTTATCAACTATTGTCTAGGGAAGAGATGAACCCCTCCGGAACTACATTGAACACTTCAACAAAAAAGTTGTGTTCGTTAAAAAGGCGAACAACAACATGAAGATGTACCTAGTGAAGGAAGACCTCCTCGAAGGAAGCCGTTTCACTAACAACATTGGGTTGAGGCCTAGGACCATGAACGATTTTCTGGTCTAGGCCTAAACCTGAAGGTGCAAACACAAGAATGAGGGTTGAATTGTATTTGACAAAGTTGATAATATTTTTCGATTTCGATGAAGACATGTTGGTTTTTAGGAATTACTTATATAAGAAGCAATCGTGTCCAAAGGTAGTTAACAACGAAAGCATACATAATTGAACACGTAGATTTATCCTTGTTCACCACTAACTTGGCTCTTTCAGTCCCCTCATTCATAAGACTTTAATCCACTAATTCAAATACCTTGAATTACAAAACACTTGACCCTCTAAGTCAGTCTTCACATACAATATGACAACCCCAAACTGAAGAATGAACTAAACATTTATCGGATTGAATACAATAGAGTAGAACTTTAAGCATTTGCTTCTAAAAAGGATGTTAATAATAATAATAACTCTCACATTCTAAGAAAAAAAAACACTTAGAAAATTCTAACTTGAACAAGTGTTCATCTCTTTAAACTCTAAGATAAATTTGAAATTTTAAACTTATGAGTTTTTCTACTATTTTCTTATTTTCGATGATCTTCTTCTTCAACCTTGAGTATTTATTTATAGATAAAATTAGGAATTCAATTTAATCCTTGTTTGTTTATGAATTGTATCTTCATTCCTAGCATGGTCAATAATGATCGTATTCAAAAATAATTATGAACAAGTTATTTTTTGATAATATGTTCTTTAGTCAATTCTTTATTTCTAAATTCAATATGAGCAGTTCTTCTAGATTGATTATGTTCGTATTTTTTTCAGATTGAGTTTGTAAATTCTTCATATTGATTATGTTCATATTTTATTTTAGATAAATCTTAATCAAATCTTCTTCAAATCTTGACCATATCTTTTTTTCAACTTGGTGAAATATTTTGTTCAATTATAAATATGAATCAAATCTTATTTTAGATTTTCTTCAATTATAAATTTAAATCAAATCTTATTTTAGATTTTCTTCAATTATAAATTTGAATCAAATCTTATTTTTGATTTTCTTCAAAAACACGAATCATCTTTCATACTTTGTGAAGTCAAATATATTATTCTCATTAAATACTTTTGTTATCATCAAAACTCTAAGTATAAAACCAACTTGGTTCCAACAAAACCTACATCCAAAACAAAGAGGAAATCTACGATCAAAAGGTACGGATGGACATATCATATAGGGATATCAAGACCATACCTACTAACACGTTCCAACGATCTCTAGTTGAACGTAAGTGGGAAGAAAAGCCGCAAAAAGATTCGACAAACCGAGGGAGCCAACCTGTTCAATACCTGGCCTATAGCCTTCTCAACGCCTCTAGGGAACACATATTGGTCGAGTGCGCTAGCATGAAATTTAAGAAAAGGGAATTCAATTCCCTGGATAGGTCCTTCTAAGGTCAGGGTCAACTGTTGCTTCCACAAGTGCAATGGGCATAACATGATTAGCAATTATCCAATATTGATTCTAATCGAGAGAAAACTAGAGGACATGACATCCAAAAACCCGCACAATAACACGATTAGCAAGGAGGGGTCCCTACTCCCTTTATGTTTTTACAATAAAAAACCATTGAGGGGGTACTGAACTCCCGAATCCCACTGCTAGTATGAGTATACAAGGCCAACTTTGAAGTTTGCAGGGTCTTAATCGACCAAGGGAGTTCATGCGATATCTTGTACTCGAGGTTGTTCGACACACTCCGTTTTCCCAAATACAATATGCTACCATATGTAGGACCCAATTTACAAGGCTTCAACGAATCAACCATCATTTCTTGGGACTATGTCAAGTTACTTGTAACTTTTGGAGAAGACAAATCTAGGAAGACCGTCGAGACCCAATTCATAGTTATTGATTGCAAGTCGACCTACAACTATCGATCATCAAACCATGGCAAAGTTAGGTGCAGTCTCTTCAATTAACCCCTTGAAGCTCAAGTACCACCTGAAATCTAGAGAGGGAGTTATTGTGGATGCCGACATCGAAGCAACGAGAAGATGTTTCATAGCCAACCTCAAAAGCTTGGAAAAACGCACGAAATTTACATAGTCAGACAAAAAGGGAAGCCAAGTCCTCATTGTCACCAATCTGCGAGACTAACGAGTTGCAAATAGAAGACGATCTCGCGTCTATTCGCAAGCTAATTAAAAATCAAACACCGACCAAATAATTTACCTTGATCCCGATAGGAGACAACTCGGGAAGAACCATAAGAGTTAAGCTAAATATACTTGATGAAGCCAAGAACTAGTTGGTCACTTGCCTGAAAGAGTATGTCGACATCTTGCATCGACTGGTAACGTGATGCTCGACATAGATCTTGAAGTTACTTGTCACAAGATAACTATGCACCCATATGTTTAATCAATTGTCCAGCGAAACAGGTTGTTTCTAACTTACTCGCTGCAAATTGTATTTATGATGCTAAGTATACCACTATGCTTTCCAATGTTGTACTTGTTAAAAAATATAATAATAAATGGCATCTTTCTGTTGACTATAGCGATCTCTATAAAGTGTGTTCTAAAGACGCGTACCCCCTACCCAATATTGATACCTTAGTCGACAATTCATCCAAGTTCAAGTTACTTTCATTTATGGACACTTATTTGGGATACAAGAAGAAAATGAGTTCAACATCCAAATCCTTCATTCAACCGTTGTTTCAAAAGTGAAAAGGTAAAAGGGAGAACCATTGCACCACTAAACAAAGGGCACAACAGAGCAACAAAGTGTTGCTGGTACCCATCACAACGTGAATTGAGAATCCTCTAACTTACGATTGCCCCTAATAATACACTCCCTAAAATAATCCACGATCGAAACAGGAACGCAACATTCCCCAAGAAACATCACAATAGCAAAGGAATAACTCCTCACCGTGGGGCCACAACAACCACCATAGTAGCCATGAACGACCACAAAATAGAAAAACTCAAAAAACTAGGAAATAAGGTAAAGAAAATTGGTAGGGCGACTTACTAAGTGCGTAATAGAGCTAAAAGGTCATGAAAATAATGAAAGTAGATGGCGAACACCATTGGATCAGACAACTCAGACAAATGGGATGACTTCCTTTAACACAAACCTTACAAAACAAAGAGAAAAGGAAGACGATGGAAACAAAATACCCCCTCAAAATTCTAAAATAACCCTTTATATACCCAAAATAATCAAATAATGGAAATTCAAAAGGCACAAATCTATGAATCATACCTCAAAACAATGCAAAGTAGCATTAGGTACTCAAATGCCTTCTCCATAGGGTGGCACATGCCAAGAAAGAACCCAAGAGACGTCATATCACGTCATTCCACAAATCCTTTAAATCCTTTCAACTGGAAAAATAAACCACCAACAATCAATCTTTGGAAACAAATGAGTTTTCTAGGTCGATAAAGAACCAGTTAATATGGCATCTTTTACCATACTGGCTATAAAGCTAGTCGAACACGCTAAACACATTGGGTAAACTTTATGGATGAAAACTAAGGATCACATTCCCTGTTGATAACAAGTCTTTAGGCCACATCTAAAACCGAGCACAATTTAACAAGCAAGACGACTTTTACTTGTCAGTTATAAAAACCAATTGAACGTCTATATCGGAGAACTTTTTTATACGACTTCTCAAGTCATAGCCTCATATTTTAACAACGACTTGGGAGGCAGTTATTCCGGATCGAGCAGAGCCCAATTTGTCTTCTCACACTAACCTGACCCATTATCGTAACCTGCAAAGGACAACTAGGGTTCCAAACCCTCAAACAACTAAACCAAGTTGTGTAGTGCCCCAATTTTGTCAATTTTTGTTAAAAATAAATCAAAAAGGAAAATAAATCAAAAAAAGGAAATATGTATTTTAAAGAAAAGGAAATAAAAATAATTACAATAAATAATTTCATTATGTCTCATAAATTTACAATTTCAAATCTAATTACAATTCTAAAATCAAATCAAATTACAATTTTAATTTACAATTACAATCAAATTTAAACCAAATTAAGCCAGTCCGCTATGGCTCTGTTTTGTTGATGTCCTTATTGTTGCCTTTATGTTTCTGATGCAGTGTCATGGTTAAGGCACTAGCCTTTGCTTTGTAACTAATTGGAGAAACAAAAAAAACATTTTTTTTTACTAGTCGGCCTTTGCACACATGATAAGAACACAAACAAATTTTTTAGTTTAAAAAAAAAAACTAAAAGACAAATAAAAGCTCATCAATGAACAGATCAGAACAAATAATCTAAAATTATGAAGACATCGAAGGTGCAGAAAAATGCAGATGATGAGCAAAGAAAATGAAACATCGAACAGGAAATTGATGGAGAAGGACCAAGGCAAGCAAGAAAGCAACTAAACAGATAAAAAACTCTATAAATACACCCTATCAAATTTCAAAAAAAAAAAGGCAGAGGAGGAGGGATCTGAGATTAATATTGATGAAAAACACATCAAAAGAAAGAGAAGAAGAAGAAGAAACAGAAAGCATCACCGTCGTTTCAACTTCCACCGCGAACCACCATCTCTGTCTTCATCGGTATCTGAAAAGGCATGTATCTTCTCATTATCTTCATGTTTGTTGCTTAGATTGGAAGCTTTTGAAACTAGATTTAATTTATTTGAAAGACAAAATTTTGTTATGTTTGTGTGGATGTTGTTTTTGGTTGAAATCATTTTTTATTGTGTTAATAAAGCTTAAAATTGGATTTGTTCTTTTACCATGGATGCTCAGCTGCGGTTTCCCTTTATGCCATCTTCTCAAACACGTTTGCTTTATGCCAGCCTATTTGAACCGTTTGCCAGGCTGTTCGGACTTAACATTTGCTTTGACCGCTTGCCAGACTGTTTGGACTTAACATTGCTTTGCTATGCTAGCAAGTCATTATAGCATTGCCAATAACTTATATTTCCATCACTTTATTCCATTTAATTAATAAAAATTTTGCTACAATTTTCATTTAATTTCTATTTATTATAAATAATTATGGATGTAATTAAATGATAATAAACATCATTTATTTTATTTATGAGTGGTATTAATCGATTTTCTTTTTAACTTTGGATTGTGCTATTTAATATAAAAATGAGTTTTGTTTCAATCACTTATTTACTTAAAAGTTATTTTGAAAGAGCTTACATTTGAATATGTTTTTTTTATTATTAAAATGTTTATTTATTTAATAGATCATATTACAAGTCCATGTATCTTTTTTTACTATTTTTGTGTGTGTTTATTACTGACTTTATTTCGTAGAATTATTTAAACTTATTTAATACTTAACATTAATTTTTTTTTTATAAAAAAAGCAAAGATATTTTATAATCGAATTTTGAAAGATTAATTAGATGTGACATCTTTTAATCTTTGAGTTGTTATGACACAAGTGGTACAACTTAATAGTCATAAAACTCTCTTTATTTATTTATTTATTTATTTATTTATCTTAATGAATTAATCTAAAATCGACTTAAATTTGATATGGTATTATTTTTTATCTTTGAGTTGTTAAGACACATATTGTACAACTTGGTGTTTTTTTTTTCTTCATATATAAACCAAAAAATAATTTAAAATATTGTTAAAATGATTAATTAGATGATAGTCATAAAACTCGTATTTTAAAGTATTTTCTTAAGTCAGACAAATTATTTTCTTTTCTTGTCAAAACATTTTTAAATATAACAAAACTCATTTTCGTAAAAAAAAACACATCAACATTTTCTATTTAAGAACTACATAACTTTGATTTCTCCATCGCACTGGGAGATACGTAGGAGCAAAATCGCATTCTTGTCAAGCATATTAATAAATTTTATTTTATTTTCGTTATTTTATTTCTTAAGCACATTTATTTCAAAATCATATTTTTAAAAAAAATAATAATAATAATCGTTATTCATATTTAATAATAAGGATAAATAATTATACTTAAGTTAAAATTAATTTTGCACAATTAATTATAGGTAACCGTTGTTTTAACGGATGTCGTAGGTGCTAATATCTTCCCTACGCATAATCGACTCCCAAACTCAAAGACTATTTTTTTCTTCTATTTTTACGGGTTTCCCAATATTTTCCCTATTTTAAAATAAATTTTGGAGGCGACTCCATTGAATTCAAGAAATACTCGAAATTTTAGGCCGCGACAAACTGTAACAGCCCCAATATCGTTATCCTGTTGAATTTTCCCACATTAATGACCATGCAATGTTCTTGTCCCCCTCCGCATTGGTACTTAAGTCTATATAAACAATGTCTCTGACATTTGAAAAGGGACACACACTTTTATATCCTGATATCTCTTATTCTCCTCGAATTAATACTTACTTGAGCGTTAGAGTATTTACAAGTACTACCATGTCGTCGAAGTCCAAATTTTCATCCAATCCAAGAAGCCAACAATCCTCCTCGGTCTAGATCGAATCAATATTACTCATCCTTCTTAAAATAACAATCACATTTGACCATTTCACACAAATTATTGTATAGTCAATTTATTTTCAAACATTTATAAAAGTATATGTCTCATGCCAAAAAAAAAGTATATATCTATATATGTATTCAAATAATCATTTAATAATTAATATCATATAAGATTATACATTTGATTTTTCACAAAATTAATCAGAAATAAACTATTTTCATTAGTTGTGGTTGTTATTCTCAAAATCAAAGTTAATTGCATAACTAAATACACTATTAGATACACTATATTTTAGTTTATACCAATATATTTCATAAATCATTAATTTAATGGTGACAACCCTTAACTTTTATGAAAAATATAAAACTCTGCAACTATTTCAAAGCAAAATTGTTAAATTAGTCGATATATTTTATCTAAATATATTAATTTTCTGTAATTATGTTTGTTATATTTTGGGATGGAATATTACTTAAAAGGTAAAAAATAGTAATACCTCTGACATAAAATAACCCATTAGAGATGCTAGTAATAACAACTATTTAATGACCATAGTCCATTGGCTCCCACACCAGCCTCAAACGTGGATAAGATAGAAAGATAAATATAATCCTTGTGTTATGCAGCAGCTAGCAGCAACATTAAAAAAAACAAAAGTGTGGTCGTTGAATTTTCCTCCCTTTCTCGTGCTTCCATTTCAAACCCCCCCATGACGAACCACCACGAAATGCACCTCCCCTTTATTACTATCTCTCTTCTCTCTTTCTAATTTCCAAGCTATCATACGAAGATGTCCGTTGAAGCAATCAGAAGGGTTACCGTTTTATGTTCCCATCTCAACCCGACCCGTTTAACTTCGGATCCACGCTCTTCCTCCCTCTCGGGTTCGGTTTGCTCCGAAACCCGATTAGATGATACTCAAAATCAGAATTGGTTACACGATTGCGTCTTTTGCAACATTATTCGTGGTCAATCACCTGCTCTCAAGGTTTTTTTTTTTCTTTCTTTTTTCATTATTATATTTATTTTTGGTTAAGCTTAAACCTGTTTGTTTTTTCTTTGTTTTTGAGTGAACAGTTATTTTTGGTGAGTAAATAATGATAAGAAGATTGTTGAGATTAATATGATCCTCCAAATCAACGAATAATTTTTTACTATAAAATGGATGAAAAGTTTTTTTTTTGTGCACTACCTTGATTTTTTATTAATTTGGAGCTAAATTATTTCAGTCAAAGATATGAAATTGTCATTTAAGTGGATTTGGCTTCTTTAAAGTGAAAATTTTTCACTTGTGAGGATAAAGTAAGATATCATGATGAAGAATGAGAAAGTCAAACTTTGATATTATTTTAAAATATATATTGTGTGAACTATTGATATTTGTCATCAATTGTTAAGGTTTATTGTTTTACTGCCTACAATTCACTTTAGAAGAGTAAGAATCAATTTTAGGTGTGTGCAAACCAATTACTCCAACTTCTTGGGTATGATAAGATAGGAAATGGTATCACTGATGTGTGGTTAAATACATTATTAGTAACAATAAGTGAGTATATAGACTCATTAGGTTGTCTAATTGAAGGCATGTCTGATCAGGTGTTCGACACATGTCAGTGTTTGACATCGACACAACTTTGACGCGTCTCAATATCTAACATCGACACAATATCGACACATGTAGTTACATTCAATTACTTTCATTTTTGAAATTATTGTCGGTGTCAAAGTGTTGGTGTTGGTGTCATGTGACAATGTTTGTGTCAATGTTTCATAGGTTATTAGTAGTGTTTCAAATTTGGTTGATGGGAGTTTCATCTTGATTCTTGAAGCTGCATTTTTGTTTATAAATGAATCTGAAAAAGAGGGTGAGGTAGTGTCATTGAATTGGGATTAGTGATACTTTGTTTCCAGAACTTAAACTTTTTGCAGCTATTGGTTTAGGGCTTACAGGTTTTGTGCATATTAACAGAATTTATATATGGAATTTTGTTTAAAAGTACAAAAAAGTGAAATACTGATTAAAGTGGAAGTTTTGTGATCCCTAAACAATCAATTAGTTTTTTCCATTGTTGTGTTTGATGTGTTTACTAGTTCAATTCAAGTTGTGGAATTGTCCGTTTGCAAATGTTAGGAAAGGCGGCAGTAGTTCTATAACACAAGGCTGCCCTTAGCTTCAATGCTTAGACATACAAAGTTATTTGAAATTGTGAATCATGCTCTTTGAAATCCTTCAAAACATGTTTACATTTTGATCCATTGTGTTCAACATAAATTTTGTTGTTATTAATCTTTATTAGTTATACTTAGCCGACCCTACCATGTGACATAATTTAATATCTTGTCACTCTAACAGCTTTATGAAGATGACATGTGCCTATGCATATTGGATACAAATCCGTTGAGTCATGGGTAAGGTATCATACGTCCTGGTTTCAATTCCATACGTTTAATGTTGTGTTATCTCACAAAATTGGCTGCTCTTGTACATCTGTCTATACCTGGAGAATGTGAGAAGTATGTATTTGAATTTTTATCTATTACAAGTTGTAGCATTGAATATAGAATATACTTGTATAAGTTAATGTTTGATATCTCTAATTTTTCTTCTCATGTTCTGTAATGTATGAGAACGCATCTAAGAAATAGTTTAAGTTATAATATATATTTTTCAAATATTTCCAATGGTTCATTGGTAAACAAAATTAAATTTATTGAACCTCTAATAATATTAACTAAAAATGAGCAGCGAGAGTGAAAAATTTTAGATTGAGAAACTGTCTAATGCAGTTATGGTTTCATGACTATGTTTCTAAGTAACAAAAAATTAACATGAGAATAGTGTTAACCACAAAGAGAGTTAGAATGGCTTCAAATGTACATAATTCCTTTTGTTTGCAACCTTACAAAACACTAGTGTTATAATAGATAACTGTTCTAAGGGGGATAAAGTAAGATAACAAGAAGATTTACAGGAAGAAGGTAAAGGGTTTAAGCATACCAGCATAAAAGGGTAATTTTTTTTAATTAATTACAAAAATACCACTCAGCCTTTTTTTTTTGCTGTGTTATACCTTGAAACATGATATTGTTTATATTCAAGTTAATGTGGGACAGAGGAGAAAGGAAAATGATGTAAAGTTTTGTTTAAGAACATCGAAATATCCATTATTCCATTTTGAATGAATTGGTCAAATGTTGGATAATTACCTAGTTTGTCAATGGCATATTGTCTGATTCAGAAATCATGCCTACAAGTTGACAATCCAATTTCAATTCATTTTTTCAACTATTCTGCATGCCGTTGTATATCTATCTACATCTCACTTCTGCATTTTGTGTACCAGGCACTCTCTCATTATCCCGAAATCTCATTTCCCTTCATTGGATACTACTCCTCCATCAGTAAGTAATTTTCAATAGGTACAAGGAGATTGGGTCTCTTTTTGCTCTCACTTTTTTACCGGCTATACTGATTTTATTTTTAAGTTGATAAATCCTTTCTCCATAAGGAAAATTAATTTACAAAGGTTTTTTGTGTTAGATTTGTCTAAAGTAAAACAAACAACTTTAATTACAAGACATAGAAAATGCATGAATAGGGTATGATGACCATATAAAACACATGTTGGAGACTCATAAGTCATAACCCCTCGTTCCTTTGGTTTCTTTCAATGTTTTCAAGTTTGAAAACGCTGCTAAAGTTGTTGCTCAGTGACTTGTAAAGCCGAAAGATACACAAAATTTTGTGCTTGTGAGTTTAACCAATTTAAATTTATTAGTTGTACATGCGAGACAACGGTCCTCTTTATTTGCCTAGGCTGATTGACTTATGGTACAGGTGGTAGGTGCAATGTGTTCCAAAGTGCCCTTCATTAGCAATGCAATCATGAAGGCTACTGGCTGCAGTATGTAGTTCCATACCCATACTCATACATTATCTTACTTTTTCTTTGCTTTGTCTTGTCTTGTTTTTGTATATCACTCATTTGGAGAACTCTGCTGGAAGATATCCGACAGATACCTCGCAATGCCTTTTCTGGCAATAATGATGAAAAGTTATTAACTTCTGTGTGTGTGTATATATATTGGACTTAGATATAGGAGAGTTAGTTAGGTAGAAATAGAAGTAGTTCATTGGTTGAGATTGTTACAGGAATAATTAGGTGTCTGCTAGACTGCAATGTTGTTAGTAGGTAGTTAGGGACCTTTTGCCCTATAAATAAAGGTTTCATCCCTTATAGAAGTATCTTTTGCAAATAAGAATTTTCTTAACTGGTATTCCGGTTGAAGGGTGCATTCGCCCTTGAGGAGTATATTCGCTCTTGTGTATTTTGGAGAGATTCTCTCCTATTATTTTTTATCTTTTTCTAAATACTATTGCTCTTCCTCTAAATCCTTGATATCCAATTATTGGTTTTCCTAACATATATATAACTAGATTCTTGTTTCATAATGTAGTCTGTATGGATCATTCGTAGTATAACCATTTTCATGCAGCAGTGCTGTGAACTAGCAGCTATAGAGGCGTTATAGTGTAACAGAATTTGAACAGCTCTTGTTTCAAAATATACTATTTAGTACAAAATATTGTCAAATTGAGGCTATAGTGGTAATATAGCATTATGGTGTAGCAAATTTGAACAAACCACTATTTTCCGCTATTTTCAATTGACAACACTGTCATGCAGTGTATCAAACTGTTGTTTGGAGAAAAAAACTATCGTCACCTTGCGCATTGTCATTTTTGTACCATTTCCTTTCATATGAGATAATATCTTACACCATAGCGTTTCATCAGATGTTTGAATTTGCAGATTCATTCAATCTGTTGATTAATAATGGAGAAGCTGCCGGCCAAGTAATATTTCATGTAAGATTTTGTATTTTCTCTACTATTACTAGTAATTTTGTGGAATTATATATTTACTTCACAAATTGTGAAATTTGATTTATTTTACTATATAAAACATGTTCATTTCAGACTCATATCCACATAATACCCCGTCAAGCATACGATTGCTTGTGGACTTCTGAGGTAATGGGTTCATTTCTGTCTGATGTTTTATCTAATATACATATAATTATTATGGAAATGGATTCCCTGCATTAACCGCGTCACACAATTTTCAATCTCAACTGTCCAATTGAAATCAATGGCAGAGATTCTGAGTCATCCGATTTCAAATTAACAGCGGAAATTGTTTAATGTGTGTAATTGTGTGTTTCTTTTACAGAAGCGCATCATAATCCTATTATTATGCACTGTGAGTACTAATTGATAATAAAATCCCTTGTTTATATAGAGTTTGCTAAGGCGTCCCCTTAATTTAGATGATGAGAAAGTTTCTAAGCTTGCAGCTTGTATTCAAGAACAGTTGTTGGTATCAGACATTTGCCAAGATAGTAAGAATGAAAATTTTTGTTCAACTAAAAGTTAGTGGCATTATTCATCTGTTGTAACATTATTATTTTCATTTAGGGGAATGATACAAGCACTTGATATTTTGTGCATACATCAATTTCGTGTATGTGTATGTGTACGTGTATGTGTACAGTCAATTTTTGTGTGAGGGATTACTAGAGGTGAGATTTCAATAATTATTTGTTGATATTTCTATGCACAGAAGTGTGATGTCAGATTATCCAAATTTGTGATTTCCTCTCTGCACTCTCAATTATTATCAATCAATTTTGCCCGGTTATTTTCTTTATTTGTTTCTTCTGGAGTAAATTTACCCAAAATCATTATTTACTATTTGAAGAAAAGTAAAAGACAAAATACTTTCATGTTTTATTACTACAGCCCTAAGCTGTTTATATAGGAAAAGAAATAACAATAGTAATATTGAATAATAGTGACAGAATAAAAATAAACATAATAATATAAAATAAAAGAGAATAAAATCTAATTTCTTTTTTATTCTTCAACACCCCCCCTCAAGTTGGTGCATAGATATCTGTCATGCCCAACTTGGCTATAAGTCGCTCAAAATTGGGTCTTGCCAAACTTTTTGTCAAGATATCAGCAGTTTGTTGATTGGAAGTCACAAATGGTAGGCATATAACTCCAGCATCAATTTTTTCTTTTATGAAATGGCGGTCAATCTCAATATGCTTGGTTCTATCATGTTGTACAGGGTTGTGAGCTATGCTTATTGCTGCTTTGCTATCACAGAACAATTTTAAGGGTGAGTCAACTTTCATTTTCAGTTCGCCCAAGAGTTTACGAATCCATAAAAGTTCACAAATTCCTTGAGCCATTGCTCTGAATTCAGCTTCTGCACTGCTTCGAGCAACAACCCCTTGTTTCTTACTTCTCCAAGTAACTAAATTTCCCCAAACATAGGCACAATATCCGGTGGTGGATTTTCTATCAGTAATTGATCCTGCCCAATCAGCATCTGTAAATATAGAGACTTCTCTGTCTTTAGTTTTCTTGAAGTACAAACCCTTTCCAGGATTGGATTTCAAGTACCTTAAGATTCGAAAACTGCCTCCAAGTGTTCTTCATAGGGAGAATGCATGAATTGACTTACAACACTCACAGAGAAAGCGATGTCAGGTCTTGTGTGGGCTAGATAAATAAGTTTGCCGACTAACCTCTGGTATCTTCCAATCTCTACAGGAACACTGCCTTTCTCCCAAAGTTTAGCATTTAAATCCATAGGAGTATCTGCTGGTTTACACCCACTCATCCCAGTTTCTTCCAAGAGATCTAAGATGTATTTTCTTTGAGAAACAACAATTCCCTTCTTTGAGCGAGCAACTTCCATACCAAGAAAGTATTTAAGCGCACCTAAATCTTTGATCTCAAATTCTTTTTTTAAATTTTTCTTCAATCTTTCCATCTCAACAATGTCATCTCCTGTGAGAATAATATCATCTACATATACAATTAGAATTGCAATTTTACCAACATCAGAGAACTTCATGAACAAAGTATGGTCTGATTGTCCCTGCATATATCCTTGTCTTTTAACCGACTGAGTGAATTTCTCAAACCAAGCCCTTGGAGATTGCTTGAGACCATAAAGGGATTTTTGTAGTTTGCACACGTTTGAACCAAATTTATCTTCAAATCCAGGTGGGCTATCCATGTATACTTCCTCCTCCAAATCACCATTCAGAAAAGCATTCTTTACATCAAGTTGGTTAAGAGACCAATCTAAATTCACTGCCAAGGACAAGAGAACTCTAATAGTGTTTAATTTGGCAACAGGAGCAAAAGTCTCTGAGTAATCAATGCCATATGTCTGAGTAAACCCTTTAGCAACCAAGCGTGCCTTGTATCTTTCAACTGTGTTATCAGAATTATATTTCACAGTAAATACCCATTTACAGCCAACAGTATTCTTTCCTGTAGGTAACGTCATGACTCTCCAAGTTTGATTCTTCTCAAGAGCTCTCATCTCCTCAAGAACAGCTTCCTTCCACTTTGGAATTTTTAGAGCTTCCTGTATATATTTTTGGAATTTCTACAGTAGACAACTTAGAGGTAAATGCAGCAAATGAAGAAGACAATTTTGAGTATGACACATAATCAGACAAAGGATATTTAGTGCATGATCTAACAGATTTTCTAATTGCAATAGGAAGGTCTATATCAGGATACTCGACATGACTCTTATGAATAGAAGAAGACTTACCTGTATCAAGATGATGTGTTGGATTATCTATTGGTTCAGAATCTTGGAAGGGTCGGAGAATGGGTCCTTCATTTCTCTGTTTATGGTTTCTTCTTTCAAAGACATTTCCCTTCCAAGTAGGGTCAATTGTAGTACACCTGCTTTGTTTCTCTTTATTTGAATCATTATGTTGTGGCATTTCAGATGGTCCTTCATTATTATTGAGTTCAAGAATTTTATCATTGTGATTTTGATTTGAAGTTGTCGCCCCCGAATCTGTTGAAACCTCATTCATAAGTGGATTGAGTTCCAATTTAGATTCTTGGGCATTTTCTTTTGGTGCATCAATATAAGTCTCAGAATTTTGTGACGACACTATATCACTTAAAGTAATGATGTTTTCAAAAGTAAAAGATGAATCTTCCTTAAAATTTCCCCCCTGAAGATGAATGTCAGTAAAAAATGGTTGATTTTCAACAAAAGTAACATCCATGGTTACAAAAATTCTTTTTGATTTTGGTTCAAAACACCGATACCCCTTCTGAGTTGGAGAGTAACCGGTAAACACACATTTTATTGCTCGTGGATCGAGTTTGTCAAGGTGTTTATGTTCATGAACAAAAGCAGTGCAACCAAAAACTTTTAGTGGCAAATTAGCAGAGACATTAGTCAAAGGAAAATAATTTCGAAAAACATCAAGAGGTGTACGAAAATCTAAAACTTTAGATGGCATTCGATTAATTAAATATGATGCAGTTAAAACAGCTTCACCCCACAAATATTTTGGAACCTTATTTGCAAATAGTAAAGCTCTAGCAACCTCAAGAAGATGCCTATTCTTTCTCTCTGCAATTCCATTTTGTTGGGGTGTATTAACACAAGAACTTTGATGAATAACCCCATTTTCAAGAAAAAAATCGGACAAAAGTATATTAAAATATTCTTTACCATTGTCACTTCTGAAGACTTGAATTTTTGTTTGGTACTGAGTGTGCACCATTTTAAAGAAATTTTTGACAACCTGTCCAACTTCCGATTTTTCTTTCAATAAATAAACCCAACAAATTCTAGTATGATCATCAATAAAAGTTATAAACCATTTTTTATTAGAAAATGTGTTTATTCTATTAGGACCCCAAACATCACTATGAATAATTGCAAACGGTTTTGATTGTTTATATGGTTGTGTAGAAAAAGAAGAACGGTGATGTTTAGCTAATTCACAAGTTTCACAATGAAATAAAGACGGATCCTTCTTAGAAAATAATTTAGGAAACAAATGTTTCAAATACGGAAAACTAGGATGTCCTAACCGTAAATGCCATAACATAATATCATCATTATTAGAAGAAACAAAAATAGATTCAAAGCAGGTACTTGTTTTTTGTTGGTCTTTGAAATCGAGTCCATTGTCAAGATAATAGAGTCCTCCACTCTCCTTAGCATTGCCAATCATCTTCCCTGTGCTCAAATCCTTAAAAGTGCAATGAGAATGAAAGAAGTTAGCTTGACAATTTATATCCTTTGTTAATTTAGTAATGGATAACAAATTACATGATAAATTAGGAACATGTAAGACATCTTTTAAGGTTAACTTAGGTGACAAAATAACAGAACCTTTCCCTGCAATGGCTGAAAGAGAGCCATCTGCAATTTTAATTTTGTGGTTACCTGCACAAGGACTATAAGAAGAAAATAGACTCGACTCCCCAGTCATATGATCAGTAGCACCAGAATCGATAATCCAAGTATGGCTGGGAGTGACACTAAGTAGAGCAGTATTTGGAAAATTACCTCTTTGAGCTATAGAGCAAGAAGAAGTTTGAGACTCAAGAAGTTTGTATAATTGATCTAACTGTTCCTTGGTGAAAGGAGATGGGCTTGAAGGAGACTGCTTATCTTGATCAGATGTACCAGCTTGGAGCGCATGACCTTCGTTTCTTTCCTTTTTCTTCCAATTTAGAGGTTTTCCATGGAGCTTCCAACATGTATCACGTGTGTGCCCTGTACGTTTGCAATGTTCGCACCATGGTTTCTTGCCAATGCTCTTCCCTTCTTCATTCTTAGTGACTAGGGCAGAGCTTTCAACCTCACCAACAGAAGATGACTTACCCATCATAACACCTTGTCTCGCCTCTTCTCTTCTAACTTCTGAGAACGCTTCCCGAAGTGATGGCAATGGGATCTTTCCCAATATTCTGCCTCGGACTTCATCAAGCCGCTTATTAAGCCCAACCAAGAACATGAATACACGGTCGTTCTCCTGTCTCTTAAGAAACAAAACACTGTCCTCACAGCACTTCCAATGATCATCATAGCATAGATCCAATTCTTGCCATAGTGTCATCAACTCATTATAATAGGTAGTGACATCTCTATCTCCTTGTTTGGCATGCCACAATCGTGATTTGAGATCGAAAATTTGAGAAGAATTATGAACATCAGAGTATGTTTCTTTGACAGCCTCCCAAACTTCCTTCGCAGTAGGCAAAAACATAAAAGGTTTTTTGATTGTTGATTCCATACTACTAAGCAGCCAAACAATAATAACAGAGTTCTCAGATTTCCAAAACCTGTAATTCGGATCAGTTGTGGCAGGCATTTGCACCTCTCCTGTTAGGAAACCAAATCTGCCCTTACCATCTAAAATCAATCTTGCGGTTTGGGACCATTCAACATAATTTTTTCCGTTTAGTTGCTGGATTTCAACTTTGAGGGCATTAGAAGTTCCCTCATGGCCAAAAAAGTTGTTGGAAAAACCATTATGGTTGCATGGGCCGCTGCCATTGCCGACTGTGCCGCTGCCATTGCCGCTGCCACTGCCATCTGTGCCATTGCTACTGTCGTCTGGGGTGTTGCCTAAATTGTCGACGTTGTTGACTACTTCTGAGTTTTTATCCAAACCGTCGTTGTCGCCGCTACCCATGAGGGCTACCTTCCATGGGGTACTCTGTGCCATAGCTCAGTTGGTTGGAGCGCCAAACCCTAATTGTGGAATGGTTGGAGCGCCAAACCCTAATGGGTTGTGGAAAGGTTTACAGAACCCTAACCAGAGCTCTTGATACCATGAAGAAAAGTAAAAGACAAAATACTTTCATGTTTTATTACTACAGCCCTAAGCTGTTTATATAGGAAAAGAAATAACAATAGTAATATTGAATAATAGTGACAGAATAAAAATAAACATAATAATATAAAATAAAAGAGAATAAAATCTAATTTCTTTTTTATTCTTCAACACTATTTGAACCACTTTCAATCCTTCGTTCTTGAATACATGATCATCCATGGCTTTTCATATTATCCAAATACAAGCTAATCATATTGTTTTTTTATTGAACCTCCCAATTCCCTAACATTGACCCGTCAAAATAAAATAAGAATAAATACTTAATTTGCTCAATGGAAAAAAAAAAAACTCAACCCAAGTTGGTCTATATGAAAAACAAACTCTACTTTTAATCTTCAAGAAATTTAAATTATGACATGTTAGATTGCTTACTTGGCAGTTGACGCCGCTAACCATTGCTTGTGTGGTATTTCATGATCAAAGAGGGAAAAATTAGTCGATATCTCAAGCGGCCTACATCTCCAAGACCTTTATTAACCTCCAATGACAACCTATTTTTATCTGCAATGTGTGAAAAAGTAACATCCATTGGTGCAGGTGCAAAAGCTTCTTTAATGCAAGGAGGAAGCAGAAAGATAAGGATTTAAAATCTGACTCTAAAATATTACTTTCTTGGTTCATTTCAATATCTTAGTAGAAAGAAACAAATAGATAATCGTAAGATCTAACTTAACTGAAAATGTTGATTTTATTAAGTTGAACATTTTCTGCAATTATTCAGGTTCGCGTGAGTTAATTTTTAGGTGGTATTTGTCATGCCATCTAAACAAACAAGTAGATATGAGAACCACTTTTATCAATCCTATTATGAACTCGTCTTCATGAGTATAAGTTCAATTTTATCATCTTATTGGCCAACTAAATTTGATCTATTGGTAAGGATGTGAATTCAAACCACATGTCAATTTGAATGAGGACTTTGTTGATAGATAATCTTTTGAGTAATCATATAAGTCATCTGTAGGACCCACTGCAATATGTACACTAAATTTAAAACTAGACAACATAACTGTTGGGTTATTGTGCAAAGCCAGCATTTATGCATACAATAAAGGCATACGCTTCATAACGTTGACTTTAGCCAGAGCAGACACTTCATTGACTTGGAATCATGTAGCTAATCAGTTAGCACAAATATAATAATACTCCACATGTCAGCTACATATTGAGTTAATCAGAGAACTTAAATCCATTCATATACAAACTTGAATATTATTAACACTTAGATAAAAACTATTATAATAGAAGATCGTGATTGTCGTCACAAGGGGAGCTGTTGCTAATGGTCATGAAATATTATTAGTCAAGGCCATGCCTAAACTTCAAATACAAATGATCGTCTACACAAACATTTGATGAAAAACTATTTGACATTCTTAAAAAAATTAATTCCAAAGAAAGATCCATCATTACAGTCTTTACTAACTCTTTAATAATTGTATCTCTCTACATATGACATCTATCATCAATTTTTGTTTCATTTTCTGTCATTTGCATAGAACTCTAGTTACATTACATGATTAGGTGGACAGTGAGTTCAATGGATATGAAGTGTACGACCGTGATTTTGACGAAAACTATATTTTTAAATTTCAACAAAACCACAATGCTACCATGATTTCGTTGTACTTACTGTGATTCCAAATATGCAATCAATGGTCCACATTGGCCATTCACACCTTAACATGCACCATCTTCACAATCTCAAGACTGTTCTATAGAATCTAGACTCATCTTCCACATGTCCCAACACCAAATATTTTTCTACAGCAAAGCATTGCAAGACAAAAAAGGAACAAAATCAATACTAGAACAATCTTCTTTGGAAGGCAACAAGTAAAAAGTTAACCTTTTAGTTTCAAAATTATCCCTTCTAAGCTGTACTAAATCAAAATAGCAGAATACTAAAACAAATTAAAGTTTCAACTTCCAAACAATGTTTTCGACTGAGGAAGGTTGTAGACGTATAATCATGAATTGTATATTCAGATCATTGGCATAATTCAATGATACGGATACACATGCCATATGTTTGGTTGAGATAAGACACAAGTAAAATTAGCATACATTGTTTGGATATTACATGATGGATGGGAGATTAATAAACAAGCTAGTCCCATTCCCACCCTATACTCCAAAATTGTGGGGAGAAAAATTGAGTCATTATTAGATGGTATGGAATTGAGTTGATTCTACAAGTTCCATCAATAAATTTTAAATAATCTAGTGTTCAGATGTCAGCTCACTATTCTGTTTCCATATGTTCATGTAAGGAATCCAAGAGATCAAGAGTCGCGAATCAGGACAACCTTGCTTTTCACACGAGGCTCCATCCAGGTTCTTTCTTCATCCCAGTTTTGTTCAAAGAACTTCTAATTTTTGTGACTTCTTCCCATTGTCCTCCATCTGCACAAATGTTTGAAAAAGACACATAAGCACCAACATCACTTGGTTCCAATTCCATTACTTTTTTTGCCGCTAACTTCCCGAGCTCAAAATCGCCATGGACCTTACAAGCAGCAAGCAAAGTTCCCCATATTAAAGCATCGGGTTCAACAGGCATGTTGTTAATGAAACTTTCGGCTTCTCTTAGTCTACCCGATCGACTGAGAAGATCAACAATACAAGTGTAATGACGATGACTCGGCGTGATGTTGTAGTCTTCAAGCATTGAATTAAGATAGAAGAAGGCTTCTTCAACGAGGCCACTACGACTACAAGCCGATAAAATCCCAACAAAAGTTACTGCATCAGGTTGGATTCCTTCACTTTTCATAAGTTCATATGCACATAAAGCCTCTGCACCTTTACCATGTTGAGCATAGCTCACTATGATGGATGTCCAACCTATAAGGTCAGGCGTCTCAACATCATCAAATGCTTTACGGCAATCTTCAATACTTCCACATTTTGAGTACATTGTCACCAGCGAACTTCCAACCGATACATTGGCTTGTAACCCCACCTTTTCAACGTAGGCGTGCAATTGAGTTCCAATGTCTGATCGACACAAAAGTGAAGCAGTTCCAAGAATGGATGAAATTGTGAAAGCATCAACTCTTACATCATTTAGGAGCATATCATGGAATAGCGAAAACGACTCTTCGATTAAACCCTTTTGAGCATACGCCGAGACCAAGGAAGAGCAAGCAAACGCATCCTTATAGAGAAGCATATCAAACACCTTACTTGCCAAACTCAAGCTTCCACACTTAGAATACATGTTTACAAGTGCACCACCAACAACTGTGTTGGTTCCTAGTCCTAAACAAAAAGCATACCCATGAATTTCTCTACCGCTCTGCAAGAAACCAAGATCAGCACACGCAGTTAGAGTCGAGATTAATGTAATATGATCAGGTACAATTTCTTGATATAGCATTTCTTTAAATAGTCGAAGAGCTCGATCTGGATATCCATGCTCTGCAAAACCAGAAATCATGGAGGCCCATGAGACATTATCCTTGACACGAACTAGCCGAAAAACTTCATAAGATTCCTCTAAACAACCACATTTCGAGTACATTGTAAAAAGCGAACAGCCTACAGAAGCGTCAGCGACTAAACCAGATTTCAAAATGTAACCATGCACCTGCAACCCTAGATTTAAGCAGTTCATAATACTTAACAAACTACAAATACAATACTCATCAGGTTTCACTCCTTCTCCTAACATTATAGTGAATAACTCAATTGCCCTTCCAGAATTTTGGTTCTGAGCACAAGAAGACAGCATGGACGCCCAAATGCCACAATCCTTCGTATTATTTGTCTCGCTGAAGGCTAACTCGGATAGTCCAACTTCTCCTATTTTTGCATACATGTTGATTAAAGTAGCCCTAACCTTAACATCCAATATCAACCCTAATTTTAATACCAAGGAATGAACTTGTTCCGCCTCCTCAATCATCCCAGGTTTAGCACATGCAGAAAGTACACTAGTAACAGTATAGGTATTTATCTCCATCCCTATTTGTCTCATTTCTTTGAAAATATTTAGTGCAAAAATACTATTATCCTCTTGCAGAAACCCAGAAATTATAGCAGTCCAAGAAACCACATTACGGATTTGCATTTGGGAGAATTGTCTATAAGCTTCGCTCAGACATCCAAATTTTGCATACAAGTCAACAATAGCGGTCTCCACAAAGACATCCATAGCACCACATTTGATTGCCTGCCCGTGAACTCCTTTCCCTATCTGCATCTCTTTAAGCGCACAACACGCTGTTAAGATGCTTGGAAATGTGTAACTATTCGGCATCCAAGACGCGCGACACATTTGACGAAACAGCTTCAAAGCAACCTGATTTTCACCATTTTTAACTGCCAAAGAAATAATTGCATTCCAACTTGCCACATTATCACATGAAGCAGCATCATTAAAAAATCTTAAAGCCTCCCTAAAGTTGCAGTTTTTGCAAAACATATCCACCATTCGAGTCTGAACATAACCACTTGAAAGAAAACCATTTTTCACAACAAGTGAAAAAACTTGCATACCAAACAATGGAGCCTGCAAAGCTACACAAGCCGACAGAACGCTCCCATAACTAAACTCATCAGGCTCAAAACCAAACAAATGCATCCTACAAAACATCTCCAACGACTTCAAAAACATTGAGTTATGATCGTAACCAGATATCATAACATTCCAAGAAACAATATTTGGAACAGCAATTGTATCAAACAGCTTGTGAGCAACAACCATGTCAGCAGATTTACAATAGAAATCAATCAAAGAGTTCACGAAGAAGATATCACATTGTAAATCATGAGTTTTAAGCAAATGGGCATGCAAGATTTTTGTGTTCCAAGCGTTGAGCTTCCCTGAAAACTTGTAATCACGCAATATCACAAAAGGGTTGAAAAAGGTGTATTTTTCTTCATGTTTAATGGGTGAAACGTATGGGTTTGGAAGATAAGCGATGGAAGAGGTGAATCTGAATGCAAGTTGTAAACTTTTTGTATTGATTAGTGACTTTAAAAGGAATAAACGAAGCGGAAACAATGTAAGAGTCATGTTGAGTGTGATGATTGATATATGATAATGTACATTATTATTCATGCAATTGAACGGGAACGAGAAAATCAACAAGTTGAAACGTTTTAAAGCCAAAACAATGGGTGAAATAGTTTTTCATGGAAGCTATGATGAATGTTCAAGTGTTGTGGTTAGTGGCATAAAACATTGTAAAAATAAATAGAAATGGGTAAGATGAAGGCAGAGTAGTACACTTGCTCATGTAATCGCGGGCAGCAACTTCATCATTAGTTGCTTGCAACAAAAAATAGTCACATTTTGGTCGATTGAAAGTAAAATTTAAGTGCGGTCTTCAAACATTATTATTATTATTATTATCAAATATTGAGTTTCTATACAAAACTAAATGAAAAATAACTTTAAAGATTTAGACTAACAATAAAAAAGATAGAAATGGAACTTGCAATTGTTTCAGTGAGCTTTAAATTTTTATTTTTTTTTTATCTTAGACACCATATTTTCACCTTAAATTTATTTTAGAAAAAACAATTAATTAAAAGTAAGATAGTTTAAAAAAATATAATTATTTATCTAATTGCATAAAATAAATAATAAACTTAACTATTATTCTTAATATACATACAATTAGTTTTTATTATTTATAATCGACAATATAAAACTATTTTACACAATCATTCAATTAAATTATAGCAATCTCCTCAACAATGCATCTAAAATTAAAACGCTTGTAAAATAACAATTACTAACTAAAATATATA
>JBBPBR010000006.1:38177135-38187957 GCA_037974775.1 Cicer pinnatifidum
TTAAATAGGAACAAATCATTCGAGAGAATCTTAATTGAAATAATTTTTTTTTTATCAAATATTACTTTATATTTCGACTAAATTCAAAATTATTAGAACCTCATTTTCCCGAAAATAAGAAGGTTAAAAAAATTGAATTGTATTTGTTTAAGTTACAAAGTTAATTAAACAATCAGCATTGTACCAATACTTAAAAGATAATTAAATATGATTAAATATTTATGTAATTATAAAGTAATGTATAGTTATTTTTTTTAACATTAATTTTTATTTTTATTAATAAAACGATATTCATTCATTAAAATAGATATAAATCACATCAATTGAATATATTACAATTCAAAGTCACTAAAACTAAAAAATATTAATATGCAAACAAACTCATAACATCTAAATTAATAGTATTAAACAGAAAAATATCTATAAATGTGACAAAGTCTACAAATATGATAAAATTGAGGTGTTCAAAATATTCATGTTTCATGAGTTGCAATGTTTTCTCGAAAATCAGCTATTGAATTTGCACTTGATTTATTAAGTTGAACGAAAGAACATAACAACAAAATGAGAAGTCAAAATATAACACAAAGACAACGGACAAACATAACGTTGTTTAAAGACGACGAAACCACGAAATGAAGACTAAATATATATAAAAATCACATATTAAAATAAAAGAGAATTATAAAAAAATGATTTAAAAGAAAAGAAAATAGAAAGTAAAGTTTGTGGTTATGTTATAAT
This sequence comes from Cicer pinnatifidum, assembly GCA_037974775.1. Lineage (NCBI taxonomy): Eukaryota > Viridiplantae > Streptophyta > Magnoliopsida > Fabales > Fabaceae > Cicer > Cicer pinnatifidum. The sequence goes on from JBBPBR010000006.1 coordinate 38,177,880, forward strand.
CATGACAACATCTACGATGTTATAAAAAAAATAGAGTGTATCAATACTATTAAAATTGTAACCAATAATTAATTAGTTTCTAATAAAGTCATCCACGTTAGCATTTATATATTGCATATTAAAAATTCTCTAAATTAATAGTATCAATACATTTGTTTATTGATTTTAGTTTTCAACAATTATATAAATTATTTTTATAATTAAAAATCATAACAAATCTAAAGAGATCTAAAGTTTTGTATTTAAAAATTTTGATATTTAAAAATTTTGATAGCGTTAAATGTATAACTTAGTGACATTGATACATTAAAATCATGTTATTTATCTATTAATCAATTAATTTGATGGTACTAAAATATATTAATTTATAAATATACAGGAGAAATTTTGTCATAAAAAATAATATAATTAATTTATAGATATCAAAATATTATTTTTTATGAAAAATGTGATATTTTCTTTTGATGAGAATGAAAGGAGTAATATATATACACCATAGTATTTTGCTTTTTATGCAAATTAAATAGCTAAGAATTAAGTTATAATGTCGGTAATAAAGGACGTTTAGTCTCATTCAGCAAGCAGCACTATGGAAGAAGAATCCAAAACATGCATATGAAGATGGTAGCATGTCAATTGAGTTAACCCATATCTTGATTGGAAGTATAATTTTCTATGAAAAGAAAAACAAATTAAAAATAGAGAATAGAACTATAGAAAATAAAATACCTGGATAGTATTATTGTATTGGATTGCTGACAAGTAAGGGAAGTGGGTACTGGCCAGCATGACAGATACATGATAGTTCATCCACCTATTTTTTTTCATTTTGAAAAATATGAAAAAGAAAAATTATAAACACCACTTAGAACAATATATAATTTGTCAAAAAATATATATATATATATATATAAATTAAATTAAATTAGTATTTATTTATTTGTCTATTAATAAAGTGGCAAACACAATTTAAAATCTACACAAATTGTGAAATTCTAAATTTTATATTGAATTTTATAATATTGAGATTAGTCAATTAAATTAAGTTTTATTGATAAATTGATATTTGTATAATGAGAAGGAAAGTGTGTAGTGTAGTGTAGCGAGAGTGAGGGGGAAAAGGTGGGACCCACGTGGTCAATTCTGCACGCAATCACGGACTCCACGTACTTAACAGCTGGCATAACGCGTGGGTAAAATAAAACTTGCTTTGTACTCGTCTCCGCCACCGGGATCTTCTCTGCTACATGCGTGACCATTGTAATTGCATGTTATATGCTCCAATGATTAAATTAAATTGTATTAAAATACAATTTTATTCCCTCTATTCTATCTTATTCATAATTTTGATTTTCAATCTTAAAATTTATAATTTTGGTCCTCTAAATTTTTATATTTTATGCATTTTTTTAACTATATTTTTCTTAGCTATGTAGTTAGAGTTAAGGCGGAACAAAATCAATTGACTCAATAGAAAGTTACTTGAATAAGTTAATTTAATATGTGGGTGAGTTATATAGTGACTTTTAAATATGAATTAATGTGAATTTAATTGTTGGGTGTGGGTGAAAAAAATAGACTTATAATTATTAGAATCAAACTGCTTTTAAATTCTAGATATAAAAATTTAAATTTTGGTGTGTGAATTTCTCTGTCTCACTTATTCATCACACCACCACTATGGTATGAGTTGTTTGATAAAAACTTACTAAGTCATTGATAAATAATATTGAAAATCTAATATATATATATATATATATATATATATATATATATATATATATATTTTTTAAAATAATTTGAAAATAAAATAAACAAAAAAATTAAAGAAAATGAACATTCTAATAAAAATTTCATCACCAAAACAACCTAATTGCAAACTTGCACTAACTAGAATATGTCTAAATCATGCAAAAATCAATTGGATTTGAGTTTATAAATTACAGACTCAAATTTAAACGATTTAACAAGATTAGACTTAAATTCGCCCATACTCGATCGATGTTCAGTTTTAGTTAGGCTAAATTTCAATTATGTGTCATGTATGATATTATGTGAAATTAAGTTGATAATATGATTGCCCCCCAAAAAAAAGTTGATGATATATTATTGTCTAAGTAGGTAATGGGGTAGACACTTTGTTTTTGTTTGATTCTTGATTGAATGGTGTGTGATAAATATATATAGCGATGACAGATAGGTTTCAATTAGGGCGGGATGTCGAGGGTGATCGATGGGGATAACACCGTAATATGTTTCTTTGGGATAAGGGGTTGGTGGTAGAGTGTGCCTTCGTTTGCTAACGTTCACTTGCAGGTGTAAGATTTATGGGTCACATATGTAATTAATTAATAAAGTGTGTTAGGGTCATTATATAATTAGCCAATAAACTAGGGGTCAAGTAATATATAATAGTTTATGGCTAAAGAGCATAATAGTTATGAAAATTAATAGTGTAGACACCAGACAGTTTCTAATTTAATGAGGGGCTGAATTAGAAATACTGCAATTTGGGATAGAACTATTAATAGTTATATATAGGGGTAATGGTCCTCAAGGCAAACACAACAAGACTATTCAGTTTCACAAACCTAAAAGAGAAAACTCTCTGGTTCTCTCTATCCCCACCAAGAGAGCAAAGTCTTCAGGGTGTTTTGCTGAGACCCATTGGCTCTATCATCATCATCCTAGGATTTCATCAATGGCAATTCCCACAGGTACGCTTCCGCCTTTGGTTATTCATCATGTAATTGGCATGGATCGATGAGCATAACGTTATAGGGTTTTCCAACAATTGGTATCAGAGCCTACCATGTTTAATTCATGATGAAATTCGGTTATTGTCTTTGTTTTAGGATTCAATTTGGGAATTTTGACATGATTGAAATCTTAGGGTTTGTAATTTGGGAATTTTAGTCCTTGATGTAGCCTACGAAAGTTGTTTGGTCCTTGTAGCAAACTGTTATTGAAATAAGGTCTCGATTTTGTCGGTACTATAGTCTGTTTTGCACTTGTTTTTAAGTGAATATTATATATAGTTACATAAACAATTAAATAATAGTTGCACTTGTCGTGATAAAGAAGTCCAAGCTTTTCTGCTGCCTGTTTAATGCTAATGGTCTTTTTTTTTGTTGAGAAGATCTAAAAGATCAATATGTTTGCAGGGTTATGGTTACGTGCACAATCTATATATATTTTTTTAATACCTATCTGTAACATCAACATGAATCTTTTTGTTAGATGTTCCTCATTCAAGGTTTAAACGTAAAACTACCCTTGTCAAAATAAAATTAAAACACCTCAAAGAACCAAACATGGTTTCTGTTTTCATTTATGACCTTAAAATATTTTTATATATATTGTTGAACTTAAATATGTAACTTTTTGTTTATACTCTATTGCGAATACATATTATATACGTGTTAATTTTTTTTTGATAATTATCAATTTTTTTTGATAATTATCAATTTTTTTTTGATAAAACAATAATTATCAAATACTAATTCTCACAGTTTATATTGGTGAACAATATTTTTTTTAAAATATTATTTTATTTGGATATAATAAATATATGTTCAAGTCAAGTTTGACATTTTGAATGAGTTAATTGAAACTTGACGTCGCCAAAGTGACATCTCTTGTCTAAATTGCTCGTGAAAAGTGTCAAATGGCTGTGTATATGTTTATTCATGCGGGTATTGACCGGCCCAAAGGAAGGTTAATATTTGGCAGAATTACATGTACACCTGCGATGATAAATGTGTGACAATTATTTGGTATACATGTGAGCAGTAAATCGGTCCAAAGGAAGGTTTATTGTTTGACATGTCTTATTGTCAATATTTGATCGTTGCAACAAGAGTACCACTAGCAGTTGGTGTTACTGTCCAAAGACTTGACATCAATGGTGCACTGGGTATCTTGAGATGGGTTAAATTCCATGATTTGAACATATGTATTTATTTATTTATTGACTTATTTTCCTATAATGTGAGTTTCTAAGTTTCGTTCTTTATTTAATTTTCAGCATCTATTGCTTCCATATCTGCAAATTTGAGTTCTATTCCTGTCCTTGATGGGACAAATTTTAAGGAATGGAAAGAGAACATTCTGATTGTTCTTGGTTGCATGGATCTAGACCTTGCATTAAGAATTGATCGACCCCCTACTCCTAAGGACTCTAGTTCTTCTGAGGAAAAATTAGAGTATGAGAAATGGGATCGCTCAAATCGCATAAGTCTTATGATCATAAAGTGTGGCATTCCTGAGGTCTTTAGAGGTGCTGTCTCGGATGAGATAGTTACAGCTGACAATTTCCTTGTTGAGATGGAAAAACGCTTTGAAAAAAGTGATAAGGCTGAAACAAGTTCTTTGCTTCAGAATTTAATTTCCATTAAGTATGAAGGCAAGGGAAATATATGAGAGCACATTATGATGATGTCCAACATTGCTTCTAAACTTAAAGGACTAAAGCTTGAGTTGTCAGATGACTTACTCATTCATTTAGTATTGTTGTCTCTTCCTTCGCAATTCAGTCAGTTTAAGGTGACTTATAATTGTCAAAAGGAGAAATGGACTCTTAATGAGCTCATTTCATTATGTGTGCAAGAAGAGGACAGGCTGAAGCAAGACAGGACTGAAAGTGCTCACTTTACTAACATCTCTAAAGACAAGGCAAAAGGAAAAGAATTGAGGAGCCCAAGAACAAAGCTGCTGCTAAGGGTCCAGAACAAAAGAAGCAAACTAAGGATAACAACTGCTTCTTCTGTAGGAGTCCTGGACACGTGAAGAAGGATTATGCCAAATATCACACTTGGCGTGTTAAGAAAGGGTTGTCTGAACTTCCGAAAGCCTAGTGATACTGAAAGATGAATCTATGTAGGAGATGGGAAGAAGGTAGAAGTTGAAGCCATAGGAAAATTTAGATTATTAAGTTCCGGTCATTATTTGGATTTAGAAGACACTTTTGTTGTACCGTCATTTATACGGAATTTGGTCTTTATTTCTTATTTGGACAAATCAGGATATTATTGTTCATTCGGGAATAAAGAATTTACTTTGTCTTTAAATTCGAATGTTGTTGGAACTGGTTTACTTTCTGGTTATGATAATCTTTATTTGTTGGAAACTGTGGCTAACTATAATGAAACCTTGAGTGTGGAATCACGTGGTACTAAGCGAAAAATTGACAATTTCAATTCAGGAGTGCTTTGGCACATGCGTCTAGGTCACATCTCTAGAAACAGAGTTGAACGACTTGTGTCAAATGGAATTTTAGATTCCATTGACTTCACAGACTTTAACGTTTGTGTAGCATGCATTAAAGGAAAACAGACTAAAGATAAGAAATTAGGCGCATATAGAGCTACCGACGTCTTAGAATTGATACATACGGACATCTGTGGCCATTTCCAACTCCTTCTTGGAATGGTCAACAGTATTTTATATCATTCATAGACGATTATTCTAGATATGCCTACCTTTACCTAATTCACGAAAAATCCCAATCAATAGACGTGTTCAAATCCTTTAAGGCAGAAGTTGAGAATCAACTTAATAAGAGAATTAAAAAGGTCAAATCTGATCGTGGTGGTGAATACTACGGCAGATATGACGGTTCAGGTGAACAACGTCCGGTACCATTTGCCAAATACCTAGAGGAATGTGGAATCGTCCCACAATACACTATGCCGGGGTCACCCAGCATGAATGATGTAGCTGAAAGACGAAACATGACTCTTAAGGATATGGTAAGGAGTATGATTTGTCATTCCACCTTGCCAGAGTCACTCTGGGGAGAGGCATTAAAAACAGCAGCATACATTCTTAATAGAGTACCAACTAAGGCAGCGGCTAAAACACCTTATGAGCTTTGGATTGGGCGTAAGCCTAGTCTGAAGCACCTTCATGTTTGGGGATGTCCAGCTGAGGCAAGGCCTTATAGGCCGAATGAAAAAAAATTTGAACCCCGAACAATTAGCAGCTATTTTATAGGGTACTCAGAAAAATCAAGGGGCTATAAATTTTATGATCCTATTTTGAGAACAATTTTTGAGACGGGAACGACAACGTTCTTTGAGGATATTGAGTTTGGGGGGAAGATTAAGGTTAAAGATTTTGTCTTTGAGGAAGAATCGGTAACAATTCCAGAACTGATTCTTCCACCAGTTGACTTTCCCATTATTGAACAAACTCAAGATGATCTGGTTGTTCAGGAAGAACAAAATCCAGATCAAATTCAAGATCCTCAAGAACAAGTGCCTCAAGAGCCAGCTCCATTGCAGAGATCCACTAGAGAAAGGAAAAATGCTATTTCGGATGATTATGTAGTATTTATCAATGAGGTGGAGGAAAATGTTGGCATGACAGAAGACGACCCGGTCAACTTTCATCAAGCCATGCAAGATTCCCATTCAGATAAGTGGATCGAAGCAATGAATGAGGAGTATAAGTCTATGCAAGACAATTCAGTTTGGGAACTTATCCCATTACATGAAGGAGTGAAACCCATTGGTTGCAAATGGATTTTTAAAACCAAGTAGGATTCCAATGGTAATGTGGAGAGATATAAGGCACGTCTTGTAGCTAAGGACTATACTCAAATGGAAGGGATTGATTATAAAGATACTTTCTCTCCGGTTTCATCGAAGGACTCTTTAAGAATAATCATGGCTCTTGTTGCTCACTTTGATTTGGAGCTTCATCAAATGGATGTAAAGACAGCGTTTCTCAATGGCGACATTGATGAGACGATCTATATGGTGCAACCAGAAAACTTTGTGTTGGGAGACCCAAAGAATATGGTGTGCAAACTAAGAAAATCCATTTATGGGCTAAAACAAGCTTCTCGTCAATGGTACCATAAATTTCATCAAGTAATTCTCTCATTTGGTTTTGAGATGAATACAGTTGATAATTGTGTGTATCACAAGTTCAGTGGGAGCAGACATATTTTCCTGGTCTTGTATGTTGATGATATATTGCTTGCCACTAACGATATAGGCATGTTGCACGAAACTAAGAAATTTCTATCAAAGCATTTTGAGATGAAAGATCTTGGTGACGCCTCTTTTGTATTAGGAATTCAGATACACCGAGACAGATCTCGAGGTATTCTTGGATTGTCACAAAAGAGCTATATCGATAAGGTTCTCAAAAGGTTTGGGTTACAGGATTGCAAACCAGGGGACACCCCAGTTGCTAAGGGAGACAAGTTTAGTCTCAAACAGTGCCCTAAGGGAAGTTTGGAAATTCAAGAAATGCAAAAGATCCCATATGCTTCAGCTGTAGGGAGTCTTATGTATGCCCAAGTATGTACGCGTCCAAACATAGCGTTCATAGTAGGGATTTTAGGCAGATATTTAAGCAATCCAGGTCTTGACCATTGGAAAGCAGCCAAGAGGGTCATGAGATATTTGAAGAGAACAAGAAACTACATGCTCACACATAGGAGGTCAGAACAGTTAGAGATCACTGGGTACTCTGACTCGGATTTTGCGGGATGCCAAGACAGATTAAGATCAACTTCAGGCTATGTCTTTTTGTTAGCTGGTGGAGCAGTTTCTTGGCGTAGTGCCAAGCAAGGTCTTACTGCTTCATCAACCATGGCAGCAGAATTCGTAGCAATTCATGAGGCATCTGACCAGGGCATTTGGCTGAGAAATTTTGTCACGGGGCTGCAAATAGTTGAAGGGATTGAAAGACCACTCAAGTTGTATTGTGACAATAGATCAGCAGTCATGTATTCTAACAATAATAGGAGCTCAACCAAGTCAAAGCACATTGACATTAAGTTCCTAGTTGTTAAAGAGAAGGTACAAAGTGGACAGATATCCATAGAACACTTAAGGACAAACTCCATGATTGCGGATCCGCTCACTAAAGGTCTACCACCCAAGGTCTTTTATGAGCATACTGCTCACATGGGTGTGCTACAGTTTGAGGAATCTTGATTTTAGTGGGAGTTTTGTCCATTATGTAATTTATGTTCTATGTTTAATTGTAAAGTACAAATACATTGTATTTGGATTTTCTGATCAGAAATAAAGTTTAAAGTATTCAGTTTTGGTTGTAAAGTACAAATACATTGTATTTGGATTTTCTGATCAGAAATAAAGTTTAAAGTATTCAGTTTTGGTTACTTTGTACATTTAAGTTATGGTATGATCTCATTCGGTAAAGTAGGACCAGTTGAAAATTGACATGCATTAACCAACTTCATGTAATTTTCATGCTACACTTTTCATAATGGGTCTATGTCATTTAGTTGTGTCAGTACGGGTGATCATTGATGGGTTTAATTATGCTTATTATTGTGAAAGCCTCTTTGGTTCCATGTGCTGATATGATTAATGAACGGGACAATTTGGATTATTCTCAAGGTAATTATAATGACATTTTTGACGTCATAAAGTCTAACACACTCCTAAGGATACATGTGTGACTAGTGGGAGATTGTAAGATTTATGGGTCACATATGTAATTAATTAATAAAGTGTGTTAGGGTCATTATATAATTAGCCAATAAACTAGGGGTCAAGTAATATATAATAGTTTATGGCTAAAGAGCATAATAGTTATGAAAATTAATAGTGTAGATACCAGGCAGTTTCTAATTTAATGAGGGGCTGAATTAGAAATACTGCAATTTGGGATATAACTATTAATAGTTATATATAGGGGTAATGGTCCCCAAGCCAAACACAACAAGACTATTCAGTTTCACAAATCTAAAAGAGAAAACTCTCTGGTTCTCTCTATCCCCACCAAGAGAGCAAGGTCTTCAGGGTGTTTTGTTGAGGAAGATCACCCAACCCATTGGCTCTATCATCATCATCCCAGGATTTCATCAATGGAAATTTCCACAGGTACGCTTCCGCCTTTGGTTATTCATCATGTAATTGGCATGGATCGATGAGCATAACGTTATAGGGTTTTCCAACAGCAGGATCATGTAATTGATTCATTGCTTTGGAAAAATTATTTTGTTGGTATATACTCTCTGAAAGATGTTCATCTTGGTTTGATACATAACTCAAATATAGATCGCTCTTACTTTGGTCACATTATTTGGAACAGGACGGTGTCGCGTAAAGTGTCTCTACTAGTTTGGAGATTATTACATAATTGGTTGTCTAAGAAAGATAACTAGCTGAAGAAAGACATCCTAGTTACTTCTACAACTTGTTTATGGGTGGTTATGGGTTTGAAGAAACTGTTTGACATCTATTTTTTTTTATTGTCCCTCATTTGAATTGGTATGACAAAGTATTCTTATATGGTTAAACATTCAAGGGCCCTTTTCTAATTTATTGTTGGGCCACACACAATAATTTGGTGGGTTAGGTGTGATTGGTAGAAAGTTCGTCGTTGTTTCAATCTCCTATGGCTAGCATGCATCTAAACTATTTGAAAAATGAGTTTTGATATTATATTAGATGTGAAAAAATGTAAAATTATTGAGGTGATGGAACGCACTACGCTTCTTACTCTTATGTAAAAGAAACAGATGTGAGTATGATTTTCAATCAACCGTGATCAATTCTCATTCAATGTTTGAGTTGGTTGTTTAGTTGTTTGATCTAGAGTTTTTTAATTCAATATTTTTTAAGATAGCTATGTTGATTGGGCGCCACATATATTTGTTTGTCACCGAAAATATGTAACTCTTTTATATTTGTTATTCTCAGCATATTTTGTGCCATTAGTTTTCTCTTTTTTTATTAATATATGATTCAGTTGCTTAAAAAATTAATTACTCTTTTCCTTAGAACTCTTTTTTCTATAATCAAAATATACATTATTTTATATACAAAAATCTAGATAAAAATTTATGTTTTTATTAATAAAATAAAGTTTATGTTTTAAATACTCCTTATAGTATAAAACAATTTTTGGATTTAAAAAAAAAATCCTTAAAAGATAATCATTTTTAGAAATGGTTTACTTTAAGAAAATATTTTATATTTTTGTTTTTAAAATTTTATAAATTTTACTCGTTAATAAAGAGATAAAATACTTTTGAAGTAAATAATTGTTTATATTTTTAAAAACAATGAAAACATTAAAAAATTGCTTT
>JBBPBR010000006.1:38195349-38227006 GCA_037974775.1 Cicer pinnatifidum
AACATATATAGATATATACACATAAAATTAAAATTGTAAGTTGTTAGAAAAAAAAAAAACATGTTATTATTTGTTGATGAAATTGATTTTAAATAATTAATTAAACATTATATAAAATGATTAAATCTAACTTAGGAATTAAAAGTAGGTTATATAAAAACAATATCTCCATTATAATATATTATTTTACAAAGATAAACTCATTCAATTAATAATAAATTGTTACATATGATGGAATATCAATAAAAATATAGATATTAGTTAAATACGATGCTATTCTTGCAAGAATATGAGTTACCTCGTTTTTTGGTTTCTAAATAAATTCAAAGACGAAAATTTTGAAGAAAATGATGAAATAGATATCGATGATCACTAAGAATCGTGACAAAATGGAAGCTATCAATTACCAATTTAGTGTCCAATTCAAAAATTCACATTTAGCTACGACAACGAGTTAGTTAGCAGCAACTCAGACAATTTCCCCCAACTCGATCTCACCATAAAGAAGGATAAAAATTTAAATACAGGTTAAAATTAAAAGAAAATAAAGTTAAATCAAAACCAATAATCCTTTTATATAAAATATAAATGTGCATATATTTGACATATTTAATTAAATAAAGAAGAATAAAGTTATAAATAAATCAAATGGAGAATAAAATTTGAAGGAAAACCGTAACACTTAAATTTGCTAATCTTTTTATATATGATGTACATTATTATTTGATAAAAACAAATACTTTTGTTTTTTTATTATAACATTTACTATTGTTTGGACAATATTATCATTATTTTGTATAATATTATCATCATGTGACCTCTCCTGCGAGAGGTTGACAAATTTATTTCCGACTACAGGTTCATCATCAGTGGAAAAAATCTTGTTGTTGATAGGAAGCATAGTCTGGAAGATTTTAGTGTGTCTGGTTAGGTTTGTTATATTTTTCATATAGTTAAAACTAAACAAAATTAACTAATCGGATCTAACAACAACAAAAACAACAAACAAACAACAACAACAAAAACAACAACAAAAACAACATACAACAATAACAACAAACAAAAACAACAACAAAAACAACAAAAACAACAAAAGCAACAAAAACAACAAAAACAACAACAACATCAACAAACAACAACAACAATAACAACAACAACAATGGTCAATTGTATTAATAGGTTTTGACTAGAGAAGACATAATATTACACATGACCAGAGAAGACATAGTATCACAAATGCATGGGTTTACATGAGTTGGCATCGGAGAAAACGTCTAACTAACCTTCTACGTAGCCAGTACCTGCGACCTCTCATAAGACCTTTCCTGCGACCTCTCATGCGACTTCAAGAGGTTCAACAGATTCATTTTCAATTACAGGTTCATCATCAGTAGAAGAAATCTTGACGGGAAACATAGTCTTAAAGATTTTAGTGAGTCTGGTTAGGTTTTTTATATTTTTCATATAGTTAAAATTAAACAAAATTAACTAACCGGATCTATCAACAACAACAACAACAATGGTCAATTATGTTAATATGTTTTAACAATAGAAGACATAATATAACATACGACCAGAGAAGACAAAGTATCACACATGCATGGGTTACATGAGTTGGCATCTGTTGGAGAAAATGTCTAAATAGCCTTTTATGTAGTTAGTATCTGCGACCTCTCATGCGACCTCCTATGCGACCTCCCCTGCGACCTCCCATGCAACCTCTCCTCCAATCTCTCATGTGAACTCTCCTGCGAGAGGTACGACAGATTCATTTCCGACTATAGGTTCATCATCAGTGGAAGAAATCTTGACGGGAAGCATAGCCTGAAAGATTTTAGTGTGTCTGGTTAGTTTTGTTATATTTTTCATATAGTAAAAATTAAACAAAATAAACTAACCATATCTAACAACAACAACAAGAACAACAACAACAATAAAAATAACAACAAACAACAAGAACAACAACAAAACCAACAACAACCAAAACAACAACAAACAACAACATTAAAAACAACAACAACAACGGTCAATTGTGTTAATAGATTTTGACCAAAGAAGAAATAATATCACACATGATAAGAGAATACATAGTATCACAAATGCATGAATCACATGGGTTACATGAGTTGACATCCGTGGGAGAAGATATTAAATAGCCTTCTACGTAGCCAGTACGTACGACCTCTCCTGAGACCTCTCCAGCGACCTCCCCTGCGAGATGTACGACAAATTCATTTCCGACTATAGATTCATCATTAGTGGAAGAAATCTTGACGGGAAGCATAGTCTGAAATATTTTAGTTTGTTTTGATAGGTTTGTTATAATTTTCATATAGTAAAAATTAAACAAAATTAACTAACCATATCAAACAACAACAATAAGAACAACAACAACAACAATAATAATAATAAAAAAAAAAAACAACAACAACAACAAACAACAATAACAACTACAACAAAACCAACAACAACAAAAAAACAACAACAACAAACAACAACATTAAAAACAATAATAACAACAACGGTCAATTGTATTAATAGGTCTTGACCAGAGAAGACATAATATCACACATGACGAGAGAAGACATAGTATCACAAATGCATGGATTACATGGGTTACATGAGTTGGCATCCGTTGGAGAAAACGTATAAATAGCCTTCTACGTAGCTAGTACGTGCAATCTCTCCCGAGACCTCTCCTGCGACCTCTCTTGCGACCTCTATTGCAAGAGGTTCGACAGATTCATTTCTGACTATAGGTTCATCATTAGTGGAAGAAATCTTGATGGGAAGCATAGTCTGAAATATTTAGTGTGTCTGGTTAGATTTGTTATATTTTACATATAGTTAAAATTAAACAAAATTAACTAACCAAATCTAACAACAACAATAAACAAGAACATCAAGAACAAACAACAACAACACACAAAAACAACAACAACAAAAACAACAACAACAACAACAAACAACAACAATAACAACAACAACAATGGTCAATTGTGTTAATAGGTCTTGACCAGAGAAGACATACACCATGAGTTACATGGATTACATGAGTTGGCATTCGTTGGAGAAAAAGTCTAACTAACCTTCTACGTAGCTATTACCTAAGACCCCCCCTGCGACTTCCTCTCCTCCGACCTCTTCTACGACCTTTCCAACGACAACAAAAAACAACAACAACAACAACAAACAACAACAATAACAACAACAACAACAACAATGGTCAATTATGTTAATAGGTCTTGATTAGAGAAGACAAATATATCACACATCACCAGAGAAGACATAATATCACACATACATGAGTTACATGAGTTGGCATCCGTTGGAGAAAAGGTCTTAATAATCTTCTACGTAGCAAGTACATGTGACCTCCCCTGCGACCTCCCTTGCGAACTCTCAAATCTTAACGAGAAACATAGTCTGAAAGATTTTAGTGTGTTTGGTTAGGTTTATTATATTTTTCATATAGTTAAAATTAAACAAAATTAACTAACCAGATCTAACAACAACAAATAAACAAGAACAACAACAAACAACAACAAAAATAACAACAACAAACAAACAAAAACAACAACATTAACAACAACAACAACATCAAACAACAACAACAACAATAACAACAAACAACTACAACAACAATAGTCAATTGTGTTAATAAGTCTTGACCAGAGAAGACATAATATCACACATGCATGGGTTACATGGATTACATGATTTGGCATCCGTTGGAGAAAAGTTACAAATAGCCTTCTACATAGTCTGTATATGCGACCTCTCGTGCGACTTCCCATACGACCTCCCCTGCGACCTCTACTGCGACCTCCCCTACGACCTCTCCAACGAACTCTCATGCGACCTCTCCTGCGAGAGGTTCGACAGATTCATTTCTGACTTCAGGTTTATCATCAGTGAAATAAATACTGACGAGAAGCATAGTTTGAAAGATTTTAGTGTGTCTAGTTAGGTCTGTTATATTTTTCATATAGTTAAAATTAAACAAAATTAACTAACTGGACAACAACAAACAACAAAAACAAAAACAACAACAATAACAACAACAATGGTCAATTGTGTTAATAGGTCTTGACTAGAGAAGACAAAATATCACACATGACTAGAGAAGACATAGTATCACACATGCATGGGTTACATGAGTTAGCATCCGTTGGAAAAAAGGTCAAAATAGCCTTCTACATAGCCAGTACCTGCGACCTCTCCTGAGACCAGTACCTACGGACTCCCCTGCAACAAAAATAACAACAACAATGACCAATTGTGTTAATAGGTCTTGACCAGAGAAAACATAATATCACATATGACCAGAGAAGACATAGTATCACACATGCATGGGTGGTTACATGGGTTACATGAGTTGGCATCCGTTGGAGAAAACCTTCTACGTAGCTAGTACCCGCGACCTCTCTTGAGACCTCTCTTGCGACCTCTTTTGCAAACTCTCATGCGAACTCTCCTATGAGAGGTTCGACATATTCATTTCCGACTACAGGTTCATCATCAGTGGAAGAAATCTTGACGGAAAGCGTAGTCTGAAAGATTTTAGTGTGTCTGGTTAAGTTTGTTATATTTTTCATATAGTTAAAATTAAACAAAATTAACTAACCAGATCTAACAACAACAACAACAAGAATAACAACAACAACAACAACAACAAACAAAAACAACAACATTAACTACAACAACAAAAACAACAACAAACCACAAACAACAACAACAACAACAGTCAATTGTGTTAATAGCTAGAGAATGGATTACATGAGTTGGCATCCGTTGGAGAAAATGTCTAAATAGCCTTCTACGTAGGCAATACGTGCGACCTCTCTTGCGAACTCTCATGCGACCTCTCCTGTGAGAGATTCGACAGATTCATTTCCGACTACAGGTTTATCATCAGTGAATTAAATCTTGACGGGAAGCATAGTCTGAAAGATTTTAGTGTGTCTGGTTAGGTTTGTTATATTTTTTATATAATTAAAACTAAACAAAATTAACTAACCGAGTCTAACAGCAACAACAACAACAAATGAATTAAAATTTAATGGATAAAAATTGAAGTATCTAATTCATATTATAAATTAGATATATCAGTTTTTAATACAATTATTTCTTATAAAAAAGAGAATAGAAGTATTATATCAGTATATTACAATCTTGGAAATAGCCAAAAATAAAAATAAAGTAGTTATAATTTCATTTTTTTTTCTCGTTAAATCATTCATCCACCACACATCCTTTAATTTATTTTTTAAAATTAAAATCTCCACTAATATCCCTCCAACACAAATAAATAGAGAAATGGCTCTATCTCAAGAGTTCAGCTAGTTATGAAATTACTTTACCCCTAATAGGCAGTTTTTAAACCCTCAAATTTTAAGAGGGTAAAAGTTCTAAAATCCAAAGTTATTTGTTATCTAAGCAAAGTTTGACAAATAATTGTTTCAGTTAGAGTTCAAATTTGGATACTATCCATATAATTCAAGCTTAACTTTGGTATCAACGACTTGTGTCTAAATATTACTCTTTCTATTCCCAAATATATCTCAAAATAATTGAGTCATTTGTTCATTTCATACATATTAAAAAATATATATAAATAAAAGAGAACCAAAATATCACTTTTATTAAATTATCTTTATTAAATATTATGTATTACCAATGTCATAAATGTATAGTGAGAAATAGTGCATTGAAAATGATGCAAATAATATTAATTAAAAGATACAATTGAAATAAATGTATTAGAAATCCAAAAAGTCATTCATTTTGAGACAACTTTTTTTTACAAATGGATTAATTATTTTGAAAAGGAGATAATATATTTTTATTTTCATATTTAAACTTATATATATATATATATATATATATATATATATATATATATATATATATATATATATATATATATATATATATATATATATTCAACTGCTAATGGTTAGCATATATATTAGAAGGGAAAAATGGTAGCAGCAAAGACCAAACTCTAGACCTCTTGCATTGATGTCTCTAACCGAACCACCATTGACCATTCAAAATTCAGTCAAAAACATTAAAAGCAAAATGTTAGGTTAAGTTTAAGAGGTGATTTTGAACCACAAATTAAATATCTATTTTATTCATTTACTTGAATTCTATTGTTTTCATTTGTAGGGAAAATGTCTAAGTAATTGTTTTTGTTTGGATCAGCGTTGACATTGCAAATCTGACGTCCCAATGTAAGTTAAACATGATATTCACAAAGCTACAATGTAAAAAGCTTCTATTCAGCCGTGCTATTTCACCGCAACTTCACAAAAATTCAATGTCGATCCAAACAAACACTAAATTGATCATAAGACCTATAAGGTCTCTGAAAAATGAAAAATAACATAAAAAGTCTTAAATGTTAATCAATTTAGTCCATCCATAGCCGCAAGGACATTTGCGTCCCCATTCAAAAGATAGGACTCTCAAAATTATATCATACATTTTGTAGAGGACAATGCAAAGTAGATCACAATTGAAATGATTATGAAGTTCAACCAACCATTTACTAATTTATCAAATTGTAAAAACTAACTCTTAATAGTTTTTTCGCCATCCTATGCTGCATAGTCTTAGTTGAGTAGAAGGATTAGGATTTGAAATGGAAAAAAAAAACAAATCAGTCCAATTTCGGTTTCAATGCTGCTCTTTTGGAAGGTCAAGGTCTTTAAACACTGGACTGTCAACTCCAACTCCCATTGCGTTTAGTCCGTTATCGACATATATAACAGCGCCTGTGATTGCAGATGCTAAGGGCGATGCCAAGAAAGCGGCAGCGTTGCCTACCTCCTCTGTTACATATACTCTAAAGTGTAAGTAATTGCGGACAAAAAATGCGGTAAATGTTCATTTAAGAAATCATGAATCTCAAGGGTAATATTATATTACCTGCATGTAGTTCTTTCTGTAGTGGTGCATTGGTAAATGAATAATCGATCATCATGTCAATGAAACCAATTGCTTTCGCAGCACGGCTTCCGAGTGGACCTGGTCATTGGGGTCATTTTAAGTCAACATGTTAGTCAACATAAACTGAATTTATTACAACAAAAACAACCAACGGAAAAAGAGAGGGTAGTGTTAGGCAACCGACAACCAATGTAAAACATAATCGAATTCTCTATTATGGAAGCTATCCTAATTTTCTCTCTAATGATTGCATTTTCTATTCCTATTTTGTCTTGTGTAACCAATCATACATAGTAACATTCTCATCTCTGGGATGAAATTTCCTTTAAACTCAGAGTTATATTCTTATTGCATATTACACTTGAAATAGTCCTCCATTTCACCCTACTTGAATCCCATTGTCAATATCTCTCTATCTCCCTATCACTTGAATGCTCTTGTTTGTTAACACTCATTTATGAGCTTGCAGCTTATAGCTTATCGGTTATAAGTTAGCTTATCAGCTAAATTTTACCTAACAGAGCCTAAATGAAGGATCCAAGTAGAAGGTGTTCACAGGTACGAGTCAACCAGCGAAGCTGGTCATCAAAGGTACTTAAAACGTGAGACTTGTGGTATTGTATTTTCTACAATTTTCACCACTGCATTAAAAATTGTTCGTCCTTTGCTAAACTCGCATTCCATATAATCCAGTTTAGTTTCACTTAGACGGAAACCATTTATTTCAAGACTTGTCACCATATCTCTAACTTGGTATCACATGCTCTAAATCATGGATATATTGCAAGTGAAAGAAAAGGAAAGCAGACAAAATCATTGACTAAAATAAGTTGACAAGCCATCAGTACCTGCAGATATAGTATTGACTCTGATTCTTTTCTTTCTACCAGCTTCAAAAGCAAGAACCTGATAAATATAATTTAAAAAATCCAAAGGAGAAGGGGATGGAAGTTAGGATCATGAAAGCACCCAAAACAACAGATTCTCTGCAGTAAGAAAAACATGCATTTACACGCAGTAAGCAATTTCAATTGTTAATCTGAGATCAGATGACTCAAATTACACAATAATAAAATCAATTTTAAACAATATCGGCCATTAATTTGAGATAGAAAGGTTGATATCCAAAACTGTGCGACGCAGTTACTGCACCAAATCCAAATCCGTAAATATCATAATATTTAAAAAGAAAAAGGTAAACTCACTCTTGTATCACTTTCCAAAGCAGCTTTAGCAGAACTCATACCCCCACCATATCTGTATATCAGGCAGTTCAAAACTTGTCAATAACTTTCTTATCAAAATATAAAATGATGAGCCTTTAGCATATCATACACACCCGGGAATAATCCTCTCTGAAGCAATATATGTTAGAGAGATTGAAGATCCACCTATAACCAAAACAAATGGTGAGAACAATATATTGAAGGATGAAGAATCAAAATGTCAACCCTCTTAGGTAATGAACTTACCTTGGTTCATGATTGGAAGAAAGTGTTTTAGCAAAGAAATATAAGAGTAACTAGATGCCGATATGGCAGCTAGATATCCTTTCCGAGATGTCTCAGACAATAGTTTGCTGACCTATAAGATTCAATTTGTTTGTTAAGTCTCAAGACAAAAGTTAGCAAGAAATCTATTGTTGTAATATGATACCTCGGGTCCATTAGCAAGTGAGTGCACGAGTATGTCAATAGTGCCGAAATCGTTCTTGACAGATTCAACAACTTCCTATAAGAAAATACAAATGCAAAGTGGAGTTATGAGAACTAGCCTTATTCAAACACAAGCTGAGACATGAATCCTAGAATAACAACATCAATAACAAGCAAGACTTTCCAAACAGGTGGAGTTGGCTACAAAGATCAATTGACATCATAAGGCTATGCTGTGTGTATTACTATTTGGTCCAAAGATTACCTCCAATGTCTCTAACTATTGGAGTATCCTCTGTACGAGAAAAGTAGAATATACACCAATTGAACATTAACTTCATTTTATAAGGCCTATTTTATTGGAATTTGTAAATTGTATTTGGGTAACTGATAATGTAAACCTAGAATAAGTTTTCAAGCATATTTAGCTAAAATTATCAACTCAAATAAAAATATGAGAAAAGAAGATGTTATTGTTAAAACATCTTAAGTTCATAACACATGACAGATTTCTTAATAATTATGATACAAAATAAACAGCTATCGGCAGAAAATAAACAAGCAGAAAAGACTCATAATACATTCAAAGTTAATTATAAATTGAATCAAAACTGTATTTTTGGAACAAAATTGAAACTCATTCCGCAAAAGAGAGATTGAAAGAGTATCGTAAATTTGTAACTGTAGAGAAGTATAGATAACAGAATGATTGATCTATACCTGGACAGTCCAATTTGAGGCTCCAGCATAGCGCTTATTAGCTTTTACCTACAAAATTTTCACAAAAAACATAGATGATGATATGTTTTGTGGATTTTTTTATATCTTTTATTAAAATATATGAACATCTCCCTTACATCTTCCGGGACATCTTCGGGACTGTCATAGACTGCATCCAAGGGATACACTTTCGTAATCTTCATCAATGAACCATCTTGTAACCTGAAAAAAATGGAGAGTTACATGTTAACAACATACTTAAATATTACATTTAATGACAAAGGAAATCATTACAGAGCAATGTTTAAAAGTTCTACTTGCGAGATTCGTCAAATTTTCCACGCCGTAAACTGGACTCAAATATGTTTAGAGCCTACATGAAAATGTTCAAAGTTAGTCCCTGACTGCTTGTATATATCATTGCACTAATATAATGATGTTCAAACAGACAACATTGGAACTCGGACAATAGTTCATGAATGACGATTTATTCTTGGATCTCTGTAATATTTACTTACAGGTACCCATGTGCCGACAAGAATTTCAGCTCCTGCTTCTGCAAGAGATTTTGCTATTGCCCAACCATATCCATTGTCATCAGCCACACCAGCAATGAATGCCCTTTTACCTGCACATAACTTTACTTTCAGTGGAGTGCTACTTTGTTCTTATGATATGGTTACTAAATACTATGTGCCATACCATTAAACATGTTTTATGACAAATCAATGATAACAATAGACATTGTTAAAAGTAAAATGCATTAAAAATAACTTCTGTGACAAATATGTAAAATAGATACGAGGGATTCGCGGAAAAAGAAGGGAAACCTCTCAAATCAATTGGCAATCCTGTAACTTGCTTGTCTGAACTAGACTCAGACACCGCCTTTGTTACAATTTTGTCAAATCTTGAGCTACATGATGTTGACGCCTTCTGGAAGGGTTTCACCGATGCAACATGACAAACACTTCCAAGTTTATCACATGAGCCAACCTTAATTCTTCCTCCAAGAACTGCAGGACCTAAATTTGAAAACTTTTGTGATGAGCTGATCCTAGGTCTTGACATTGCCATTGAAATATTAGAAACTGTTGTTGTTGCCATTTCGAATGAATGTAATCTGAGAGTAGGAATGCCTTAATCTGCACAAAAAACATTAAAAACAGAAAACTATAATACATTAATTGAGAAAATATCAATTCTTTTTCACCACTTCAAACCCTTTATTGAACACACTTAATATAAATCTCAGATGATAAATTTGGACTCCATAAAAAGTTTCAAATGGTCACCACTTGAAAATTTCCTTGTTTATCCCAAAATATTTGATTTCAGAATTTGCCTCCAACTTTACATCTAGCATTCTTTTAACTATAATTGTCACAACATAAACCTTGATGTTATACTAATAGCTTAGATTCATAAACTTATCTAATATTACGAATTTCAAAGGGATCAAAATGCATCTAATTTTAATTGATTCGCTCATTATTCAATGTTTACTGCATTAATTCACATATATTTCCTGGGAACTTATTTATAAGAAAACAAACAAACAAAAAACCTCAAACCAATTAAAAGTATCAAAGAAATACAAAAGCTATGTACTACATTACTCCCAGGTTCCAACAAAAGCTTATCTTTTTCATACTAACCGCAAAGAAATAAGAAAAACATGAAAAAACCTTCAATTTAAATAATTAGATCCAAATAAAAAATCTACCTTTGGATCATATTAAAAGTGTTTAAATCAAAATAAGCCTGTATGCACACATATTAAAGCTATGTTTCACAATAGAACCAACATTTACATAATTTCATTATAGAAACCAAACAAATGAGAACGAGAAGAAGAACATAGGAAGTGTGAGTGTTGTTGTTACCTTTTGCAACAAAGGGGATCAATGTGGAGAGAGAGAGAGAGAGAGAAATGAGAGGGTTCCAAGTGAAGAGAGGCAAAAGTGTGTATTAGATTAAGTGTAGAGGATGGAGAAGTGGAACAAAAAACCTTGGAATTGTGTCGATGGAAACAATGTTGTTGAGTTGTTCAGGGTAGTTGGAGCTTTGGAAGTGTCGAAGAATAATAATAATAATAATGCTATAAGCCCTCAGAGTTGTTTTAATTTGGGTGTTTTGAAAGTTGTTATTTTCAATCACCCATAACAAAAATTAATATTAAAAGGATTTAAATTTGTTTTTATTCAGTTTTATTTTTTTTATTAATTTAAACAAAAAATAATTTATATAGTATTAATTTCAAATTTACAGTTTTCGTTTTATCAAATTTCAAATTTTAAATTTCCAATGGAGTCGAAACAAAAATTGCACAAGGCTCTAATCATAGTGTATTTCAAATACTACAATATTATTCCTTGTTATGGTTTCTCGCACATTTTGCATCAACCCAAATTCGCAGAATGCATATCACTAGAACATCGCCCTCACTGCCATAGACCACAATATAGTATAATAAGAATTAGTGTCTAGCTCATAACAATTTATCTCATTTACAAATGTATTTTACAGTTGAATTTAAAATAACATTTAAAAAAACTATAATGTATTTGGTGATTTTTCAGTTTAAAAAGTTTTATCGTATTGAAATTGTATATTTCTCTATCGATGTGTTCTATCAATTTAAATAAATATAATTTTCTTTTTGTTTTGTCAAGAAAAAAAAAAGCACAAATTCAAAAATGTGACTAATTAAATACGACGCTCGATATACACATCTATCAATTCATGTGAATCTTTATGTTCAAACGAATGTGGATAACTCATTGTGAATTGCGACTGTTACATATACATATTTTTAGTGTGTAGGTTGTGTTAAGATAACATAGAGATCATTACAAATACCAAATTACATGATAGGTATCGATTACATATTAGTTTGATTAGTTTTTAATTGAGATTAAATATTGATTTGCCATAAAGATAAATATTTTTAGTTTTAAATTGCAAAATAAGGTAATAAATATTTCTTAGACAGTAATTCGTAGAAGTCTATTATAAAATCAACAACAAATTATTGTTTTTTTTCAAATTTTATGATCACATTAGTTATTATTTAGTAACTGGAAATAGATGTAAATTGTTCTCTGTTGTTGAATAGAAATATACATAAGTGGAGTAGATACTTTGACGTATAATAAATTAAAAGGAGGTTTAGTTATTATTAGTTTTTTTTAACATAATTAGATGTAAGTTTTTTTTTTTAATTTAAAAAAAATGTTAGAGGTTTGGGCCGAGTGATAAAAGACTCGAGATTCTTCAACAAATAGTTAGGGGTTCAAAAACCATAATATTTTTATCGAAAAGAATTGAAAAATAATAATGATATTCCCCAACCATGACCTCGATTTGAACGAACTACATAAGAAATTTGATGGGTGATTAAAATCATATGTATTGTATGTTACAATGTAACTTTCACATGTAGTCCTTAAGGCAAAGTCATTAGGAATAACACAAAAATTATACATGATGCATAGTCCATCTTCTTTAACAATCGAAATTATGGATAATGTAATTTATATCCCTATGATAAAATATAGATAAATAAGTTAAAAAATATCTTACATGGGTGATAAGAAAAATGAAAGTAATATTAGTAAATACACTTAGATTGTAATCCATTTGTACCATTTCAATCGAGAAAGGTGATGAGGAATCGATCAGATTTGCTACAGTCCATAATTTCAACACTCTTGCAATGAAGCTCAAATCATCCTTTTGTGAGTTAACTTCGTCAATTCTATCATATTTAATGTCATAATCGGCATAAAACTCGATGTAAATATGAAATTGTTTAATGCATGCTACAATCCTAATTAATGGAATAAATTGATTAAAAGTCAACAATAAATCATATTATAAAACAAATAAATGCACATTTTTATGAAATTAAAAATAAATAGAAAAATATTCTGTAAAAATGTTGTTCACCTCATCTATTATTACGTGTACTATATTTGATTATGGTTTTAATAATAGTAGGGAAACAAAAATAGAATTTAACTTGAAGTTATTAATGTGTGGCAAATTTTATGGCAATGTTACTATCAGTTAATAACAATTGGAATTAATGGAAATCAAAATTTCAAAATTTTGAATTTTCACCGCCAAATATAAGAAACTACATTGATGGAAATTGTGGTATCATCCATATAAAATTAAATATTTTCAAAATTCAATAAAAATAATAAAAATTATTACTTTTTAATATATTCAAGTTAACTAATAGAATATAGCGAGATGGAGAAGGAACTACATAAATAATTTTGTAAAGCGCATATAGCTTGTTGCTAAATTTTGCAAGTCAATTGGTAATTTTTATTTTTATTATTTGCTAGAATGCTTTACTTATTTATGTTGCTGCCATTAGTTACTTTCGTTACTACGTTATATTTATGAATGAATCGGATTGCCACTTGCCACTTGAATGAAAATATGAAATTGTTTTATTCATTTTCAAAATTTTAATTAATGCTAAAAGAATAATTATAAAATTAAAATATTTTGTTTAATGCATTGTTACTATCAATTAAAAACAATTGATGGTAGTTAACATTATAAATTGTTACGCGTTCTATAAATTCATTGAATGAATATTATTATGCATCGAATCTAAATATAGAGTAGAATTTTTTAGAAAATAATATGTTTTAGTTAGTGCGATAGAATATGAAATTGCTTAAAGAATCATGATGTCTTACCACAAGTTACGATATTTGTACCGGTGAATCGGAAATTGAATAAAAATAAGGCATTCTTTAGTAAATTCTAACAATCAAAAGGCTAGGGAAAATACACTTATATATCTCATCTATTTTAAAATCGAGAAATTTTTATGTATTAAAAAATCAATTCAAAATTTAAGAGTAAAGATGAGACTCTATAATTAAAGTTCAAATCGAATTAAAATTAGACATTAAACTGGAAGAGATTGACAAAAAAATTTCAAACTATAAAATTTAAGAAAAGTAATATTAATTTGTTTGTCAATTATGAGTGTTGATAACCGAAAACCGTAATAACAGAAAAATAAAACAAAATATTTAAGACTACTGTTTTTTTTATCTTCAACAACTTCAACGGGAGGATTATATTTAATATCTAAAAATTTATTCAACAAATCCTACACAAATAAAATGTTAATAAAAATTAATTGAAATTGATTATTTTAAATAATCCCACAAATTATAAACCAACAAATTGAGTTTATAAGATGAATAATTTATTTTCTTAACAATTCCCAAATCTCTGCCTCTTTCATTGGAGACAATAACATCCCTTTCAACAGATTCACCCACAACTATGATCGACTACAATAAAATAATCGTATTAATGTTGTATTGGCCAACTAAAATAATAGATTAGTATTTTTTTATAAAAAAAATATATATACATATTAAAATTAGAAATTATAAAATTAAACTTGAATTACTTTAAACTTTGTAATAAACTTTAAGTTATTTATGAGTTTTTTGACTCCGTATAACATTTCAAATTGAATTTCACGACACACATTTGAATCAACTTTGAAAAGAAAGGTAGAATCCATTAGATCATAAATTTCTTTTCGAGAAGAAATACCCTATAACCATTAGTCAAATAAAGTTGAGTTTAGCTAGTTATGAACACTTTAGTTACTGCGTTATATTTATGAATGAATCAGGTTGCCACTTGCTACTTGGATGAAAATATGAAAATGTTTAATTTATTGTCAAAATTTTAATTATTGCTAAAAGAATAATGTATAAAATTAAAATGCTTTGTTTAATACATTGTTACTATCAATTAATAACAATTGATGATAGTTAAAATTATAAATTATTACGTGTTCTATAAATTGATTGAATGCATAGTAAGAGGACTTTTACTTATTAACATTATACATCAAACTCAAAGAAATTGTCAAAAAATCCAAACCAATAAAACTTAAGAAAAGTAACATTAACTTGTTCGTCATTTATGAGTGTTGATAACTGAAAACCATAATAGTAGAAAAACATAACGGAACATTCAAGACAAAATAAAAATTGAATCAAAATCAAAGTCTATCTACTTAACTCAACTCAACAAAATCTTAGTCCTTCTTAATCTCTATATTCTTTAATAACTTGAATGAAGTTGGATCAATCTTGTTTCTAGTGTCAAATGGATAATTCCTCTTCAATGGTGTCACATCGGTCGATTTTTGGGTTAAATCTAAAATTTCTTTATCTTCAACAACTCCAACGAGATGATTATATGCAATATATAAATATTTATTCAAAAGATTCTACACAAATTAAATGTGAATAAGAATTATTTGATATTGATTATTTTAAATAATCCTACAAACTGTAAACTAACAAATTAAGTTTATAAGATGAATAATTTGTTTTCTTAGCAATTTCCAAATCTTTGCCACTTTCATTGGAGACAATAACATCCATTTCAACAAATCCATCCACAACAATGTTCGACAATTATAAAATAATTTCATTAATGGTGTATTGGTCAACTAAAATAATAGATTAGTATTTAAAAAAAAACATATATATGTATTAAAATTAGAAATTATAAACTAAACCTAAATTACTTTAAATTTTGTAATCAACTTTAGGTCATTTGTGAGTTTCTTGACTTTGTATTACATTTCAAATCTAGTTTCACGACTCATATTTGAATCAACTTTGAAAAGAAAGGTAAAATCCACTATATCATAAATTTCTTTGGAGATGATTCGAGAAGAAATATACTATAACCATCAGTCAAATAAAGTTGAGTTTAGCTAATTATATAAGAACACATTTAATGTTAATGTGTTTAATATATAGTGATATAGTGCTTGTGATACAAAAAGGACATACCCTAGATATTTTAATCAATTATGCTAATAAAAGTGATTGAATCAGTTGTGTCACACGAAGTTTAATTCTATAGCGAGTGAAAACATTCATTACATGTTTGTTACATTTTTCACAATATTACATGCGCTCATCAAGATTAACTTTCTCATTGCACACGCATGTCGTGTACCACCGGTCGTCTGAGTCAACTTTCACAGTGCCTATGACGATAAAAAATGACTCATACCAATGAATACAAATTACAAATGTATCTATTCAATTGAAAATGACAAAAAAAAAAAAAAACTTATTTGAATCATAATTATGTGTTTTAATGAAATAGTTAATATATCAAAAAAAATGTTATAAATAAATAATAAATTAATAATGTAATCATAAAGAATTATAAAAATACATGTCTATCGCAAACGGTAATACGAGAAATAAATACTACAAAGACAATAAACTATTTTATAATAGTTATTAGAAATCAAGTTCGTGTTTGGTAAATTGATTGCTTTTGATTTCTATGTATACAAATATTTTACATTAAATATTAATTGATTGGTCTAATATGCTTTAATATGAATCGATTGATCTCATTTATTTGATTTAATTTATTACTATTATAAATATGAATTAATTAGTTTATAGATAATAAAATTATTTACAATGTCAAACTCTTTTAGAGTTTTCATTGTTTAAATCGAAGTAAGTTTGAGGAATTCTTTCTCTCTTCACAAACCATTGATGGGTCTTGTATACAACAAATACTAGGCGACGGGAAATGGTTCTTTTCGGTCATCCTATAAATATTAATAATAAATATTAAATGTTGTTAATGAATATTTAGGGTTTAAATATATTAAATATAATGTACAAGATATTAGTTAAAATATATTAAAATAATTAAATACTTTTTTATTAAAGCTATTGCACTTAAGAATTTAGGATTAAATATTAATTTGGTTGAGTAAATGAAATTCTGAATTGTGGGAGTACCTATTCTCCGATATGGTTGCCATAGAAATGGTGTCATGACCAAAATGATTGTCGTAGTATGAATGTTTAGCCGTCGTAGTCAAGTTCTATAGCAATAGAAATGGTGTCATGACCAAAATGATTGTCGTAGTATGAATGTTTAGCCGTCGTAGTCAAGTTCTATAGCAATAGAAATGGTGTCATGACCAAAATGATTGTCGTAGTATGAATGTTTAGCCGTCGTAGTCAAGTTCTATAGCAATAGAAATGGTGTCATGACCAAAATGATTGTCGTAGTATGAATGTTTAGCCGTCGTAGTCAAGTTCTATAGCAATCATTTTGGTCGTGACACTATTTCTCTGGTACTTTTTCTGCATTAGCACATCAGTCAAAATGATCACGACATCTTGAAAAAAAAAACATCATTAATCGTAGAAAAAATATTATGAAAAATATATCATAAAAAGTTAGACTTGATAATTATGATTAACAATAAAAATAAATATTTGGTATTGACCAGCCAAAAAATCGGTATCATAATCACCCGAAAAAATCTCAACAAGGTTGGAAATAGGATAAATGTTGGAAGGAATTTTTCCATCATCTATAATTTTCAATTTGATATTAAATTGAAAGGTTAACTTATACTCAAGTTTTGTGGTACGATGACACATTATTTGTTGCGACTCCAAAGTTAACCATATAATAAATATGATCATCTTGTAGGTCCTTTTTGAACTTAAAAATCTATGCACGGTTGGATGTATTCTATTTGCCAATAAAAAAATAAATGTTCCAATTAGTAACTTAAATTCAAAGCATATGTGAAATTTATTAAAAACAAAATTAAGCATACATCAAATGTATTAATAAAATTTAACAAAGAAGTAGTATATACATTTGAGTTCTTGAGAATCATGTCAAATGAGAATGGATGTTTGTCACGAACAACATCCATGACACCCATAGTCGTACCACACAAACATTCAAATTTCATGATTCTTTTGTTACATTGATTTAAAAAATGATGTCGTTCTTTCTAGGTGTCATAGGTAGAATTGATACACATTTGTTTTTATCTTTGATAAAGCTATATAATATATTGACAAAAGTCTAGTAAATGTAGCTTACGAAGATTAATACAAATACGATTTAAATAAATTTTTGAAATTGTCATTTGAAAATCTTTCCAAAAAATTATGCGAATATAAATGGAAACTGTTTAAAAATTAATTTGATTATTGTTATTCAAAAATTTAACATTCAATATTTATACAACATTTATGGAAAATAATTAATTAAGATTGGCAGATAGATATTGTGATTGACAGATGTAATTATAACTTCATGTTATCATACTAATTATGATTATTCATTAGTCTTAATATGTTTTTAATAATAATAATAAAAAAATTTGTAATTATTACTTTATTTGTTTAAATTAATATTTTTGCAAGACATTTGTTTATAGTGAAGATGGAGATTCACATGCGGGGTATGATAAGAAAGACAAGTAATTTAAACTTTATGAAAATATGTTACTCCCTCTATCTCATAATGAATGCTATTTTCGTAAAAAAAATCATCTTAAAATAAATATCATTTTCAAATGTCAATGCAATTTTAATTTTTTTTTATACTACTCTTCAATAATTATTATAAACACAATGTATAAAATATTATTATACTTTACATTAATAATAGTGAAAAACTCACTGATAATTAAGATGTGTTACTATTTTGGGCCAATAAGAAGTCGAATTGAGTTGGTCCAATCCAGAACAATATTCAGTCTAAGACTTTTTACAATTTATAAAATGTCTTGTGAATTTTGTTAGACTTTTAGTGAATTTTAGTCAAAACTTTTCATCGGATTTTGTTAGACTTTTAGTGAATTTTTAGTAGGAAAAAGTTTTTCCCTACAACATGAAATTTCCATTGATTCTCATTTTTTATTTCTTTTATTTATTTTTTCTCTCCCCCCATCTTTCTTCCTCTCTTTCTTTCTCTCCCTCTCCATATCCGTCTCTCTATCTCTCCATATTTTCCCATATTTCCAATTTCTAGCAACACTCAACTCTTCAATGGTGAAGGATTTAAATCAAACTCAATTTATGACCCAATTTAACATATCTCATAAATGTACTTGACTCCCTAATCCTCAAACTCTCTCAACTTCTCCATATTTTCCTATCTCATATACCTTTTCTCATTCTCTCATTAGTTCATTAATGCATTTTCATCTCTTTCTTCTTCTTATTTCTTTCTCATTTGCTCTTTTTCCATTACATTAGTAAGATTATTGTTTTTCACCTTTCCTGTAAAAATGTGTAGTTATGTCTTTACTCTTAACATTAGTCCAGATGATATTTTAAATAATCGTTACAAAGATAATATCAAGGAATCAAACTATTTTTTTTTTATTTTTTATTAGGCAATCCACCTTTTTTTGTAGACAATAGATTAGTTTTAATGTTATGTTACAAGTATTAACATGACTGTTAACTTTATATTACTTTACTCGTGTTATAAGTATATGTAATAAGTAAAAAAATTAGTGGAGCGTGAATTTTTTAAATTACATAAATTTTAAGAGCAATGTGATTGAAACATATTCTAGTATAATACTTTTTCTCCATCTAAATCGCAAATAGCAATATATTTTTGAAAGCAAGAGCCTTTTCTGTTAAGACATCGTCACCGCCTGTGATTAATTCAACTTTGACCACAATAAATTGTTGAGACAAAATCTCAAATTAATATTTTGATGATAGTTAAACAAAAGATTAATTAAGACTTCTAATTATGATTCTAAGTCTTTTGGTATTTAACATGTGTATTTGAGTGTGTTAAACAAGATATGTACTAAACATTACAAAGTAGATCTTATTAAAATAAAGAAAGCTAAATCAGTAAAACGAATAACGTTCTTGACAAATTTTTGGAAAATGAAGAACGTTCTCCACATCTGATTAGATTCCTATATAAAAGATTAGATCCAATAATTGTAATCCATTCCATATATTCATTAGAAATATACAAGGATCAATCTAAGTAAGAATTACTCTAGAATTTGTAGGAAAAACACTTTGTTTCTCAAAATACATAAAGCAATATCATTCTCCAAGTTAAGCAAGTGCAAGTACAAACTGACAGGCTGGAAATGATACTTTTGTTGTACTTTCAAACAGACCTGCACATGTGATTCAAGGAATAGGATAACTTCATACAACTGTCAAGATCAAAATATAAGTCAGCTTATCTCAAGTAAAATTTGAAGATCGTTATTTGTTCAGAAGAACATTCCTATTTTCAGCAACAACATTCTTGCTTTATGGTTGATCTTATCCATTCACTTACTCATGGCAGCTGGATTTTTTCCAACGACCAAATGAGCTGTCATATGCTCTCTTGAATCTGATAAATAAAGCCTCACGGCGAAGAACATATCAAAGCTCAAAGTGTCAAGCAAAACATCACTCATTCAATCTTACTCGAATCTTCTTGAGCTTCTCAATCATTCAATTCAGTTCTTAGTATGATATTTGAATCAGTACTCAGTGAGTTCTAAAATCTAGAATTTATTCTCAAACACGAGTTGAGCATACTCAGATTCTAACAATCTAAAAAATTATTACTTTATAACTCAAGGCTATATTGTTGACATAACTTGAGTAGTTTGTAAAAATCCTTTTATGATTTAAAAGGTTGCTTGTAAAATTCTTTCTAAAATAGTGTTAGGTAATATGTGGAAATACTTTCTAGGTAGAAAGGTAGAACTTTGTAATAGATCAAAATTGATCTGTAAAAGCTTTGTGAAAACCAATAGCTTTCTTGCTTTGAGCACTTACTGGAAAATCTCATAATTGTGAGGACTGAACGTAACCCGTATTGGGTGAACTAGGATATATCATTGTGTGATCTGTATTTCCTTATCTCTATTTACTTTTTGTTTTATAATCAATTTTTATATTGATAAGTTTTTCTTTCCACTAACCAAGAATCTTCTTCGTTTGTAACCAAGATCAATCTTGAGTTAAACATTTTAGTTTGTAACCCAAATTTTTAAAAAGGGGGCAATTATAATTCAAACTCCCCTTTTTTATAATTGACATTGTTACTTCAGAAATATATCTTTCTCATCTCTAATTACCATGCCTAAGTCCCAACGACCATCACTTGAAAGGTGAACATCCTCGTTAGTTTTAGACAATCCTAGGGGAAGGAAACCACCTGAATTAATGTGATTGGTTGTTTAATATGTTTACGCTGATTCCAAGTTCACATATTATTTTAATAATTGTTGAAATTCAATAAATTGCATATCAATAATAAAGTGGGTCGGCTCTAACTAACTTACTAATATGATTGGACCTTTAGAGCTAGACTAACCCATTTGATCGCTTTAGGGACGAGGATGTGATCTAAACTAAATAACAAATTAATTTCCGTTTATTGAAAGAAAAAAAAAACACTAACTTCCATAACCTCAATTATATTCAATTAAAAGATAACATTAAGACACAATATTTGCCCAAAAGATAACATTAAGACACATTAACTGTTATTATCAAATTTAAATTAGATAATTCTAGAACCATGTAGAATTTCTATATAAGAATCTAAAAATGTTTTAATTATAGAAAAATGTGGGAAGTATCTATTAGTGGATATTAATTAGAAAACTCCTAGAAATGTGTCTAGAGTTATCTATTTGTACCTATAAATACCTCCATTGTACTTTACATTAAGTATCAAACAAATTGTGAATTTTCTATAAAAAAAAAAATACTTTCATTTCTCTAACAAAGTGGTATCAGAGCTTAATTGTTAGAGTTGAGAAATGGCGACTCGTGATTACACTACTTTCCACTTTCCTCTTCTAGAAAAAGAGAATTACGAAAAATGGTGCATTTGCAGGAACTCATTGCTTGGCTCTCAAGGTGTGTGAGTGATTGTTGAAAAAGGCTATGATGAGCCACAAGATGAAGAGAGATTGTCTCAAGTTTAGAAGGAGGTTTTGGCAAAGACAAGGAAGAATGATCAACAAGATCTTACTCTCATTCATCTATGTTTAGATGATTCTATGTTTGAGAAGATTTTCGATGCTACGAATTCCAAGGAAGCTTGGAAGATTTTGGAGAAATCATTCCAAGGCATTGACAAAGTGAAGAAGATAAGACTTCAATCTTTAAGGGGAGATTTCGAAGCTTTGAAGACAACGAATTATGAATCAATTTCATATTATTGCTCAAGGGTGAAGATAATTATTAATCAAATCAAGAGATATTGAGACAAGATAGAATATGTTCGTGTAGCAGAGACAATTCGTCGTTCCTTGACTCATAAGTTGGATTATGTGGTGTATGTTATTGAGAAATCAAAAGATCTTGACTAAATATCTATTGAGGAATTAGAAGGTTCATTGCGAGCTCGAGAAGAAATAATGAAGAAAAGGCAATAGGAGTCATAGAGCAAGTTCTCAAGATCAAAGCTTCGTTAAAGGATGATAGAGGATTCAATAGTCAAAACAGACGTGGGAACAAGGAAGATGACGTGTTCATGACCAAGGAGGAAGAGGTCTCAATGGCGAATCAAACTACGAGGAAATAAGTCACTCATCACCAAGAATTCGTGGAAGAGGAAGAGGTTATGGCTATCATCAAAGTGAAAAGAGGTATGACAAATCTAAAGCTGAATGTTATAACTATCATGAATTTGATCATTTTTCTTGGGAATGCCGTAATGCTCCTAATCAAGAGGAAGAAGAGGCTAATCTTGTTGATAAAGATGAAGAGCCAGCTTTGTTGCTATTACTCAAGGAAGAAGAAAGAAATGTTAATAGTTCATGGTACTTGGACAATTGTGCAAGTAACCATATGTGTGGATGCAAAGAGATATTTGTGGAGCTTAATGAAAAAATGAATGGAAATGTTTCCTTTGAAGAATCATAAAAAGTGAAAATTGAAGGTAAATGTACGATTCTAATCTCTTATAAAGATGAGAGCCATAAGTTGATTAGTGATGTATATTATGTGCTTAAATTAAAGAGTAATACTTTGAGTTTGGGCTAACTTCTTGAAAAAGGATATAGAATTCTCATGAAAAATAAACATATTTGGCTTAGAGATCAAAATAAGAATTTAATCACTAAGGTTCTTATGTCGAAAAATAGAATGTTTATTTTGAACCAAAGAACTATTGAAGCAAATTGTTTGAAGATGAGTGTCTAAGATGAAGCATGGTGTTGGCATATGAGGTATGGTTACTTGAACTTTGGTGCACTTAAAAGTATAGGAGAAAATAATATGGTGAAAAGGATGCCCTCAATCAATCATCCAAATCAATTATGTGAATGTTGTCTTTTTGTCAAGCAAGCTTGAAAAAGTTTTCCTAAAGAAGCCACATAAAGAGCAACTAAGCCACTACAACTTGTGCATACAAACTTGTGTGGGTCAATCAATCTTCATTTGGTAAGAGTAAATATTTCATTCTCTTTATTGATGATTTTAGTAGAAAATTTTGAATTTATTTCTTAAAGAAAAAATCAGAAGTTTTTGTTGTTTTCAAGAACTTCAAAGCACTTGTAGAGAAGGAGAGCGGTCATGAAATCAAAGCTTTGAGATCTAATCGAGGAGATGAATTCACTTCGAAGGAGTTTAATGAATTATGTGCAACTCATAGAGTTCGTCGTCCGTTGACAGTTCCAAGATCTCAACAACAATATAGAGTAGCCGAGAGAAAAAACATAATTATTTGGAACATGGAAAGGTGCATGCTAAAATCCAAAAGGATGCCAAAAGAGTTTTTGGATGAAGTAGTTTCTTGTGTAGTCTATTTGGCAAATCGCTCTCCGACTTCAAATGTCAATGACCAAAACCCTAAAGAAGTATGGAATGGAATGATGCCTAGTGTTAATCATTTGCGTGTCTTTGGGAGCATAACATATGCACATGTGCCACAATAAGAAAGATCAAAACTTAATGGTTGAAGCATCAAACATATGTTTGTTGGTTATGACCCGCGTTCTAAAGGTTATATGTTGTACAACCCTTGCAACAATAAGATAGTGGTGAATCTTGATGTTGAATTTGATGAAGATGCTATATGGAATTGGGAGGGTCAAGAAAAAACAAACTTTAATTTCCTTCGATATTTTGAAGAAGATCAAGAGGCCACAACACCAATTCAAGATGCAATTTCACCTTCTTCGCCTCCTCATTCACCTACTTCTCTAGATGAAAGTTCAAGTAAAATACCAAGTAAGATGAAATATATAGAAGACATTTATGAAAGGTCAACTAAAATTACTCTTGACCTTGAAGAGTTGTATTGTCTCTAGATGGATAGTGAGCCATTGAATTATTGCGAAGCAGTGAAATAAAAGATGGAGACAAACCATGGATGAGGAGATCAAATCAATTGTGAAGAACAACATTTAGGAATTAGCAGCTCTACCAAAAGGCCATGAAGCAATTGGAGTTAAATGAGTGTACAAGGCTAAAAAGAATGCTAATGGAGAAATTGAAAAATAGAAAGCAATACTTGTTGTCAAACTACAAACAAAAACATGGAGTTGACTATGAAAACTTTTTTGCACCACTTGCTCCCATAAACACTATTCGTTTGCTAATCTTTGTATCAACTTAAAATAAATGGAAACTTTATCAACTTGATGTAAAATCGGCATTTCTAAATGGCTACCTTTAAGAAAAGGTCTATGTTGAGTAGTCAACGGGGTACACGATTAAAGGACATGAAGATAAAATTCTGAGATTAAGGAGATCATTGTATGGATTAAAGCAATCACCAAGAACATGAAATAGTCGCATCGACAATTACTTCTAAGACAATGGGTTTTCTCGTTGACAGATATTTTTACAAAGCCGTTAAAATTTGAAGATTTTTAAAGACTAAGAGCAAGACTTGAAATGAAGAAGAAAATTTTAAATTAAGAAGGAACAATATTAATACTAATTTGAAATTAGATAAATCTAAAACCATGTAGAATTTATATATAAAAATCTAAAAGTGCTTTAATTATAAAAAAATGCGTAGGTATTAATTAGGAGATTCTTAAAAATGTGTTTAAAGTTATTTATTTGTGCCTATAAATAACCCATTACAATCGATATTAAATATTAAATAAATTGTAAATTTTCTATTAAAAATATTTTCATTTCACTAATACTAACATGTTGAAGGTTTTATTACAAACTCAAAAAATCATATGTTAAAGTTGCTTGTATTAAAAAGGATCTAATCTTATTAACAAGATTACAAAATTCTAATGTTTTTTTTAATATAATAACAAATCAGAATTATAATTCGGTTAAAAAAAACTCAATGATTCCCGTTATCTCGTACGAACAGTAATGGAACTTCCCTGTCTAGTTTCCATAACCACGTCATCAAAACCCAGCAACCTACAACTAACACCGTTCACTGCCGTTACTCTCACCGGTTTTCCCTGAACCGTATAAACGGTTCGTCTACACGGCGCGAACCACTTATTCTGCATGAACCGGTTTTTTCTCCACGGTGGAATCGAAAGCGCTCTACTCCTAAAGCACTTCTTTGCCGCATCGCACACAATCAAAACGGTGCGTTTCAGCTCCTTCTCACCTCCGACGAAAACATCGGGAACGGAGCTCAAAACCTCCGAGAACTGCGGCGTCGGTCTAGCAATCTCGAATTGAGCACGAAATTCAAGGTCCACAAAATACCGCCACGTAGCGGATCCAATTTTCACCACGTCAATAAACTCGTGGTTACTGGCGGTTGCACCGCCGACGGAGGAAATGTCCCACGCGGTTACGCAAACCGCCGCGTCGTGTCCTTTCTCTCTCAGAAACGCCGCCACGCTTCGCCGGAAAATCGAAACGTTTTGCTCTTTCAAAAACGAGAAGTTTTCGAAAGCCTCCGTAACGTGCTCGAGAAGCACGTTCCTGTAAGAGTCAGCATTTTTCATGAAAACAGCGTTTAAACGTTTCAAATCAGACGAGTCGGCGAATGAGTCAACTCGGTCCGAGTCTAACTCGTTAGGTTCCGAATCATCATCATCATCATTACCGTTGGTGTGTTCTTCGAGGAAGCTATGCACGAGGTCAGATAGGGAGAGGGAGTCGCCGTCGCTATCACTGGAATAAACACTTCCGGTGTTAAAGGATGTAAAGATGCCAGTGACTCGTTTATTTCTAGAGATAATTGCCATGATAAAGAGAAATTTGAAAAGAGGAATAATGAAGAAATGGTGAGAGATTGTGTTATCGGAGAGAGAATGGTGGTGGTTTTGAAGGGAAATGAAAGTGTGGGAATATGGTGGAGAATATTCGTGGAAAAGTGATTAGTGGTTATTTCACCGTGTGTCTTCATTATTATTTTTGACGAATCTGTTACTGCAGATGAGTTTCAAAAACTAATCTGTTATGCAAGATGCTTGGCATATCCGGGATAAAAAGTATAAACTCGGTCACTATTCGGGTCGGGTATTTGCTTTAACAGAATCCGGAGGGGATATTATTTTACGAAATTGTAAAAGAAAGGTTCATGGTTTCAATTTTTTTATTTTTTAAAAATGATTATACTAACTACATCAAAAATTAAGAATGATATCTTTGAACATTATTCATTAAAAATGAATCTAGTCTATATTAAGATTATTTTAAGTTTAATTCTGTCAACGTTGAATTATATTTTTTAAACTTTTCTATGGTAAATACAAGTCTTTCAATAATAAATACACTTATTTCAATATAAAATATTCTTTCTATATATGACATAATTTTATCATTTAATATTAATTTTCAATAAAATATCATTTATTTAAACCAATAAATGTGTTTATTTGAATTCTTTTATAGATGTTTTAAATTTGACATAATACACATTTAGAATAAATACATTTTTTTTAATGTTGCCTCAATGAAATGGTTGAAGCATATATCATGGTTGATTCTTTTAGGGTATGATATACGAAATTGGAAAGAAAAGTTAAATTAAATAGTTTTATTCTAAAGCATTTCTTTATATTAGAACAAAAAAAAAATTCTTTATATTCCTTTGATATACCAAAATAAGTAAAATATTTTGTGTAGTCACTTGACTTAATTTCAAAAAACAATTCAATCATTTATATTCATAACTCTCATAAAGGATTTAATCCATGTTTTTTTATTAGGAATTACTGGAGAGTAAATTGGTTGTCAGTGGTTGGCAGCCATGTGGAGAAATCCGAAGAAGTATCGATTGAAGGCTTCATGGGTCGAATTTTTTCATAGATTGACTGAAATATAATTTTTTGTAGTTTACTCTAATTCCAATTTGTACCATTGGTATAGCTCAATACAAAATACTCAATTTATCCAGGTGAAATGACTTGAGGTGTTGAGTCAACAAACTTTCCACAACTTGATATGTACTGATCCTTCTAAAATTTTGTAGAATAACCATCACAAATAATTCATTACACATTATTTTTGGTATTGAGCCACACTTTACAAATATTTCTCCAAGTATTAGAAGCAATGTTGTGTTATTGGATAAGAGGGATGTTCATAATATCACAATTGTACTTGGCTCGAGATAGTTGAACCTATAATATGTCATTGTCCGAAACCAATTTTCGGACAAGTTTGGTCATATATGCTTGATTAAGGACTTTCAGATTCTTGAAGCCAAGTCCACCGTCTTGCTTTGACTTTCAAATTGTTTCCCAAGTGATCAAATGTCAAGTTCTATGTTCAATTGTATTACCTCAGATGAAGTTGTGACATGATGTCTCAACTTCGTCACAAATAGAACTAAGAATTGACATGGTTTACACCACATAAGTATGAATGCTAGATAGAGATGATTGAGGAAGAATGACTCTACCTACAAATGAAAGAGAGTTAGTTTTCTAATTTGTGAGTTTAGATCTCATTCTATCCAACATAAAGAAGAATGAATCTTTTGAGACTCACTGATGGATTAGAGGAACACCAAGGTTTGTGGTTAGGTAAACCCTCGGACTTTGACTTAAAGAAGTTGTTTCCCTAGTTGACATATGTTTAGAGAGAAAAAACCTTGAATTTCTACATGTTGACCTTTTGGCTAGAATTGTGACAAAAAGCTGCCAAAATGAGTTAAATGAGTTGATATCAGCCTCATAAACCAAAATAATATATGTGCGAGGGACATGTGTGAGAGGTGTTGAGGCAAAAACCTTTTTGATGTATGTTTTAATGACAACAAACCTTATGGAATAAATGATTAAGTTTTATGGATGATGGTCTACTAATGATTGCACTTGAGTTTTGTTTAAAGAACATGAATTGCATAAGTGAACAAGCAAGAAGCTATTAACTTCATCAAAGTGCATAAGTATCCACTCAATAATGAAATAATCTCAAAAGAATTGTATCATATATCAATCATTCAAGAGAATGATTATTACATCTCTATGATAGTATCTTCGTGAAAAAATGATCAAATACATTCACACAACAATCAATGATCACACACTATGTTATAAATCAGAAGCAAAATCATTTGAATGAAGCAAGATCAAATATGAGAAACGAAGAATGTTCTGGTTATTAAATAGAAAAAACAAAGAACATTCTTGACAACATTATGAAAAACGAAGATAATTCTGGACAGCAGTTTGAAAAATGAAGATCATTCTGTACA
Organism: Cicer pinnatifidum; assembly: GCA_037974775.1. Classification (NCBI taxonomy): domain Eukaryota; kingdom Viridiplantae; phylum Streptophyta; class Magnoliopsida; order Fabales; family Fabaceae; genus Cicer; species Cicer pinnatifidum. Next base: position 38,224,179 of record JBBPBR010000006.1, read on the forward strand.
GCAGTCTGAAAAACGAAGAATGTTCTGGTTTTGACAGTATTAATCCAAGAACATTCTGGTTAACAAAGAACAGAGTCTCCTTTAATTCAAGATCGATTTGGGCTAAAAAAATACATCAATCTACATTGCAAATCACCAGTATTTATTATAAAGGAACATAATTATATACTCAATATCATTTTGGACATATTCTTTCCACAAGATCAAGAAAAAGCAAGACTAATCTCCAAAGTTGATGGCTAAAGTAAGCAAGTACAAAATGGAAAGAAATGATAAAGTCACTTCATCACTGACGCACGGACATAACAGAAAAGCTTGGCATGCAACAACTGTCAGAATTTTCAAAATCCAGCAATAACTCAAAACAGAAACGAAGAATGTTCTATGTTTTCACAGCTTTAATCCAAGAATGTTGTGGTTTACAAAGACAAAAGTCTGTTGTAATTTAAGTTCGATATGAGCTACGAAATTACATTGATCTACACTACAAAACTTCGGTATTCATTACAGAGGAATTTAATGATCTACACAAGATCGTTTTGGATAGATTTGTTCAAAGAGGATCAACAAAGGCAAAACAAAACATCAAGATCAATATCAAAATTGATGAGCTATGAGCAAGGACATCAATGACAATAAGGACACTACTGATGCACCTTGTTGCAGAAAGCACATCATGTTTCTAAGACAAAGGACTAACACATAACAACTGTCAAAATTCAACACTCATACAAAACAGAAACGAAGAATGTTCTTGTTTTTACAAAAGAAATTCTGGTTTTAATTCTCTTTTAAGATATAATTAAAACAAATAATTTTTCACAATATAAACCACATATTAAAGAGTATCAAGACTGCTCAAATCAATGGTGAAGTCCAGATCTCGAACTGAATGTCCAAAGGAGAAAAACAACCTCAAGATTGATCTTCAAATCGATAAGTTGTGAGCAAGGACACCAGTACATTGTACTTATAATATTCTGCAGAAAGTTCTACATAAACCTGACTTAAAACAGTGCCAACTCATTCACTTAGTCATTCACATTTTCCATGAGACCCAAAAGCAAGAATGTTCTTCGTTTGTCAAGAACGTTCTGGACAACAATATAAACACATGTTTAATAGCTTTAAAATACATCTAACACTTGGGAAGTGTGTCCAACAGATATATTCATTTTAAACTGAATATTCAAAGTCTTTTATCATATATAAATTGAAGATCAATTGGAAGATGAAGGCAAGAGTTCCATTTACAAATCTACCAACACTTGTTCAAGTAACAAGTTAAAAAACTCTTCAAGCAAACTCCAATTCTCTTCACTATAACTTTGGATCATTATTTACTGAGTTTGTCTTTCATTTATCTCAAACAAGTGTTGACAAGTTTCAATATCCCAAACACTTTTATCATACACATCATTTGTAACTCAAGTATATCTTTTATGTTAGATTGAATGTGTTTGTAAAAATTCTTTCAAGGTTGAAAGGTGATTGTAAAAATTATTTATAGGTTGAAAGGTGAAGATTGTAACAGATCAAAGTGATCTGGACTAGTCGTGTAAAAACCAAGAACGTTCTCCATTTTGAACAGTTAGTAAAAAATTTCACGGTTGTGAGGACTGGACGTAACTCGGGTTGGGTGAACCAGGATAGATCTCCATGTGATATCTCTTCCCTTATCTCTATTTATTTCTAGTCTTTCGATTATCAAATTAAATTGTGTGTATTTCACTAACCAAAAACGTTCTTCATTTTCTATTTTCATAATAAAGATTAATCTTGAGTTAAAATCTTTAAGTTTTAACTGCAAATTTTAAAAAGATGAAATCACAATTCAAACCCCATTTTCTTGTGATTGACATTACTATTTCAAGAGGTATGTCCTTCACCCCTACCAAAATGAAGAGTTTTCCATTAACTGTCTATAACTGAATCTTTAATTTTGTGGTTCAATCTCTCTAGAGCTAGCATAAAGAGATAAGGGGAGATGAGGTCACCTTTTCTAAGCCCTCTAGAAGTACTAAAGAGATTGGTTTGAGAGCTATTCCAATTGATAATCATAGATTCATGTGCAAGACAATGACGAATAATTCTTTAGCATCAAAGACAATCTTAACATGTCAAAGGATTTCATGATAAATTGTCATTCAAGTATGTCATTAGCTTTTTTGAGATCAAGCTTCAGAATCATGAAACATTTACCACCATATAGATGAGAGAGTGGATGAATAGTTTCTTGGAGCACCAAAATGTTATCACAATTATATCGTCCTGGAATAAAACTATTTTGATTATGGGATAACACATGAGGCATTATACTTTTGAGTCTCTGATCAATGATTTTAAAATTAATTTTAGAGCTCATACTACAAAATGTTGTAGGTTTAAGTTGATTAACCCGTATAAGTTCATCTATCTTAAGAATGAGAGTAATTAGATATTGGTTGATCTCTCTAATTTTAGTAAAATCCTAAAAGCAATTATGGGCCATCTTATGAATGGATTGGCTAAATAAACTCCATTAACTAGTGAAAAATATAGGATGGAACCTATCCGGACTAAACGACTTACAACTTACTATGTTGAAAAGATCTTCTTTACTTTTCTCCAAAGATACGTCACAATTTAATATTTCACATTTTCTTCTTTAGTATTTTATAAATTCAAATAAAATTCAATAATAACATTTTAAAATAATTTTTTGATGTGATAACATTTTAAAACACAAGTTGTGTTATTTACGAAAGAATCAATTGATGAATATACTCTTGAAAAAGTTATTTTTCTTATTTTAAAATATAACTAAAAGTAATTGATAATATATATAT
>JBBPBR010000006.1:38227635-38242900 GCA_037974775.1 Cicer pinnatifidum
GTAAATGGGATTATAAGATTCAAATAAAAAGTTTGAAAAAAAAAATTAAATTAATATGTTTGTCATCGTTATGTTCTCAATGTGTTTGTCATCGTTTATGTTCTCAACATATGTTAATATTTATTTATTTAAATTCATTTTAATTATGATTTGTGTGATTTAATATATTTTAAAAAGAATATATCCTATGACAATTTATTTTAAAAAAATCTTATTTATTTATTTAATCATTTATTTATTTATTTTAAATAACATAAATGTTAATCTAATGATACAAACACATTTATTGGATGCACAAGATTGATTAAGAACCAAAATAGATTAGAATAAGTCAAAGGATGGCGAAAGTGACATAAATGTTATTCTAATGACACAAACATGCTTATTAGATGTGTTAACAATGATAATCTAATATAAACATAGAAGAAGAAAAGGAGAAAAGAAGGTACCCTTGGCTAGGGTTTCATAAACAAATGAACCAAACTTAAGTTAATAGAGTTACAACGAGTATAAATACAAGAGAATAGAAATATCTAAAATACCCTTACTACTAATATATAATAACATTATCTAACATCTCCCCTCAAACTCATGATTCATTAACATGGATCGTGAGTTTGTCAACTAAAAAACGAAAACGTTTAATGGAGTGCATCTTTGTGAACAAATCAACAATTTGTAAAGAAGAAGAAGAGATAAGCGGTAGAGTAATGGTTCCATGCTGAAGAAGATGACGAGTAAGATAACAAACAATCTCAATGTGTTTGGTACGTTCATGAAAGACCGAGTTATGAGCAATTTGAATAGCACTCTTGGTATCGCAGTGCATTGAAGTTGGCTCAGAAAGAGAGATACCCATATCAGACAAAAGCCAAGTCAACCAAATTATTTCAGCAGAAGTGATGCCATAGTATGGTACTCAGCTTCTATAGAAGAGTGAGAGACAATGTCATGTTTCTTACTCTTCCAAGAAATAAGAGAGTCTCAAAGAAAGATACAAAATTTTGTGGTGGATTTACGATATGTGGTGTCACCAGTCCAATCAGCATCAGAATAAGCACGTAACTCCAATGAGGATGACGACAGAAATAAAAGGCTTTGAAATTGAGTTCCTCGAAGATAACAAAGAATACTGAGAATTGTTGTACAATGTACAATAGTGGGAGAGACAAAAAATAGACTAACAACATGAACAACATAAGCAATGGCAGCTCTGGTAATCGTAAGATACAATAAGTTGTCAACCAAAGTACGATACAAAGTGGGATCTGGTAAAGGAACATCATCCGATGGAGCATATTTCACATTCAACTCAAGAGGAGTATTTGTTTCTCTAGTATCAGAAAGACGAGTCTGGTCAAGAAGGTTGGCAATGTACTTGGATTGAGAAAGAAGGTAGCCTCTAGGGGAGTATGCAACTTCATTCCCCAAGAAATAACAAAGACTTCCCAAGTCCTTCATCTCAAACTGTTTAGCTAACTGCAATTTCAACTCATTGATTCCACTAACATCATCACATGTAATAATCATATCATCAACATACAGAGAAAGAATAATGCAGCCATAAGTGGTGAACCTTATAAACAATGCATAATCATGGTCACTAGAGCGGAAACCAAGAGAAGTGATCACAGTAGAGAATTTCTCAATCCAAGCTCGATGAGCCTGTTTAAGACCATATAGAACCTTACAAGAAATGGCTAGAACTATTTTAAATGAAGCCAACATTGAAAAATATTTTTGGGCCGAAGCCATCAACACTGCTTGTTATGTTTCTAATCGCACATCCATTAGAAAAATTTTAAACAAAACTCCATATGAATTATGGAAGGGGAGAAAGCCAAATATTTCCTATTTTCACATATTTGGGTGTTATTGCTACATTCTAAATAACAAAGAAAATTTGGGAAAGTTTGATCCAAAATCTGATAAAGGAATTTTTCTAGGATACTCCACAACGTCAAAAGGTTATAGAATATATAATCTTAGGACTCAAACTGTGGAGGAATCCATGCATGTTATTTTTGATGAGTTTGATGACTTGTGTTTAGAGAAGTTGGATAAAAATGAAGAAGATGAACAATCAACATCTCAAGTACCCGGTCCTCACGGAGAGGATGAGTCTGACCCAACCTCTCAGCAACTTCCAAGAGGATGGAAAACAGTCACACATCATCCTCCAGATCTAATCATTGGAAATACTGAGGATGGCGTTAGAACCAGAAATTCTCTAAGGGAAAGCACTAACAACATGGCCATGATATCACAAGTTGAACCCAAAACAGTTGATCAAGCTATTGGTGACAAATCATGGGTTGAAGCTATGATGGAAGAACTCTCTCAATTTGAAAGAAACAAGGTATGGAATCTTGTACCCCATCCTTTGGACAAATCTATTATTGGGACTAAATGGATATTTAGAAACAAATTAAATGAGGATGGAGAAGTCATTAGAAATAAAGCAAGACTAGTGGCTCAAGGGTATAATCAACAAGAAGGTATTGATTATGATGAGACGTTCGCACCCGTAGCAAGACTTGAAGCAATAAGAATCCTCTTAGCTTATGCTACTCATAAAGGTATTAAACTATTTCAAATAGATGTGAAAAGTGCCTTTTTGAATGGGTTCTTAAATGAGGAAGTGTATGTTCGTCAACCTCCTGGGTTTGAGGATAAGAAGCGGCCAAACCATGTGTTCAAACTCTCCAAAGCTCTTTATGGTTTAAAGCAAGCTCCTAGAGCTTGGTATGAGAGGTTAAGCTCTTTTCTAAAAGAAAATGGATTCATTAGAGGGCAGATTGATACTACTCTTTTCAAGAAGACACTTGAAAAAGATTTATTGATTGTTCAAATATATGTCGATGACATTATATTTGGATCCACAAATGAAAAGATGTGTAAAGATTTCTCAAATCTCATGCAAAGTGAGTTTGAGATGAGTATGATGGGGGAATTGAAATTCTTCCTTGGTCTACAAATCAAACAACGAGAGGATGGTATTTTTATATCACAAGAAAAATACACTAAGGATTTGCTCAAAAAATACAACATGAGTTCAGCCAAGAGTATGGGAACTCCTATGCACCCATCCTCCATCCTCCACAAAGATGATGAAGGAACTCCAATTTCTGAAAAGGAGTACAGAGGGATGATAGGATCCTTGTTGTATTTAACAGCAAGTAGACCGGACATAGTCTTTGCAGTCGGTCTTTGTGCAAGATTCCAATCCTCTCCTAAAGAATCTCATCTCGCCGCCGTGAAAAGGATCTTTAGATACCTTGTTGGCACTATAAATCTGGGAATATGGTACCAGAAGTGTTCCAATCTTGACCTTAAAGCCTATTGTGATGCGGACTACACGGGAGACAAAGTTGAAAGAAAAAGCACAAGTGGTGCATGCCAAATTCTTGGAAAATCACTAATAAGTTGGTCATGCAAAAAGCAAAGTACCATTGCTCTTTCAACCACTGAAGCAGAGTATGTATCAGCCGCTCAATGTTGCTCACAACTACTTTAGATCAAAAATCAACTTGAGGATTATTCACTAAGGTACACAAAAATTCCCATCCTCTGTGATAATACAAGTGCAATAAATCTTTCTAAAAATCCCATTCAACATTCTAGATCTAAGCACATTGAAATTAAACATCATTTTATAAGAGATCATGTGCAAAAAGGGGATTTAGAACTGATTTTTATTGACACTGAAAATCAACTAGCAGATATTTTTACCAAACCTCTCCAAGAGGATAGGTTCAAAAAGATCTTGGAGGAACTCTCAATTCTTAATTTGTCTGAAATTAATTGATTTATCTTGAGTGTGTTCCTTTATTATATTTTTAATTTTTAAATTAATCCCAAAATTATCTGCTGTTTTATTTGAATATGAATATTCTTTTTAAGTATAAACCTGTGAGGATAGCAAAACCACCAGAGGAGGGAATGTCCTTATTGGTGTAATATCACGTGACCTGCCAGCCTAGGAAGAGAGCACGCGCCTCTCTATCTGATTGGTCAAATCGTGTGGCGCCTGCCTCCGTGATTCTCGCTGGGCATTAAATGCAGAAACGGCTACATGTTCCCAGCCGTTCAGATCATCATCACGCTAGGTCATAGGCATACAGCGCAATTAATGTTTACGTTCTCTCACACGTTTCCTCCCACGCTCATCTGCACGACTTCCATTCCTCTCTCTCTCTTACACTTCCATCCTCCATCCCTTGTCACTCATCGTTCATCCGTTCAAAACCATCTCTCTGCCCAGTTGCTTCCCACATCATTTTTCTTCAATGGCTCGAACCAAAGTAACTGCAAAACAAAAAATCTCTTATCAAGAAGAAGAAGAAGAAAATCAAGATGTTTACTCAAGCACAGAATCAGACTATAATGAAGAAACCCAATCTGAAGGAACATCTCTGTCCATCGTTCCTTTTTCTCAGCCTTCCAAAAGTTCCTCTTCTCCTTCGTTCACTCCTAAACGATCGAAAAGATCATCCTTCTCAGCACCGATCAGACGCTCCTCCAGAATCATGTCTGGGACTGTTTCATCAAAAAGGCCGATCCTTCAAGACAATACTGTTTATGTCATCCACTCTGATGATTCAGAGGAAACTCAACCCTCAGAACTTCCATAACAGCCGCCTACTAGGAAATCCACATCCAAAGCCTCAACTCCCAAAAAGGTTAAACCTGTTACTCCAAAACCCTCATCTTCATCAGTAAAAATCTGTGACATTACCGCTTTGTTCGATTCGGCTGAGTTAGAAACTAATTATGTTCAAAAATGGCAAAGCAAATCTGTTGTAAATGGGAAGAAAATTGATCTGGCTGATATCACACAAGGTGGATTCAATGTGGAAGAAATGTTTGACCAACTAGGATGGACTTCTTTATTCAAAATCAGTGAGCCTCAATATCCTCGCCTAGTTCGTGCATTCTATGCTGCTGCAAATGGTTCAAAATACTCCACTAGTTTTAGTATGGTACTAAAAGGTGTTCATATGGAGATAAGTCCAACCACATTATGTCAAATTCTTGACATACGTAATGAAGGAGCTGACCACTTACCAGAAAGATGGTATTCAAAAGGTCTCATCACCAGGACCTCTGTTCTTGAAAACATTCTCATCAAATCTCCAAAACCGTTAGTGGCTTCTAATCTTCGTCCAATTTGCCGTATCCTTCATAACATCTGTGTCCACTCTATTACACCTCGAGCTGGCAACTTTGAGAAAGTCACAGAACTGGATATCATGATAATTCATCACTTAATGACTGCCTCTCCTCTTCACTTAGGAAATGTAATTTTCTGGTTTATGTTGAATGCTGCTTTGATGGCAAGGTCTGCTCCCTATGGAATGTTATTAACTAAGGTTTTCAAATTCTTCAAAGTCCCACTTGATGATGAACCGTTTGTTCATTTCAATAACACTTTTTCCATTAAAAATATTAAACAGATGAAGTTTAAGCTTGAAAACCTCCCTGCCTCCAAGAAAAGAAAAACACGAGAGTCCCCTACTCCCTCTCAAAAATCTGAAAGAGCCACCATTCAACCACCACAAGAGGATATGCCATCACCACTTATCCAAGAACCAAATTCTCCACTGCGTCACTCTCCTGCTCCGGATTCACCTGTTCAACCATCTCCTCAAGCTTCACCAATTCACCATCCAACTCCTTCTCATGAAGCCGATCCACTCCCTAAGGATACCTTTACACCAACCCCTCGTCACAATATGGAAAATGGTGAGGAGCTTTATTTTGATCTTAATCTGTCTTATCCTCCCTCTCCTATGGACATGCTTGTGGCTTCTCCTTCAACTATGCAAATGGAAGAAAATGTGATTCTGCAACCAGATCTTTCGCAACAACTTCCTATTTCTCCTGTTGCAGCTCATGAAGAACCCATCCAACCTCTCCCTGAGGTTACAGGTCGGTTTAGTTCTCTTGAATCCTTTTTCACTGCCACAACTCATAACCATTCGAAGGACAAGGCTGGGAGCTCTCAGAATAAGAGTTCCAGTGTAAATGATAAGCCTAAGGATTCGGTTCCTAGCACAAGGATTGAGGACAACAAGGAACATAAGCAAATGAACCTGCTAAAATTGATTAGGAAGGATCAGAAGAAAATCCTTCAAAGCTTCACTCACTTTCATAACTCTTTGGTTCAGTTTGGTCTCATTTTAGAATGGGTTACCAAACACTTGGCTCCCACTATTGCTCCTGGAGATCATCCTCCTGAGCTACCAGCCCAGCCTTCCTTTGTTGTTCCATCTCCTTCATCCTCATCAGCCGAGCCTTCCCTATCCGATTAACCATGTGGTTATTTCTTTTTGCTGCTGCCAAATTCAGGGGGGGGATGATTATGCTTTTTGATTATCTAGTTGTTTTGTGTTTGGTGTTAAACTGTTGAATTATTATGCTGCTTATGCTTGTTAAGGTGAAATTGTTGTGTTGCCTATGAACCCATGTTTATGTTGTGTTGAACAGATCTTTAAAGTATTATCTTATTATCATGATGTTTTATGTATGGTTAAAATCATGCTATCTCAACACTTTGGCATACATTTAGGGGGGGTAATGATTTTTAGTTTTAAAAATTATTACACATATGATTGAGGGGGAGCATAAACATTTTATCTTTGTCTTATTTAAAATCATAATCTAAAGAATTTTGTCATCATCAAAAAGGGGGAGATTGTTGAGACAAAATCTCTCAAATGATTTTAATGATAACAAAATTGCTTAAAGATTATGATTGTGATTAATGACTAACATGTGTTCTTGAGTGTATTCATACAAGAAGATAGGTTGTTAATCATTAAAGCAAAAAGGAAGTAAAATATGTTTGAAATCTAAGGATGGAAATTGCTGCAAACGCGAGGATGGAACTTGCTGCAAATGTGAGGATGAAAATTGCTAATCGTGAGGATGACATGCAATTTGGAAAAACTCCAGATCTGGACAATCTGATCCATCATCAATACAAATGTGTTTATTCAAATGCATAACATGACAAACTTGAATAAACAAAGCATTAAAATCAAGAGTCAAAAGGTCAAAGGAAAAAAGTTGAATATAGCTAGATCTAGAAAGTAGAGGATGGTAGCATAGGCCGAGGATAGGCCAGAAAAGGTGAAAGCTACTCTTCAAGCATGTGCAAAGGCTAAAATCAGATTATTAAATGTGTTTGCATGAATATATATATGAAGAAGTCAAGTTGAAGAAAGGCAACTTGAAACAAGCCAAAAATAGAAGATCACATGTGAAGGCAAAAGCTTTCTCTCTCTTGTCAACATCACCTCAAAAGGTGAAACCAACCAAGACCTTAAAGTCTTCGAAAATTGCAGCTCACATGGTCAAACAACAGCTGTAAATTGCTGGAAAAAGAGAATTGACAAGGACTTGTCAAGATCAAGTTTCAAGAATTGTGAGGATGGCTCTAATGGCAATTCCGTAAATATGATGAAAGACTTGGATTGTTTTGAAACAAGCTCCAACGGTCATCAAGGGTTTAGATCTCTATAAAATGCAAGCAAGCTCTCCAATGGAACACACACACCACACTTGCATAAAAAGATCAAGCATCTTAAAGCTATCAAGAGCAAAAACACCCTCCTTCTTACTTTCTTTGATCCTACACTATATCTTTGTAAATCCTTTGAGAAAGTATTAAGTATCAATCACTCTCATATCACTTTGTAATTTCCTAGTGAGTTACACTTGGAAATATTCGGAAATTGATTGTAAGCTTGGTGAAGCTAAAGAATACACGGGTTGTAATCATCCTCGGGTTGAGGATTGATCTGTTTGAAAGTTAGTGAAATCTCACAAGGGTGTGAGGACTGGACGTAGCCATCTTTGGGTGAACCAGTATAAAATTGTGTGTGTGTCCCTCATATTCTACTCCTACTCTTTTGCTCAACTTAGATCTAAAGATTTGAAAAATCCCATCCTTGAGCTACCCATCCTCAGCGAGAGGATAGTTTTTAAAACACTTGAAATTATTTTTAAACAGCAAAATCCCTATTCAACCCCCCTTCTAGTGATATTTAGCTACATCATCTATAATATGACGATGTTTCCTTTCAGCAACTTCATTTTATTGAGTAGTATTAGTACAAGATGTCTGGTGGAGGGTGTCATCATAAGCAAGTAATTCATAGAATTTATTAGAGGTATATATACCAATTAAATCACAATGAAAACACTTTATAACAACATTATGTTGAGTTTTGACCATAGCACGCAACATATGATAAATGTCAAAAAATTCAGACCGATTTTTATAAGATAAACCCAACAATAACGAGTGTAATCATCAATAAACAAAACATAATATCTAGATCCACCTTTGGTGAGAACTGATGATGGACCCCAAACATCATAGTGAACTAAATCAAAAGGCGCATATGAAATATAAACACTTTTACTAAACGATAAAGATGGAAATTAAACAAGTTTACAACCACAACAATATGAAATATCACTAGTTTGTAACTTTCCTAAAGCTCCAATAGAAGCCAAATATTTTAATCTAGAAGCAGAAACATGTCCAAGCCGAGAATGCCATAAATAAAAACTAGAAGACAAAGAATTCAAACAAAAACTAGATAATAAGTCAGCAATATTGGTTGAGGCTGCAATATCTAGCACTTGTAGGTCATCCAAAACATACAGTCCCCCATGTCTATGGCTTGTCTCAATCAGCCTCCCGAAATGTGGATCCCGCACACAACAAGAAGTAGAAGAAAATCTAACTGAATAATTGAAATCACATATTTGACTAACATAAGCAAGACTCAAAGTAAGATTAGGAATATAATAAACATAAAAAAGAGACAAGTTAGGTGTGGAGACATAACTAATGCCTACTAGTGGCATAGAAGTGCCATCAGTAGTCATAACTGACTCAAACGAGGTAGGATTAACAAACACAAAAGATTTATCATCATATGTCACATGGTGAGATGCTCCAGAATCAAGAATCCATATGGAAGGAGATATACCTGACATACTAGAGGAATTCAAACCTTTAGAAAAGGTGGCATACATGGCATGTGATTGAGTGGCAAGAAGTTTTTGAAGTTGTTCTTGCAATATCAGATATCTGGGAAGCATTCTCAAATGAGTATACAAAACCAGAACTAGAGCCAATGGTAGGAGGAGCCGAAGCAACAACATTGGACGATGACCCCCTAAAATTCTTTTTATGTGCTTTCCCCAATTTCGGACAATGTGTTTTCCAATGACCTTTTTCTTTGCAAAATGTACATTCATCATTACCAAGCCCAACCCTCCCTTGAGATTTTCCTTTTTGAACCGGAGTAGCAAAAATAGATGAAGGAGTTGAGAGAATTCCCTTATCTGGCACACCATAATGAGTCTTAAGTCTAATTTCCTCTGCCAATAATTCACTAGCTACTGATTCAACATTAGAAAGAGGGGAACAATGCAAAATACCCCACGAAGGCCCTCAATATCATCATGAAGAGCCATCAAAAACCAAACCAAACGTTGCTCCTCTATTTGATCATAGTATGCTTTGACAACTTTCAACTCAGGTGATTCCATAAGAGCCAATTGATCCCATAAATTAGTCATTGCTGAATAGAATTCTTGAATGGTCATATTGTTCTGCTTAAGGGCTCTAATATCACTTTCCAACTGATAACGTTTTGCAAAGTTAGATTGAACATACAAACGTTTCAAGTGATCCCAAATTTCTTTAGCAGTATCATATTTTGCTAGTTGCACTCTTATAGACAATTCAACATAATTATTAATCCAAGTAATAATTTTTGAATTACTAACATTCCATGTTTTCAGATCTTTTACATATTGAGTTTCATCCTTTTTATCTGTAAGCTTAATAGAAGTTCCAACAAAACCCCACATTTTTCCAATCAAATTTTTTTCATCACATAACTCCAATAAGAGTAATTTTGTTCATTAAGGTGAACAATAACAGCTTGAAGAGAATCATCCTTAGCACCAACCATAACAAATATTGACAGGAAAATAGACAAACACAACCACTGAGACAAAATAAATTAGGAATAACTTGTCAACAGCAGAGTCAGCAAGAACCAAACAAAATCACGCCGAAAATAGAAGAACAAAACCACGCTGGAAACAGAAGAGCAGAATCGCGCCAGAAATATAGAGGCAGAATCGTGCTAGAAACAAAGGAAGCAAATCATTACCGGCTGCAAAACGGGTCGGAAAGGGAGGAACCAAATCGATACCGGCCACAAAACGGGTCGTACAAATTTTTTTCCCCCGAGCCCCACTAAGCTGTGGACCACTTTACGTAAGATCCCAAAATCAACCAAAGTTCTGTAATACCATGTTAACATTGATAATCTAACATAAACATATAAGAAGAAAGAGAGAAGAGAAGGAACCCTTGGCTAGGGTTTCATAAACAAATGAACCAAACTTAAGTTAATAGAGTTACAATGAGTATATACAAGAGAATAGAAATATCTAAAATACCCTTACTACTAATATATAATAACATTATCTAACAAGATGCACAAGATTGGTTAAGAACACAAATAGATTAGAATTTGTCAAATGATGATGAAAATGATCTAAATGTTAATTCAATGACAAACGCATTTATTGGATGCACAAGATTGGTTAAGAACACAAATGAATTAGAATAAGCCGATGGACGAAGAAAATGACCTAAATGTTAATCTAGTGACACAAACGCACTTATTGGATGCACAAAATTGGTTAAAAATACAAATGGATTAGAATAAGGCAGGGGAGAACGAAAATGACCTAAATGTTAATCCAATGACATAAACGCACTTATTGAATGCACAAGATTGGTTAAGAACACTAGTGAATTTGAGTAAGTCGAGGGAGGACGAAAATGACTTAATACTAAATATATAAAATACTAATTTATATTTAAAATGCATTACATACTCTTATGAAGCAAATTAATGTCTGACTTAAAAGTTACAAACAAATAGCAATGTTGCCGCAATCAATACAATAACACCAATATCAAAAAGAAAAAAAAAATTAGTTAAGTAAATAACTTAAAATTAAAAATTAACATAAAGTAAACACTTATTGAAACTCAAGAGAGAAATAAGAAATCAATTTAATGCAAGAAATGTTAGAAACATTTTTAAATAAAATCCAAAGAATAATATTTGTAGAGAGAAAATAGAGATAAAATTTAAAAAGAAATTAGAAGTAAGAAATAAGAGAAAGAATAATGGAGTGATATATAGTGAAAAAAGAGTGCATTTGTGTCGGTCACAAAGGTCAATGGCTTTATTTCATATATGTGGTGGCCTTTGACATTAGTAAGTTGCAACGGTAAGAATTTTGACGGCATATATCGTCACAAATGTCTGCTGACATTTCAAATCGGTCAAATCTGTTGTGAGAATAATATTTTGTAACTGTTTTTAGCCGTCACAAATATTGTATTTGATTTGTAAGGGGGTTTTAGACTACTAATAACAACCAATTTGAATTTTAACATTTGTAGGAGTTTTTTTTAACTACTAATCTGTGAGTTTTTTTCAATCACAATTTTTTTTAAAATTAGTCCAAATATATGTTATTCTTATAATACGTGCACACTTAAAACAACCGATTAATACAATATTTTTTCTTTATTATCATTAATTCATCCTTTTTAGGTATTTGTATATGAAACAATTTAATTTTTAAACTTATAAGTATTTTACACGGTGATATTTGTATAGAAATTTATTTATATACAAATTACACTACGCAAAAAATGACATTTTATAGCGCGCCTTTTATAACGCTTATTAAATACAAGCGTTATTGTATAATATTTTAAAAATAACGGAGGATACAATAGCGCTTTTTTGACAAGCGCTGTGGAAAAAGCGTTGTTGTAGGGTCATATAGGGTCACATAGCGCTTGCACATAATGTTTACATAATATTTTACAGCGCTTTTGGGGCGCTTTAAAAACAAGCGCTGTAAAATATAGCGCTCCCACTTTATGTTATATAGCTTTTAAAGCGTTTTTTTGACAAGCGCTATAAAAGATTTATGCTTTCACATGATTAAATGACATATTAGAGCGCTTTTTATACAAACGCTGTAAAAGACTTTTAAAAAATAAAATAAAGAGGTCTTTTATAGCTCTTTTGGACAAGCGCTTTAAATAACTTCTAAAAAAGTGCTTTAATAAGTTTTTTAAAAATAAAACAAGGAGGTCTTTTATGGCGCTTTTGGACAAGCGCTTTAAAAGACTTCTAAAAAAGCGTTGTAATAGGCTTTTAAAAAATAAAATAAAGATATCTTTTACAGCGCTTTTGGACAAACGCTTTAAAAGGCTTGTAAAAAAGCGTTGTAATAGGCTTTTTAAAAATAAAACAAGGAGGTCTTTACATCACTCTTTCAAAAAAGCGTTGTAATAGTGTTTTATATATAACAGTAAACTACTTCAGTTTCTTCTTCATTACTTAAACTTCATTATGCTTCAGTGTCCTCCTCCTCTTCATTGTCATTCTCATTGCGAACAATTTCCATCTTTGTTACTATCCATACGAATATTATTACATACTCTTCTCATTGCGAAACATACGATATCCTACGAATTGTTCGTATTTCTACGCATTCTCGTTGTTCCATCTTAAACGAAGCTGTAACCCTACGAACCCTACGTCTTTCTTCGCACTCTTCAGGTATTGTATTTATTAATTTTTTGTTGTTCCTAAAATGCATGTTGAACTTATATTGATACGTACTTAGGGCACATTGGATACTCTTTGCAATCAATGCGACCTCTGAAGTTATATATTATTTAGATCCATTGCACGACCATTACAGCAACCACTTGGATATAAAGACTATCTTCGACACATAAGTAATATTCATTTATTTCTTACATATATATATATAGATAATGTATTTGTTAATGCTATAATAATCACATTTATTTGATAGTGCTTTACAAGTTTTCCGAGCTCAAAGGGGTGCTATAGTGTCGAAGCAAAAGTCAAATAATATCACATGGATTCCAATAAAGGTTTGAAATATATGCCTTTAAAATTTCATTAACAATCAATGCACAAATATTTATTGACTTATATGTTTTATTTTATTGTGTCATCGTCAAACTAACAACATAGATTGCGAGTACTATATATTGCGATTCATAAAGGAGATTATTGATATGAATCAAACTATAATCCTAGAAACGGTATGGTATTTTCATTATATTTTGATTTTCATATATAAACTATGCATATATTTGCTGGGAAATTGGAATGCTGCAAGGTTGTGAATATGTAAATGTAAAAAATATGTGTTGTGTTGCAAGGTTATGTTGTAAATATGTAAAGTTATATAGTTATGTGTTTTTGTGAATATGTAAATGTAAAAAGTATGTAATTGTGTCAATATCATGTGTTGTTTGTAAACTGATTGTGTCAATATGTAAAGTTATAAGTTTGTTGTGAACTGATTACAGAGCTGTAAAACGTGCATAAGAATGCACCTATTACAGCGCTTATTTTGAAAAAGCGTTGTAAAATGTGCATAAGAATGCACCTATTACAGTGTTTTTTTTTAATACACGTTTTACAACGCTTTTTTGAAAAGGGGCTGTAAAACTAATACAACAAGCAACGCGTTTTTAGAATGAATTTACAGCGTTTTTTATTTATTTTAAAGAGCGATGTTGTATTCTTTTAAAGCGCTAAATACTACGGCGCTTAATTTTAAAAAAAAAATGTTGTAAATGACTTAAAAAGTGTTGTAAAATACTATTTTTCGTGTAGTGTTACATGGATATATTTATCTTTTTATAATATGCATTGTACAACTTATGACTCATTAGAATATTATAGATGTTAGTTATTATTATTACTACTAGAACTCAGTCATCAATTTAAATGCTAATGGAGTTTGACATTTCTAATTATAATAAAGTAAATTGTAAGTTTTAATGAATAGTTATTTTGCACAAGAAAATTTAATGAATAGTTGTATTAGTGAATGTTTACATCTCCCTAAAATAGAAACAGTAAAAAACCTATTTATAGATATCCAAAGAGATAAATATATTTTACATGAAGCTAAAAAAGTTTACACGAGACTGTTGTATATATTTATGAGAATGAAAAGGTATTGATATTAGAGTTTTTTATTTTATTTTATAGAGATGATATTAGAGCTAAATACTTACATTATAAGGAAATAAAAATACAATCAAGAGAACGGGCTTATGTTTAAAGAGTTACGTCATATGTTACAATGACTCTAAATACAAAATTTGCGGAGCTATTGGACTAAAAATGACTTTAAACCGATAATTGACTTACATTTGTAATTGATAGTGTTGGGAATGATGATGAGAATAATAAGAGTTAATTGATATGAATTAAAAAAATAAGAAAGTTTTATATAGAAGAGTAATAGACATTAATAGTGTTTATAAGTGTGTTATAAGGAGACTCAACTTTTTGAAGAGATGAGAATCCACGTAACTTCACTACCACACATATGTCGCCGCGAACATCTGTCGCCGCAATCGTTCGAGCAATTGAGATTGGAATATTTTTAGTATATAGAAATTTGTGGTTGATAGTCTGTCTTGCACAATTTAAAAAGTATCGCGAAACGTCTTAAAGATAGCGACTTAGTTCAGATAGTTTTTCAATCTAAAAAATCAACATGTTGAACAAAATCTAAATTAATACATTTAAACTCAAAAACTAACATATAGAATAAAATGTAAATTAATTACAATGTATTTCATACATTTCGTAGGTAATAGCCCACCATATCATTGTCAAAGGTGTGCGACTCTATGGAGAGTCTTAATTTTCAAGAGTAACAAAAAATTATTTTGATAGTACAAAATAAAATATAGTAAAACAAAATGTTTCGTAAAAGATCGTTATAGGCTAAATTACATTCGTGGTCCCTTAATTTAATTTCAAGTAACGTTTTAGTCTTTTATCTTTTTTTTTCTTTAGTTGGTCCTTTATTTTAATTTTAAGTGATATTTTATATTTTAAAATTTCAACAATGTTGTCCTTTTTTATTTACAAAAATTCAAAAAAATCATCAAATTTTTCAAACAAAACCCATAAAATTCTTTATCATCTTCAATAAAATACAAATTTAATCAAATTCATATCTTAAATATTGAAATAAACTCATATTTTCATTCTTTATTTGATGTTGTTGGAAATGAAAATATGAGTATATTTGAATATTTGAATTATGGATTTGATAAAATTTGCAT
>JBBPBR010000006.1:38275676-38294468 GCA_037974775.1 Cicer pinnatifidum
TTTTAAGGTATAAAATTATTTCATCATTTGAGATTGCATTATCAATTATTATGGTAAACTTATTTTCAATTCTCCATTCTCTTAAACATCTTTCAATTTCTCTACCAATTGTTTCACCCTTGTGGTTTTTAATTTAGAAAAAGTTTATAATCCTTTTATGTAGCTTTCATTTATCATCAACAAAATGCGCCATAAATAATATGTAGCTTAAATTCTTGTTTGAAGTTCAACAATAAGTTGTTAAACAAACACAAATAGGTGATTTGTCAAAGAAAGCTTTAGGCTTTTCTTTGCATAAAAAAACAATTGATACCAATCTCTTAAAATTATGAACCTAGATGGCATGGTGAATTAATGATCGAATTGATTTATCATTTTACAAAAACCAAACCATTCTGCAAAGTTAAATGGATTTTCATCCAATACAACATATTCAATCACAACTCTCCAAATTATAGCCAACTAGATCTCAAGTGTTGAGAAAAAATCCCAAATTAATGTTTTCATGATAATTAAACAAAGAGTTAATTAAGACTTCTAATTATGATTATAAGTGTTGTGGTATTTAACATGTGTTTTTAAGTGTGTTAAAACATGATAGGTACCAAGCATTACAAAACAAATCGTATTAAAATCAAGAAAGCAAAATCAGTAAAACGAAGAACGTTCTTGACATAATTCTGTAAAACAAAGAATGTTCTCCACATCTTCCATAAACAAGAATGGTCAGATTTCTATGTAAAAGATTAGATCCAAGAAGTGTTATCCATTCCATATCTTCATCAGAAATATAAGAGGATCAATCTAAGCAAAAATCATTCCAGAATTCTAAGACTCAACACCTTGCTTCATAAAAAGCATAAAGCAAGATCATTCTCCAAGTTAAGCAAATGCAAGTACAATTGACAGGCTGGAAAGGACACTGCTGTTGTACCTTAAAACAGACATGCACACGTGAGTTAAAGCTAGTAATCATTTCAGACAACTGACATGATCATAAATACAAGTCAACGCATCTTAAACCAATTCGAAGAACGTTCTTGGATCTCAAAAACATTCCTAGTTTGAGCATGAACAATCATGCTTTATGGCTCATCTTATCCATTCATCACTCATTCAAATCATACTCGAGCTTTTCAAGTCATTCTAAGTTGCAACTCCATTTCTTAGTGTGATATTAGAATCAATGATTACCGAGTTCTAATATATAAGATCTATTTCTCAAACAAGAGTTTATCAATACCCAAATTCTGACATTCCCAAAATCATTACTTTGTAACTCAAGGTTATATTTTTAACATAACTTGAGTAATTTGTAAAAATCCTTTTATGATTTAAAAGGTAGCTAGTAAAATCCTTTCTGAAATAGTGTAAGGTAACCTGTGATAATCCTTTCTAAGTTGAAAGGTACAACATTTTGATGCACTTAGTGGACAATCTCATATTGTGAGAACTGGACGTAACCCGTGTTCGGTGAACCAGTATATATGCTTGTGTGATCTCTTTATCCCTATCTCTATTTATTATTTATCTTATATTCAGTTTTTATATTGATAAATTGATATTGCTATTTTTTCCACTAACCAAGAACGCTCTTCGTTTATAACCAAGATCAATTTTGAATTAAAACTTTCAGTTTTTAATAGGAATTTTAAAAGGGGCAATTATAATTCAAACCCCCCCTTCCTTATAATTGACATTGTTACTTCAATTGGTATCAAAGCCAATCTCTAAGGAATAAACACCCAAAAAGTGTTAGAGCAAAAGATCTAGGAAGATAATGTCAAAAGTTAAATACATTGCTGAAGGAGCGTCATCAAACAAACCACCATACTTTGATGGCTCAAATTATTATTTCTGGAAAAGAAAAATGAAATTGTTATTAAAATCACAAGACACTGGTATGTGGTGAATCATCACAGATGGAGATTCATACCAAGAGTAGATCAAACCAATGCAACATCTACTAAAAAGAAAGAAGCATATTGGACAGTAGATGAAAAATCTAAGGTACTTCTAAACTCAAATATTTTTAGGCTTAATTGCAGTTTTGGTCCCCCTAGTTTAGCTCATCCACGAAAGTAGTCCCTCCATTATGTTTCTCCCCAGTTTTGGTCTCTCAAACATAATTTTGGTCCAAAACTTGATCAAATTTCATTTTTTTTTCTCGCATTTATTCAAGTCACACCATACCTCGAGATCTCATTTTCAATAATTGTACCTGAAATCTATGATCATAAATGGTGTAGTACGACTTTAAAAAAATGAAATTTCATCAAGTTTTATACCAAAATTCTGTTTAGAGACCAAAACTGGGGATTAAAATAGAGGGATCCAAACTGCAATTAAGTCTTATTTTTATCATGTGCTTTAAGCAAAGAAGAAAGAGAAAGAGTAGATGAATGTGATACTACAAAGAAAGTATGGAACACACTGCAAACTCACCATGAAGGAACAAGCCATGTTAAAGAAACAAGAATTGACATTGGCATTCGAAAGTTCGAATTAATTGAAATGAATGAAGGAGAAACAATAGATGAAATGTACATGCAAATTAGTTAGCTGAGTTGCAACTGGTTTTGGAAAGGCTCCAAAACATTCTTCTTCTACTACATTTACTGGAGAACGTTCTCCTTTTCATGTTTTTGATAAAATTTTGCTTTTGTTCCAAAGTGTTCTTTTCTGAATATCTTTTTGTTCTTGATTTTTTCATCCATTTTTTTAAAATATCATGCGAATTCCAAATTGTCAAATTTTGTTGCAATATGAACATTTAATTTTGCATTTTTCTTATTTCCTTAAAAAGGAATCAGATTTTAACACTAATACTCCAAGACCCAAAAATAAGTGGGTACCTAAAGTTAATAGAACAAATCATGCAGGATGGTTTTCAAGATATCAAGAAAAGACCATGGTTCTTGGACAATGGCTGTTAAGACATATGACAAATGATAAGAGTTGCTTCATGTCATTCATCAAAAAGGATGGAGGATCCGTAACATTTGTCAACAATGATCAAGTAAAAATCAAAGGCAAAGGAACTATAGGTAAAATAAATTCTGCCAAAATCAATGATGTTCAATATGTTGAAGGATTGAAACATAACCTTCTCAGCATCAGTCAACTTTGTGATATTGGCTTTGAAGTTATTTTCAAACCAAACATATGTGAAGTGAGAATGAAAAATTCTGGTGAAATTATATTTTCTGCATTTAGAAAGAAAAACCTTTATATTTTATACATTGAAGAATTACTAGTTGAATCCTGCCTTATGTCCATAAATAAAGACAAATGGATATGGCATAAAAGAACTAAACATGTAAGCATGAAAACAATTTCAAAATTATCAAAATTAGATCTTTTTAGAGGACTTCCTAAAGTAAACTTTGAAAAAGATAAAATATGTGAAGCTTGTGCAAAGTGAAAACAAGTTAAGAGTAGTTTTAAATCAAAATAATTTATATCAACCAAAAAACCTTTTGAACCACTTCACATTGATCTTTTTGGTCCCATCAAAACTACTAGTCTAGGAGGTATGAAATATGGATTCGTTATCGTCGATGATTTCTCTAGATACACATGGGGTACTATTTTTAAAACAAAATGATGATGCATTCAAAAAGTTTTGTAAAAAGATTCAAAATGAAAAGAAATCCAATATAATCACTGTGAGAAGTGACCATGGAGGTGAATTCATTAATGTATCTTTCGAAATATTTTTTGATGAAGTTGGTATCTCTCATAATCTATCTTGTGCAAGAACTCCTCAACAAAATGGAGATTTTGAAAGAAAAAATAGAACTTTGCAAGAGATGACATGAATAATATTGGAATAATCAAATGTTGAAAAGTATTTCTGTGAAGAAGCTATAAACACTTCTTGCTATAACTTGAATCGTGTTTCAATTAGAAAAATCATAAACAAAACACCCTATGAGATATGGAAAAATAGGAAATCAAACATTTCATATTTTCACATATTTGGTTGGAAAAGTTTGACGCAAAATTAGACAAAGCTATATTTTTAGGATATTCATTAAAATCTAAGGGATATCGTATCTTTAATTTGAAAACTAAAATTGTTGAAATAAGTATGCACATATTGTTCGATGAGTTTGATGATCTTGATTTAAAAAAGAAAGATGATGAGGAGGAAGAACAATCTGGACAAACACAACATATTGTTCCCCTGGAAAACGAGATTCATAAACAATCTCTATTTCAAACTCCTACTAGATGTTGGAAACTAATAGGTGATCATCCTCATAACCAAATCGTTGGAGATACAATTGATGACATTAGAACAATAATATCATTTAAAAATGATGAAAACAACAACATGACAATGATATCCCAAATGGAACCCAAATCCATCAAAGAGGCTATAATTGATCAATCTTGGATTGATGCAATGAAAGAAGAACTTCTTCAATTTGAGAAGAATAAAGTCTGGACCTTAGTTCTAGATCCACTAGATCAAACAATTATTGGAACACGATGGGTTTTCAGAAACAAGCTAGATGAAGAAGGAAAGGTTGTAAGAAACAAAGCAAGATTAGTTGCTCAAGGTTATAATCAACAAGAGAGAATAGACTATGATATAACTTTTGCTCCAGTTGCAAGGTTAGAAGCCATACAAATCCTTCTTGCATATGCATCTTATAAACATACCAAACTTTTTTAAATGGACGCCAAAAGTGCATTCTTAAATGATTTTTTAAATGAACAAGTTTATGTTCGTCAACCTTCCAATTTTGAAGATCAAAAGAAACTGTAAGACCCTGAATTTTCTAAACTCTAATTTATGCAATTTTAGGGTATTTTGTGTTAATTTGCTTAGGCATTTAGCCCAACTTTATTTTATCTTGTGAATTAAGTACCAAAAACTTATTTTATTAGAGTTATTAATATGTTTAATATATATATATATATATATATATATATATATATATATATATATATATATATATATATATATATATATATTGAGATCCGATTAAACTTATTTATCGTAGAATAATTTAATCATGTTACGAAAAATTTAATACTGGTCATATTTTTTTGAAAATATCACTTGTTGCTGAAAATTTAACTCTCAATTGAGTTGCTACGAGAGTATATATTTTTATTAAATTAAATTGAGATGTGAGTGAAGTGATGTGTGTAAGAGTGTTTAGATTTTAATATAATTATTTTATAAAATATCTAATAATTTAATTATATATATATATAATTAAATAATTAGTACTGGTCTGTGATACTGTCACATCTATAATTAGTACTGGTGCTGATCTGTGATACGTGGCACCTTGATAATTAGTACTGCTCTGTGAGAGGCGGAACATCTATGATTTACGTCCCTCGAGGAGGATTTGGAAATTTCAGGATCATGTGCATTGACATATGAACATTGCATTAGGGTGCTTGGCACGTGAGTCATGTTTGTTATAATATGATATTTTTATATATATATATATATATATACTCTATTATTGTTTATTATCATGCCGCAATTGTTAAGTGTTATTGCTTGTTTTTATGACGTAATTGTTAAATGTTATTTGTTAATTTCGGTTGGTGACCGTTTACATTATTGTGGAAATTGGGCTTTGTCCTCAGATGATACCCGAGTTCGTTCCATCGACTATTACCTTGACGACGGAATCTTCGTTAGACTTCTCTTACCGATACTCGCCGAATGCATGGGTATACGTTCCCATCTCAAGTAGGGCTACTTATACGGGGAGGGTAGTGAGGACAAGTAGGAGAGCTGGAACAGTATACCTCGTGGAGCTCACTCGCGAGAAAATCAACTATCTGGTACCTTCAGGATTGGTGCTTGGGATGAGTGGAGCATGAGAAGATGCGTAGGGTTCTTCAATTAGAGGTGAGGCGGAGGCCACCGTAGGAGCTGAAGATACAGTGGTTGGGTCAGGGACTGGCAGAAAGGATAAGTGGTCGATGCCGATGGGAAGAGATATTACAGGACCGTCTAGACGGGCCAAGCCAAAGCATCAAGTTCTGGTCAATGATCCCTTACCGACTGTCGTTGAAGTAGCAGACTGTTTTGAGATCCCAGTGCCGCCGAAGTCACCTATCTCGTGGGTGGATCTGACTTTTTGAGGAGATCAATATTTCTATGGATGTTGATGAGGAGGTGGTTACTTCGAAGAGAGATATTGCGTCAGATGAGAATTGTGACGTGTGTGGAGGTCACCTTTGTTATTGTAGCTGTTAGTGGATGATTATATTAGTTTTTGATTGTACTTATTTTTTGTTTGGATGATTGTATCTATAACATATATTGTTAGTTGACTTTTGTTTTTGTGGATCTATGTTCAATATTTTGACGTGACCATGGGGGGATAACATTCTTGGAGCAATACTTTTGTCCAAGTGTCTGTCTAGAATACTCCAGGGGTAGCGATGTTTGATAGGTCTCATAGTCTAGGTGTATGGTTTAAAGCAAGCTCTTAGAGCTTGGTATGAAAGATTAAGTTCATTTTTAATCAAAAATAGATTTTCTCGAGGAAATATTGACACAAAACTTTTTAAGAAAACACATAAAAATGATCTTCTCATTATTCAAGTGTATGTTGATGATATTATTTTGGATGAACAAAAGAAAAAATGTGTGAGGATTTTTCAAAATTTATGCAAAATGAATTTGAAATGAGCATGATGGAGAATTAAGATATTTTATTGGCTTACAAAGAAAACAACATCAAAATGGAATTTTCATTTTTCAAGAAAAATATATCAAGGATATTTTGACTAAATACAAAATGAATGAAGTCAAGATTATGACCACTCCCATGCATCCATCATCCTCATTAGATAAAGATGAAAATGGAAAATCAATTTCTGAAAACGAATGTAGAGGTATGATTGCCTCATTACTTTATTTAACTGCAAGTAGGTCTGACATTGTTTTTGCAGTAGGATTATGTGCTAGATTTCAATCTTCACCAAAAGAATCTCACCTAACTGTCGTGAAAAGAAATTTTCGTTATCTTGTTGTTACTATTGATCACTGTCGTGAAAAGAAATTTTCGTCATCTTGTTGGTACTACTGATTTTGGCCTTTGGTATAACAAAGGTTCTCATTTTGATTTTGTAGCTTATTGTGATGTCGATTATGTTGGTGATAAGATCGAAAGAAAAAGCACAAGTGGTGCATGTCAGTTATTAGGAGAAGCGTTGATAAGCTGGTCATGTAGAAAGCATAACACGATTGCTCTATCCACCACCGAAGCTGAATACGTTTCAGCAGCAAATTGTTGCTCTCAAGTCTTATGGACAAAAATCAACTTGAAGTTTTTCAGTAAGATATTCTCACATTCCATTATATCGTGATAATAATAGTGTCGTTAATCTATCTAAAAATCCTATTTAGCATTCAAGATCCAAACATATTGAAATAAAATATCATTTTATTAGGGATCATGTGAATAAAAAAATATATTGAATTAATCTTTGTTAATATAAAGAATCAATTAGCTGACATTTTTGCAAAACCTCTTGTTGAAGAAAGCTTCAATTCAATCAAAGAATAATTAAAAATCATAAAAAATCATGCTTAAGATCGTTAGAATTGAAACCAGAACATTCTGGTCATAACGAAGAACGTTCTCCATTTGGGCCTGTTTGCTCAAGAATGATCTTCCTTTTTAATCATGAGACATCTTTTCACTTTCCTCCTTCTCAACACTCAGCTGACAAATCCATCTCATCACACGCGTAGCACTCTCTCCACACTTAATCCAATTGCAGAACGTTCATCCTTCTTCACTAACCAATAGCTTCAACTTTTTTTTTTCTTTTGTAAAATTCATCCTTTTGTCTTCTTCAGTAACCCTAATTTTTTTTTTCAAAAATGGCTCGCACAAAAATGTCCGTACGCAAAAACACTAGCTCACCAACATCATCATCATAATCTCTTTCTCCATCTTTAGATCGTTCACCATCACCTCCACCAAGACCAACACCCCCACATTCATCTTTAGAGAGAACATTCTCTAATTACATGTCTTCATCACTAGAATCTAGTCCCTCTCCTATCACACTAGAACCACTCACAACCATTCTTCATCCATTGTATCAATGCCCTATTCCTTCAATTAGTTAAGACCCACCCTATCTTCCAAAAACCCTTAACCCTAGTTCCATCACTTCATCCTCCAAACGAAGATCAATGCGTGTTATGGCAGATATTGATGTTTCAAAAAACAAAAATATAGACACCACAATCTATACCATTTCTGATGATGATTATGAACCCTCACCACCATCACAAAATCCTAAATCACAAACTGGTTCTCCATAAAAAAATTCCAAATCAAAATCCCCAGAAATTCCAAAATCCCCAAAAATCTCACAACTCCAGCAACTTCAAAATCCTCCAAATCTCCTTCAAAAATGTTTTCATCCAAAACCACCTCATCTAAAACTAAACTACAATTCCAAAATCTCCATCATCTTCAACTCTATCTCAGTTTTTATCCTCTAAAAAATTAAAAAATCCTATTTTTTTTTAAAGAAAAGTTCTACTCAAGAACGTTATTCGTCCCAACTCCCAACTCAAGAACATTCACCACTCAAAACTCAAGAACGTTCTCCACTCGAAACTAAAGAGAGTTCTCCAGTCAAAACTCCAAATCCAAAATCAACAAAAACTTTCAAAACAACAACCACAAAACCCTCAAGAACCATATTTTTCTTCTATAATCTTTTGCATATACCCATGAAGTGTTTGCCTTTTACTCGTTTTACTAAAAATCCATTTGTGAGATCTATGCAAATGTTTGTTCATAGAATTTGTGTCATATGCGGTTAGGCGGTAGCCATATGAAATATGATAATGATTGCGTTTTACGTTATCCTCACCATTATTCTCTTTTAAAGGAAGTTTAGTGAAATGTTTCCAAATTAAAGATTTCCTACCCTTTTTTCCATTTCGCTCAACTTCATTATTACCGCCCTCTCTCTCTACTGCATTATTAGGAATATTAACACACTTTCCCTCAACTTCATAAATTGTTGGTGTAAGAACTGTTGTTTCTATAGGAAGATCCACTTCCATTGCTTCAGAATATGAAAAACATAAGCAACAACAACTCAACTACAATAGCCGAATAGTCAACAACAAACAACACAACAACCATAACTGAATAATCAACGAAAAAATAACACAACCATAATATTTGAAAAATGAAAAGTAATCAACTAGTAGATGTTACCTTTGCAATTCACTTTTACAACTTTCTTCTTTTACATCGAACACCTGAAACACAACTATTATAAGCATTCTTAAGAGCAAACCAAAGCTTGATGTTATCATTCACAAACTTAGTCATCCAAGCTTAAATTTGAAAATTCTAAATAAGAACAAAACCAACAATAAGAACAAATCCAAACAAAGAAGAACAAAACTAACAATAAGAATGAAACCAACACTTTCACTTCTCCAACAACATTACTGCAACAAGAATAAACACAAATAAAAACCCTACAAAATATAAACATTATCACTGTGTATATTGAATATCAACTCGATAAAAAAATGTGAAAAAAATTATAATACACTAATTATATATGATTGCACAAACTATATGACAAATGTTTGTTATTAATCAATTAATTAAAATATGCTCATTTATGATCAATCAAATAAGAGATAAATGTGTATTTGATTATTTGTATGTCTATTGAATATTTGTATATTATATAAGAGAGAACTTTAGAAAAATAACATTAAATAGATAAACTATAGATTAATAATTAAATAATAATTTTGAAAACATGGATAAATTATACATGTATCTTGTCTTTGTAAAGGCTGTTTCTATAGTAAAACCAAACTTTAATACTAAGAGAACCTAACGATACTCACACACTGAATGCAATGAACTGGTGTATTACGGATTCGAACTCGCAACCCAGCATAATCAAATGCCCCCAATGTCTTTTAATTTAATATATATACAACTCATACACAAGATGAATGTTTGCAATAATAATCTATTTTAAAGGTGATTTTTGATAGGTGAACTATTGAAAAGATAACTATGTATTTGACTATTCTTTTTTCTCTTGAATATATATCGATAAAAATGTGAGAAAATATATAATATATTAATTATAAATGACTATACAAACTATACATTGAAAAAATATGTATTACTAGTCAATCAATTCAAAAGTCAATTATTTAAGAGAGAATGTATATTTGATTATTAGTATATTTATTGATAAAAATGTGCAAAAAATTATCATACTCTAAATCATATACGGTACAATACATTATAGAAAAATAACACTAAATAGATAAGTTATATGCTAAGAGTTAAATAGTAATTTTGAAAAAATAAGTGAATTATTTCGGTTGCATTTGACTCTAGATTGCCTCCTCTATCTTCATCAACTCTTGTATATGTCGACAGTTGTCTGCCTTACTACTCGTCAATCTTTGTATAATGATAGTATGGTAATCCAAATATATATCTAGAAAATTCTGGGCAAATAATGTATTGAGCATGACAAGCCAAGGAATCAACACATTAGTTGCCTTCACTATAGATGTACAAGTCATATTCATACAGTTCTTCCATCTATTTATGATGAACAACAATGGACTAAACATGCAAGATCTTTAAGAGACTTTGACATAACATCTATACACAAAATTTTAAAATATTAGGTATATGGATCAAAACATTTATATATCTAACATTTAGCTCATTTTTAGTCAATGTGAGATTTAACCACTCACGCTTGAACCCAACAATCTTCCCCTCAAGGGTGAGTCTTCCACATCCTATATATTTGTATCTCCGTTATTATCAATAGAACACGCCTCCTAACTACACCATCAAAAAGACTTTTGATATAAGGATCTAATATCAATATCTACTCATGTTCCCCTGCCAAGTCGAACCACTGCTTTGATACCACATGCAGATCACTCAAACAACTCCTTCATTTTCGTCTACTCAAGGTGAGCTTTATCACCGTGATTTGAAGTTGTCTCGCTATGAGCCCAAGTCATCTCAAAACAAGTGTTGTTAGGATAACGAGGAGAACATTTATGGTGCTCATGGTGAGACTATATATCCAAGATGAGACTATTGAAGAAGTTGTGATTATGCATGAGAAACATCCAGATAAACGTTACATGATTGTAAACCTACTTGAACACCATATGATTCAATTGTGAAATTTTTTCAAAAACATTGGTGAATGTGTTAGATAAACTAAATATACGAACATCATTGGCATCCTCAAGTATGTCACTAACTATACGAGACTCGACATTGGCTACGTCTTGGGACTACTACGCAAACTTATTAGTAGACCTAGTATTGAGTATTGACACACTATTAAGAGGGTACGAGATGCCTGAAAAGGACCTTGAATCTCGAATTACATCATCAAAGATTTTATACCATCGTTGAAAGATACAATGGTGCTAATTGGAACACTATATGAGATGAGTCAAAAGCTACTAGTGGCTATATATCTATCATAACTGGTGGAGCTATATCTTGGAAATCGAAGAAAAATACGATATTGGCTTAGTCCACTATAGAATTTGAAATGATAGCACTAGCAACCGCTAGTGAATAAGCGAAATGATTGAGATGATTGCTAACTGAGATTCCTTTATGGGAAAAACCAATGCCAGCTGTGTTGATCCACTGTGATAGTACCACATCTATTACAGATATTGAGAACAATTATAACAATGGTAAGAGACGACACATACATTGTAAGCACAATATAGTTAGAGAGTTACTATTAAAAGGAGCTATTAGAGTGAATCATGTATGCATTGATGAAAATTTAGCAGATCATTTGACAAAAAATATTAGCTAGAGAGAAAGTTCTAAACACATCCAAAAGGATAAGACGATTGCCTATTGATCAATGAGTCACTCATGATGGTAACCAAACCTACACCACTGGAGATCTCAAGAATTAGGTTCAATGGGTAATAACAAGTCATGAAGTGGTATAAGATAAACAAGCTATTACCCAAGATACATCGTAGTTGATAGTCTGTATTTCTTGCGCAATTTTAAATTCTCTATATATATAGCATTGAGTTGTTCTTTACAATTAAAAAAAATATGAATTTTTTTTAAATTCCTAATTTCAATCAAAACTAACTGTACGGAGTTTCACATGACAATGAATATGTGGTGATGGAAATATAGGCGGTCGAATATCATTTCAAGTTTTTATTTTTATTTTTTTATATATTTTAATTGTATAATTTTGTTTTTTTTTTGTCAACTCGAATTAACATTATTAAGTTAGTTGAGATGACTATCCTTATCTATCACATATTGGACTTTTTTTTTAAAAAAGATTACACAAATTTCATGTACTAGTATATGTTGGGTGCATAATTAAAATCACAACATGCTGAATTTGGTAACATGGTTCTGGTTTGGGAGTTTTTATATTGGGGTAATTTTGTTCATTGTAAGTGTTAAATGTCCTAAACTTGCATATTGCGATTTATATTGAATACATATCATATTCGCTTCTAGAAATTAAAATAAAATTAAGGATGACTTATAATGAGAACCCTCAACTAATATAAAGTATCTTCTACGGAATATGCCCCATTTTTAAAATATAAAATGGCAATTTGACTAATATGCAAAGCCCACAGATTTATAACTTACAATCAAAGTTGCATCGAAATACGAGTCATTTGTGAACAAATTTTGACTCTTACTAGAACATCGCCAACAATCATATAATAAATTCTTTTATATGATTAATAAATAGTAATATTTAAATAATAATTAATGTAAAAAAACGTATAATTATGTTTTTCAAATATTTGTTTATTGGATATAATTAAGTCAATTATACTACTAGCAAAGATGATTCCGAATACCCATAAAGATTAGCTCAACAAGTAAAATATTGAAATTGTTAGGCTGAATTTTGAATTTGAATTCAAAATTTCACAGCCGATTTTTCAAAAATCTTATTTTTTATTTGTTATTTTCAAATTTTAAAATAAAAATAATTATTAATTTTTTAAAATTGTTCTATTAATTTATATTGCAAAGAAAGAAAAATGTGAAATGAAATAAAAATTGATTAAGGATAGTATTGTAAAAGATAAATAATTCTATGAGAAGTAAAAAAAAAGTTATTTCTTTCCTTAATATGAATAAATTACCTAAAAACGAAAATTAAAAAAGAATGTAGATACTACTGATATTATTGATAAACGAAATATTCTACAAATGAAATAATTTATGATTATTGTTAATTATGTTAGAAACTAAAGAGTCTCATTTGTTTAAAAATACCTTATTTTTAAAGATTTTTTTAGGCTTAAGAACTTGTTGGATCGACTCTAGATTAATGATATATTGTTTTTCATACTCACAATCACATTCCTCTAGGTATTCCTAGTGTTTGCTTTCTCGTATTTCTATCTTCAAGGTAAAGTACCATTTTGATCACTTAAAATAAAGAATATTGTAATACTTCAAAATATCATTTATATATTTAATTAAATCTTAGACATTAACAAGAACATTAACATTGCTAACTTGCTAACATGGACAATGATGTGTCGCAAACTTAAAGTCATGTATGAATTATGTGGCAAGGGACTAAATTGACGAAGAGGTCAAAAAAATTTCGCTATTAAAATAAAAAACTTGTAAATTTAGAAACCACATCTTCTTCTTTCCCAAATTGCTTCTTCCCTAATTTCTTCTTACCCAACCTAATATCTATTTCCCTCAAATTTCTTCAAAAGTATTTGCAGAGTTAAAATTAGTGTGGATGAATTTGATAGAAAAACCATTCGAATTATTTTCCTTTTGAATTAGGGATAAACAAGAATCTACAAACCTTTGTTTCCTTCATTGATGTGTCTATAGGGATATCTATGTCCTTTAGCATAAAAAAAGTGTTTTTTTGGCATGATATATTTTTAACTACTCTTATATAAAAATATTTTCCAACTGAATATAATTTTGTATTTTAAATACTCTTGTATAAAAATAGGGTATATACCAAATCACGTTAGAAGAGTTATATTAATAGTTACACTCTTTCAATAAAATATGGGTTTAAGGTGTATGGCTAAGTCCTACATTGCTTAAGAATAAGTTAAATGTTGAATATATAAATATAGTGACTCATATATATACTTAATGCTTTAAGGTTTTAGAAGGATATGTGAAGTCAAAGTCTCTTATGGTCTTGAAGTATTTACTTCATTGTTGCTCCCACACCCTCATCGTGTTGAAATTATAAATATTTTTTTAAAAAAATAAAGTGTTAGATTGAAATATGCTATCATATAGATCATATTTATACATTTTCACATTAATATATAATTATTTTCTATGTCATCAAAAGACATCAAAATTAACATTATATTCAATTGCATCATTGATATTCATATCCTAACAAATATTAATGACATAAAATATGGTTATAGATTAATGAGAACATTTTTATATATGATCTATATAATAGTAACTATCAATGCAAGATTGATTTTGAAATATATGAACATTCTTTCCTTTTAGTTTCAGTCCAACCAAATAACTAGAAAATAATCGCATTTTCTACTAACTTGTAATCCTTTAACGTTATTATATACTTGGGTGCTTTGTGTTGTAGTAGGAAAATGTCATTACTTTAAAAATGTTTCTCCCTTTGACAGTTTTGCGACTTTAATAGGGTTTTTCCCTTAATCTCTTTGGAGGCATTCTCATCGCTCTATGAAAGCCTTCTTTCTCACCATAAATTAGGGTGTACTAGTAATTGTAGTTATATTTTTGCTTATATCCCATATGAGACTACCATAACCACACCACAAAAGCAACCAAGCCTCCACTATGACTTCTTTTTGTTATTCTATAGGCAACCACCATGAACTTCTATCCATATACTTGCAGAGGCTGATTCCACCATTGAAAAATGGAATCTTCTTGACTTAATCTCATCCATGCTAAGCTCTCTACGACATATGCGTCTTAAACCCTTCCCACAAAGTTTTTGTCATCATCTACTATCAACCAAAATATTATCATCTCCTTTGGTGTTGTGATTAACGCCAAAACCATCGCCATGGAACAAAATGAAATGTATGAAAGGAACATCTCTTGCAAGTCTAGGGAGATGTCATTCAAATCATCACGCTATTGCCCCCTCAAATGAGATGGTTTTCTTTCGATCTCTCTGCCAATCCACCAAGTATATGTCTTCATGTGTTGTTATCGAATGTGCAAACATGACAATGGGGGTTGAATTGTGTTTGTCTAAGTTGGATTTTTTTATTTATTATTTATTCAAGAACCAACTCAGGTTGGTGATTTTAACTAAAATATAGGCAATAGAAATCAGACTTAAGTAATCAAAGGTAATAGTAAAATAAAGAGTGTTGAAGTAAAGTGACACCAGTAGATTTGCTTGTTTCCTTCATAAGTCATAACCATATTGTCATAGATGCTATTTTCTATTTCTTTGTCAATGCATTTATCAAACTCCTTAAAGGCGATTACATTTATCATGAAGGTTATGGACTTGTGATGCATCTTTGTATATCTTTTTTCTGTTCAACATCCATTTATTTCCTTTGATTTTTAGTGCCAATAGTATTTTTTGGAGCAACGTAGCCATCTTCCACTAAGTCCCAAAGTTTAGGATCTTATGAGATTAAGAAGCTTGTGAGTCTATCCTTCTAGAACTCAAATCTTTCTCCATCAAACAAAGGTGGTATGTTGATGTTTCAACTAGAGGCTTCTTCACCGAATCTAGACATGTTGAATTCATGAATCTTTCCTCAAACACTATAAAGTGTTCAACCTTGATATCAGGCTCTTGATGCCAATTGAAGGTGCAAACACAACAAGAGGAGGTGAATTATGTTTATCTAAGTTGGATTCTATTTGATTATTTATTAAAGAACTAGTTTGGGTTGGTGATTTTAACTAAAACAAAGGCAAAAGTAAATTAGGCTTAAGTAATCAAATGTAGCAATAAAGTAAATAGTGCAAAAGTGAAGTGACACAAGCAGATTTATCATGGTGCATCACCAATATGGTAGCCACATCCAGTCCCTTCACTTAGAAGGGTTTAGCCATTAATTCAAATCTTTGAACTATACAACACCTAACCTTACAAGTGAGTTTTCTCCAAACAATCTAACACCTATAAACTTTTTAAGGAAAACAAACACATTGATCCTACAAGTCAAGTCTTCTCCATATATACAACCTAAAAACTACAGATCATTGAAGAAAACTACACTTTGGCTCTACAAGTCAAGTCTTCCCAAAACAACCTGAAAACCACATATTGCTTGAGGAAGACAAAATCCATTATCGGGTTGGGTTACACGAGGTTGAAACGAATTGTGTTTTGCTTCTACTAAGTAGATTGTTACAATTGGTTTCTCACATTAAAACACTTAGAAAATATTTCTTTGAGCAAGTGTTTCTCTAGAACTTTAACCTTTGAACTTTAAATAATTAAGAAATTTGAGCTCTCAAAAGTTTTTATGAATTGTATGGAAATATGAGTTTATGAGCGCATGATTTCTTCTTTAGTCTTAAGTACCTATTAATATAATAAATTAGGGTTTCACTTTTGTCCTTGTAAAATATGGATCATGTATTTCTTGTGAGCAAATTCTAATGCATCTTTTTGTGAACAAATTAAGAGTGTTTCTTCTTGTGAATAATTATGAGTGTATCTTCTTGTGAATAATTCTGAACGTATCTTCTTGTGAATAATATTTTGATGATATCTTCTTGTGAACAATATTTTGACCCTATCTTCTTGTGAACAATATTTGTACCATATCTTCTTGGTAATAATATTTTGATCATATCTTCTTGTGAACAATATTTTGATCATATATTCTTGTGAAAAATATTTTGACCATATCTTCTTTTGAACAATATTTTAACTATATCTTCTTGTGAACCATATTTTGGCCATATCTTCTTTTCACCTTGGTCAAAGATTTCCCTCAATTATAATTATGAATCATATTTAATTTCATATTTTGTTCAAAAGCTTATTCAAGCGAATCTTCCTTCATAATCTTGATTGATTGGAGTAGAAACAAATTCAGACTTGTTCTTGAATATTTAGAATTTATGATTCGGCTAAGTCTTTTCTTCATAAAGAGTTCTTTCAATCAGAGCCATTGATTTTCCATCAGAGCCATTGATTTTCTTGTTGGAGTGAGATGCTCTGTTTTTTGTATAATAAAAGTTAGAGGCATAATTGGTTGAATTAGAATTAGTGGGTTTGGGAAAATCACATCGTTGAATCATTAGTGTTAGTACAACATTAGAGGTTGCATATAAGAGCCAACATTTGAATGTGTTGCAACTTTTGATTAACGAAATATCAACTTTGAATTCATGACTTGAACAATCTCTTAAGAGTTAATGATAGTTTGATATAAACTTTTTAGAAGCATGTTGAGTTTGTGCACATTTGAGGCACGCAAGAGCATCAGGGAGATGCTTCAAATTTAGTCTTCAAATCTAGTTTTAGAGACAGTCTTTAGACCCAGTTATCAGAGGTATTCTTCAGGGTCAAACTTAAGAGTCAAACATCAGTGGCAATCTTCGTAACCTTTAAAAACACGTTGCTTTCAGAGGCATACGTTCACATGCATACACATATGCTTTTATTTTCCTCTGATCTCATCCCCTGGCCATTTCCTCTGGTCACTTCCGTTATTCACTTCTTGTGTCGCTTCCTCTGGTACATTCCTTGGATTTTCTTGTTTTATTTGTTGCAGACTTAATGAAGCCATTAATTCAAATAAATTATTGTCGTAAAATACCTTTAATAACATCAAAATCACAAGATAAAAATCAACTTGGTTCCCACTATTACTATTGGCTCCCTTTGTGCATATTGTTCCTAGTTTTAGAGGCAATCAAAACCACAAGATAAAAATCAACTTGGTTCCCACTATTACTACTGGCTCCCTTTGTGCAAATTGTTCCTAGTTTTAGAGGCAACTAGATATACCCTTTTTTCGTTTGAAAATCAGCATTTTTGAAAATCGTAGAGCAGGCATGTAGACCTTTGTGTTGGTGATTTCAATTTCATTATAATCTCTAACGATCTTCAATTGGCTTATGATCAAATGGCTAAATTACACAATGTTTGAGACCACATATAGTCTAACTATTCCTGAAAAAGCCAAAGAAATGATCCGTTAGTGATTGAAAAACTAAAATCCCTCCCTATTTTCGTCCGCAAAAAATGTAGTGATAGATTTTGAGAGGGATTTCACATTTTTCCTCTCTAAATTTCCCTCGTTGATTTTTTTTCTTCTTTATAGTAGTGAATAGATACTAAGATTGTGGAATCTCATCTATTCTATGTCAATGACCGTAGGAGAAAGAAATTGATAGATTGAAAACTAAACTATAGATGTTGGCTTGATACACATTTAGTTTTTGTACAATTTCTTTCACCTTTAAAGTATTTTGTAATATATTTGAAATTTTTAACAAAATTAAAAGAATCTCAATTACACTTAATTTGTTTTGATCATATCACCTCTCTGTAATTAATTTATTTTAAAAAATATTTTATAATTTCTTTAATTTAAAAAAATATCCTTCCGTTCATTTTCATCAAACACTCTACTCTCTAAAATATCTTTAGAGTTCACCTTTTAAAATGGATGCAGAATACCCTTTCAATATTTATTTGATTAATATGTTAGTAATGTCCTCGTTGTTAGTATTTGAATGCAATGGTTTTATC
>JBBPBR010000006.1:38294580-38330586 GCA_037974775.1 Cicer pinnatifidum
AAAAAAAAAAAATACTACTATCTTTCCTTTCACTTGTCAATTTTATCTAAACAAAAAACTTAAAAATAACAAATTAAAATTGGTGAATTTTTACCGTTTAGTTTTTTCTTGGTAACGCTTTAAAACTTTTACATTTTTACTATTTCTATTATATTTTTCACTTGACTAAAAGAGTTGATATAAAATTCTTTTATACGATAAAAGTTGATTATTTTACTATGTCATATCATTTAAATAGAATAAAATTAGATGATGATAGAATACATGAATATAATTAAATTTATTAGATGTCTCTTTTTCTCATTATTAAAAGAAAAGTGCATCAAATTGTTTGTAGTTGGTGTACCATGCCCAGTGGAATAGTGGATTGAACCAACTTGTAAGGACAAAAGGAACAGCAATTAGGAAAGATCCAACTTGTAATAAGAGAGACAAAAGGAACATAAATTAGGAATCAGGATCAATCATGATTAGCGAACATAATTGTTAGACCAAGTTGATTTTACAGCGACTTTTAGGCTCTTTATATCTATCTACCTGTTAGTCATTCCCTTGGTTGATTAGATTATTTCTTTTATTGATTAGTTGAGTTAAAAAAATTTAAAACTTTAAAACTTATAATTAAATAAAATGAACTTGTACTTTAGTGTTGGTTGTTTATGGAGTAAACAAATTACAAATATTCTTCCTGTGTCTAAAAAAATATTAGAAACCATAAACAATAAGAAATAAGTTACACTCAATTCGAGGTCAAAACCTTATTATATGCAGTAGTGTAAAGAGGTGTTAGTTATTCTAAGGATTAATTCCATTTTTGTCCCTTTAGTTTATTTGATTTAATTATGATAAATAGGTTCTTTATGTTAATAATGTTAAGTTAAATCGGTTGATTCCTTTTGTTAAAAATTTGTAATGTGCTTAGCGATAATGTGAGTGACAATTATTATCTTGACTTAATTTCATATTTGATATGTTAGATTTGTTTTGAGTTTCATTGGTCCTCTATATTTTAAAAATTTTAAGTTGGTTCCTTACATTAGTATAACATTAGCATTTGGTGTTCCCTTCTATTAGAGTTATAAAATTTCAAGTTCTGACAAGAATAATAATAGACAATGTTATATTTATTTGGCTAAATTACATCCGCGACTCCTTAACTTAATTTCAGGTAACGTTTTAGACCTTTATATTTTTATTTTCGAGTTGGTCCTTTATTTTAATTTGAAGTGACAATTTGATATTTTATGTTTTAAAATGTCAACAATGTTGTCCTTTTTTTTACAAAAATTCAAAAAAATCATCAAATTTTTCAAACAAAACCCATAAAATTCATTATCATCTTCAATAAAATACAAATATAATCAAATTCATAACTTAAATCTTGAAGTAAACTCATATTTTCATTCTTTATTTGATGTTGTTGGAGATGAAAATATGAGAGTATTTGAATATTTGAGTTATGGATTTGATAAAATTTGCATTATATTGAAGATGATTATTAATTTTATGGGTTTTTTTTTTTTTTGAATTTTTGTATAAAAAAGGAGAACATTGTTGAAATTTTAAAACATAAAATATCAAATTGTCACTTAAAATTAAAATAAAAGACCAACTTGGGAAAAAAAAAGATAAAGGACTAAAACGTTACCTGAAATTAAGTTAAGGGACCACAAATGTAATTTAGCCTATTTATTTATTAGAGTTACATGTATTCTTAATCTATATTTAAGTACTAAGTAAATAGAACAAAATGTGTTAGGGAGTCCGATGAGATCCGAGAGCACCAATGAGCTAACAATCAAGATCTCTAAGACACTTTGACACTACATCTACACTCAAAACTTAAGGCAATGTGTATATTGTCATCTCTCTTACATATCTAATTTTTTCTCTATTCCTGGTCGATATGTGACTAATCACTTAAATTTGAATTCCAAAAATTCTCCCTCAAGTGTGAGTCACTCGCAACACTAGACTTGATCCACAATAGAATCTCCCATTTCCGCTCATCCATAAATATGAACCATAGCTCTGATACCTATTGTTTGAGCAACAACACAATCTCCAAAGAATAAAGAGAGAAATCAGAAATAAGAACGTCAGACGTTTGATAACGAAATTCGGCCAATAATGTCTATGTCTCTAACTACAAAACAATCGTAGTTCCTTTTTATTAGATGAATGAATTAGAGTTTAGAGAGTACAAGTTGTCCTTAAATAGTAATAATAAGGTTCATATTACAACAATATCTTTAAACTATACCACAGGGAGCTATCACCCCAGTTGTCCCCCACAACAAACAGTTAAGCCAAATCGCGTACTTGATATTACCTATGAGCCATACCCAAGCATCTCCACCTTGACGAATATCAAACCCCTATGAAGATTTACTGCATGACACTCACATCCTGACAACTAGAGGTGCAACTCTTACTTAAAACTAAGAAATATGTAATAAGTCCAAGCAATGCTTGAGCTTATCAATAATGATTGACTTCATCAACATGTCAGTTGCATGCTCAGAAGTATGAACCTTTTCATGTAATATTTTTCTAGATGCAAATAAGTCTCTAAGCTTGTGAAATTTCATATCAATATGTTTGGTCCTTGCATGATACACCTAATTCTTTTCAAAATAAATGGATTTTTGACTATCATAATGCAACTGGATTCCACCTTACTCAACATCCAATTCCTTTACTAATTCTCTAAGCCATAAAGCCTTTATTGGTAGCCTCAATTAGTGTCGTGTACTCTACTTCAGTTGTAGACATATCTACTATGGATTGGACTAATGGCTTCGAACAAATAGGTCCTCCTACAAAGGTAAAGACATATCCTATTGTATATCTTCTATCATTCATATTACTTACATAATCAAAATCAACATATCCTACAGTTGAAAGATCACTTTGTCCGCAGCTGAACATGATATCATGACTTGTTGTATCCTTCAAGTACTTGAAAATCCCCTTGACTTCTTCATAATGATGTTCGCTTACCTGGTTTTGACATAAACTTGCAAACTTGATTTAGAGCGTGTACCAAATTTGGTCTAGTGCAAACCATAACATACATTAAACAACCAACATCACTTGCATGCGAAATATTTGACATATACCTAATTTGCTGCATATTTCTTTGGACATTAATCCAACGAAAAATTAAAGTAATTTGCCAATGAAGTACTCACATCCTTCAAATTGCTCATATCAAATATGTCAAACATCTTTTCAACAAAGCTTTACTTAGAGAGCCATTATTTTCAAGCACTCATATCCCTGTGAATTTTCATACTAAGAATCTTCTTAGAAGCACCTAAGTTTTTCATATCAAACTCATTTCACAACATGATTTTAAGTTCATTTACATCATGTACATGATTAACAACAATCAACATATAATAACATGAAAATAAAAAAGTCATCATCAAGACTTCTAACATAAGCACAAGAATCATATTCAGACTTTATGTAGCCAATATGAAGCATGTATGAATCAAAGTGCTTGTACCACCACCCTAATGACTGCTTTAAATCATACAAAGACTTCTTAAATTTACAAACTAGTATGTCTTGTCTAGTATCACTAAAACCCTATGACTCTCCATGTAAATTTTCTCATCTAGATTATCGTATGTTCTAAATGTATGTCCCGAATGTCTACCATTTCCATGATAGAAGTATGTTTGAAAACTGGAGATAAAACCCCATCATTGTTAATCCTTTTCTATTGTTAATAGCCTTTGCTACAAGACGAACCTTGAACTTTCTTTTTTTGTTACTATTTGTTTTCTCTTGTACATCCCTTTGCAACTGATGTCCTCTTTTTTCCCTTAGGAAGTTGAAAAAGCTCTGATGTCTAAGTTTTCTTTAAAGCTTCTATCTCCTCCAGCATAGCTCATATCCACTTATCTTTCTCATGTACAACTATAGCCTCTAGAAAGGTGGAAAGATCTCTACAACTAGTAAGAATTGCATGTGCTACAAGGTTTTCATACATATATCTTTATGGTGGTTAGTCTTGCGGTGTTATCGATCACGTACAAGGGAGTAAACTATACTCCACCTAATTTTTCAATGGTACTAAAGTTTGGTCCGACTTGTGGTTTAGGTACTACCCAAGTATTGCTTACTGGTAATGGCTCAACATCAACTTGAATCACTTTACTACTGAAAGTTACTCTATCTAATGTAGACACAATGGTTTCATCTAATTATTGTAACCTGAACTGCTCATCAAACACAACATCTCTTTTGGTCACCATCTTCTTCAAAATTGGATCCCATAACTTGAACCCCTTCACACCATTTGTGTAACCGATGAAAACACACTTCTTCAACTTTTTATCAAGTAAAGATTTATCTTCACTAGTATATGCATATAAGTTGGACCCTAAAGATCCTTAACTTGTCAAGATTAATGGGATCATATGTCCATACCTCCTCTATAACTTTCCCTTCCAATGAAGCATACGGTGACCTGTTGATAAGATAACTCGCCATGTTAATAGCCTCTACACATAAACCTTTATAAAATCTGAAATTTGACTGGAAACATTCATACTTCCTCTACACATATTTCTTTCAATGAATCCCATAGTGATATATTTATAAGATAACACATCATGTTAATAGCCTCTACCTAGAAACCCTTAGAAAGTCCAAGATTTAACAAGATACATCTTGCCCTTAGAAACCCAGAGTATCATTCTCTTGCCACACCTCTATGGTGGTGTCTTTCAAACTGAAAAATGCATCTAAATACCGTTTTCTGCACAAAATTTCTGAAAATTTGAGTTCAGGTACTCTGTCCATTTATCTTTCTGCAAATAATTTATTTTTCTGCCCATCTAATTTTCTACCTCTACTTTCCACACCTTGAACCTGGCAAAAACTACAAATTTATGTTTAAGGAAATACACCTAAACGTTGAATAAAAAATCATCTGTAAAAGTCATACAATACCTAGAACCAACGATTGAGGGATCTTTGATAGGCCCCCACACATCATATTGCACATAGTCTAGGATTCCCTCTATTTTGTGTTTCTCAAAGTTAAAACGAACACGACATTGTTTCCCAAGTATACAAGACTAGCAAAAATCTAACTTACAACTACGAACATCCTCAAACAATTGTCTGTTATGAAGCTCTATCATCCAACGTTCACTAAGATGACCCAGATGCATCGGTCACAATTTTGTTTCATCATCATGATAATCAATCGACGTAACATCACTTACAACCCAAAAATTTGTAGATGTTACTTGTAGTCTTTTTTTCTCCCATCACTATCAATAAGAAACCATTCATAATGTCTCTATTTCCATCAGACTTATATGAGAAACCATTTTCCTGTAGAGTACCCTGGGAGATCATATGTTTTGATACCAATTGTTAGGGAGTTCTAGGAGCCCTAGGAACATCAATGAGTTAAACATACATGATTCCTAAGTTACCTTGATACCACATCTCCACCCAAACCTTAAGGAAATGGGTATATGGGTCACCATATATCCAACATTTCCTTTATTCCTAATCGATATGAGACTAACCTTTGGCTCTTGAATTCCAACAAAATGTATATGACCTCATAAGCATGAAAATATAGTTTTCCATCAAACTACCTGATATGACCATCTTTGTCATGAATAACTTTAAGCAATGTTCTAGGTTAGAAATTTATAGATTGGAGTTAAAATCACATTTTGCTAGAGAACGCAATAACCAAAGCTACGAAACTCAGATTCAGACTTGTAACACCCCGACCATTATCGTTATTAGCGATGCTACCTCACGATCTCCTCACCCCCTAACCACTCAATGGAAATAGTGAGTTTTTGACTTCCATGGGATTCGAGCCCGATACCTAGGGGATAAGTATCGCCTCCACACAGTCCCACTAACAAAGAATTTCACATAACTATAAATCTAGTAGGTTGGAGTAGATGAGTCGCATGTTTCAGTATTACGAAAAATGCATCACCACGGTTCATATTAATTCCTTTTATTATCACATAAAAATTCTTTCTCATTAGATATAGCCCTC
This sequence comes from Cicer pinnatifidum, assembly GCA_037974775.1. Classification (NCBI taxonomy): domain Eukaryota; kingdom Viridiplantae; phylum Streptophyta; class Magnoliopsida; order Fabales; family Fabaceae; genus Cicer; species Cicer pinnatifidum. Next base: position 38,300,633 of record JBBPBR010000006.1, read on the forward strand.
ATATATATATATATAATCTTAGTAAGTATGACTATAAGCAACAAACATTTTTTAACCAAAAGAAAAAAATTTAAAATCAAAGGAATCAACTTTTTCAATAATGTAATACTAACATAAGTGATCGACTTTAAACTTTTAAAAAATAGATGACCAAAATAATGTCTAAAATAAACAAAAGGGATACAATATGAACGTGAAAATCAAGTATAAATATGCTTGGAGGCTGTTATTAGTATCTTCCTATCATATCATGCAAAAATTGGTTGACAACTGATGCGTAATTGACTTAGAGTCGAATTAGTTGTTGGGTGACGACTGGACGTGGCTACCAAGTGTTAATGGTCTGATTAGGTTCATAGTGATGTTGAATATGAGCCCAATAGCCTATAAAAAAGAATTTACAATGTCAAAAGGTCATATACCCTAACTAATATATATACATTCATATATATAGTGTACATTGTTTTCCCTGATTCAATAAGACGGTTATGGGTTGTACCTCAACCTTTAGAATAGTTATCTACATTAGTGTTGTTCTCCATGACTTATATTATGTAATATGTGAGTTAGTGAGTTTAGATAACACAACAAATGTAATGGTGTAGGTTTCTAAGTTATTCTAGATATAAGAATACTCACGTAAAAACTATTTTCAAGGCACACAATCATTCAAACAAGTATTTACTTATCTCTATTCTTTTCCTTTATTTTCATGCATTCTAAGATAGTAGTTCAACCTTCATCAGTAGACGCTCTTTGGAATAGTTATCTACATTAGTCTTGTTAGTCATAATATTTTATGATGTAATATTTGAGTTAGTGGCTTTAGAAGTGACAAATGTACTAGTGTAAGTTTCTTAGTTTTTCTAAGTCTATAGATATCAATTATAAAGACTATTTTCAAGATACACAATCAATAAAAATAAGTCTTTACTTATCTTTGTCGTTTTCTTTTAAAAAATTCTTTTATTTTTCATGCATCTTAGATGGTAGATCAACATTCAATACTGAAGTAGTTTAGGAATCTGCAATTGAAAAATATAGTGCATTTTTTAGCATTATTGCTTGATCAAAAGGAGATCTTTGTCATAAGTACAAATTAACCTAAATATGACCTTCCCACCAGATCAAATGATGAATCGACCAAACAAAATACTAATCAGTTGATCATACAACTAGTCATCTAAACACCAAATTTCATACAATGAAAATATTTTGTTTAACAAGTTACATTGTATTTTATTTGATTGTACTATTCATCTCAAATTGAAAAAGTTAACTCACAATTGCAACTTGTAAAGGGCTTTTAGTTATAAATTGGTTAATATTGAGAGCATGTTTGTTAAAATTTATTGGCTTGATTATGATCACTGTATAAAGTGTATCATTTATTAATTATAATCAACTTCTTCTCATTGAATCAATTTCAAATATAATTTAATCTTTCTCTCAATTATTTCTCTTTTTATTACACTCTTCTATATTTCTCAACATAAAAATATAATTTTGGTACTCCTAATTATATCACTAATTAAATGACATTTCTAAACATCCAGATTGGCTTTGTAGGTAGCCTGGTCCAATCCAAATTATATTTTTACATTCCTACATATATGACTATTTAAAGTTGAATTATATAGAAATTTTAGATACTCTGTATGCGTTTTTTCTTTGTTATTTTATAAATAAAATGTGTGTTTTTCTAAAACATCTTAGGGTGTTGCCTTGCATTCTAAGTGTTTATTCCAAGAAAATTAACGGTAAAAAAGAGAGACATTTTGGTGTGTTGACGTTCAAGGCCCGGCAAGTACTCTCCACCGCCTTGTACGGGGAAGTAATACTCTCAACTCATATATATAAACATAGAATTATACGAAGATTGATTACGATTAAAAGTTACTTTAATACACATAATTATTTTAAAAAATTATATAAATTATTTCTTTAATTTTAATTATTTATATATAATTATGTGATTAAAATTTAATCATATCACTCTTTTATTGTAAAACTTATTTTATGTGGTATACTTCCTTTATATATTTTATTTTAAAAAAGAAATAAATAACATTACATAAATATAAACTAAACACATATAATAAATGTAAATCTCTCTTAAAAAAATATTAAATGTAAATATATTTTTATTTCTTACAATTAAAAGTGAAGACGACCAAAGATATAACGATATTTAAGATAAATCTTATTATAAAACAATTTAAATTTTATAATAATATTTTAGTGAAATAATTAATTGTTTTTTATAAAAATTTATTTTTTTAAATATTTTAGAGTACTTTTTTTTAAATTAATATAATCAATTTTATACAATATTTTTAATTATTATTAAGCCAGTTAATTTAATATTTATTTAAAAATGTTAATTTTAATTTAAATATTAAAATATAGATATTTTTTAGTATTTTATTAAATAAAAGTTAAATTTTGTTTTGAAGGTTTACAGAAATTACTTGAGTAGTTTTACCTTGTTCCGTAGATCTTTAGACATAGGGAGGAGAAGTAATCCAACAGAAGAAACAATAGTAATACTAGTATTTATAAACAACATGAAAAAAAACAAAAGGTCAAACATAAAAAACTTGGACTCAACCTTGTTCATGCTGGATCTCTCTCTCTCTATATAGCCCCCCCATTACAACCACATCAATCCCCTTCCCTCATCTCTCTCTCTCTCTCTCTTCACTTTTTCTTAGCTTTTCATTTACCAACTTATTATACATATCTTCCTTTTCACACCCCACCCAACTCTCTTCTTTCCACTCATATCCCACCAAATTCACTCCTTTCATTCATCACTTCAACCCAACTCACCCTTTTTCTTCAAATGTAATTCATTCATAATTCATATTCATAAAAATTTCATCCTTCAACTTATTTTTGTGTGGTTGTTTTGCTTCACCTTTTTATCCTTCATGGAAAACCAATTCTTTTCTAATAATGCTAATGTACCCCCACAACTCCATTTTAACACCCCATCAATCCCTAATTGGCAATCAATCTCCCCAACATCTTCCATGGATGTTCAAGTTTCAATTTTGAATTGTGTTTCATCACAACAACAAAACCAAGATTGCTTTTACACACAAACACCAACATGGGAAAATTCAACAACAGATCATCATGGTGTTCATCAATTTGATTCAGCACTTAGTTCAATGGTATCTTCCCCTGCAGCTTCAAATTCCAACATGTCAAATGACAATTTTGCCATCAGAGAATTAATTGGAAAATTAGGAAACATTGGTGGTAATTGTAATTCTGATAATGAGATCTCAATTTCACCTCATTCAAAAACTTTAATTGCTTCATCTTCTTACATCAATAGCAACAATACTTCATGTTACAACACTCCTTTGAACTCTCCTCCAAAATTGAACCATAGTTTAGGAAAATCAATGGCCATGAATTCAACTGTAGCTGAATTCTCAGCTGATCCTGGTTTTGCAGAAAGGGCTGCAAAGTTTTCTTGTTTTGGAAGTAGGAGTTTTAATGGAAGGAAAAATGGTGAATTGAGTCAAAGTCAAAGATCTACTACACCATTGATAGAAAATGGAAAACTTTCTAGAGTTTCAAGTAGTCCATCATTGAAAGCACTTGGATCTCAAATTGGTATACAAGAGAATATGAATAATAATTCTCCTCAATTGAATGATCAAATGGAACTTAATAATTCTCAAGAGGAATCAACAATTTCTCAACATGTCCCTAATGTTAATTCAAGGAAAAGAAAAGTTTCTTCCAAAGGAAAAGCCAAAGAAACTTCAACCTCTATTAACCCTTCAATTGTAAGTCAAAATTGTTTATTTTTTATTTTTTATTTTATATTTTACCCTTTATAAGCAAAATTGTATTGCAAATGCATCACAATAAAAAGTTAAAATTATTTGCATTAGTTCAAAAGTATTTTTGAAAAATCCCATTTTTTTAAAATTATTTTACCCTTTTAATTCAAAGGGTCATTTGCTAAATCCAAAAGGGTATTTCTTGTTTTTTTTTCACTTAAGGCTTGTGAAGCTGTTGAAGATTTAAATGCAAAGCGCATAAAACAAAATGAAGGTGAAAAAAATGAAAATGGTCAAGTAAAGGCAGAGGAAGAGTCAAAAGGGGGTACAAATAGTAATAATGGAGGTGATGACAAACAGAATAAGAGTAACACAAAACCTCCTGAAGCTCCAAAGGATTACATTCATGTCAGAGCAAGAAGAGGTCAAGCTACTGATAGCCATAGTCTTGCAGAAAGAGTAAGAATTACTATCAATGTCATTTTTTCATTCCAAAAATGACACTAGAACATATTTCATCTGAAATTAAATATAAACAAAAAAGTACATTTATTTATTTGATCTAATAGTACATTTATTTAGTCAACTGTATTTTTTTTTGTTTATGAGTACATTTCTTTTAGTTTTGACATTGTGCAAACTAAATTTTTGTCATAGGTTAGGAGGGAAAAAATCAGTGAAAGGATGAAGCTTCTTCAAGATCTTGTCCCTGGTTGCAATAAGGTATAGTAATAATAAGATAAATGCAGAGTTGAGAATTCAGAGAAATTTGATTGGTTTGTGTTTACTAATTTTTTGTTGTGAATTATTATTTCTTGTAGGTCACTGGAAAAGCACTCATGCTTGATGAAATTATAAACTATGTCCAATCATTGCAGCGTCAAGTTGAGGTAAAATAATCATCTTTCAAATTATAAAATAACTTTAAAAAAATAATTGCGGTCTACAATGACAATTTCGGTTTCAAAGATTTTTGGCTCCACATTGCAAATACAATTTTGGACTTGTAGTCACATAAGATGCATTTTATCACATATAAAACTCCTTAATATTAAGATATCAGTTCCAAAACTCTTAAGTTTAGGAATTACATTTAAAACTCCTTAGTTAATAAGCATATTGTAATATATGGTCATAATATTAAGATTTCTTGCTCATTAAGTTTTTTATTTTAATTTTTGTGAATTATGTTTTTGCAGTTTCTATCTATGAAATTGGCTTCTGTTAACACCAGGGTGGATTTTAGTATTGAAAGTCTAATCTCAAAAGATGTAAGTTTAATGGCTCTAGACAATGGATTTACTTTTTAAATAAATAAATAAAAAGTGTTGCTTTTTTCCTTAACTCAAATTTGTTGACTTTTTATTTATTTATTTTTTGTAATTTCAGATTTTTCAATCAAATAATTCTTTGGCACACCCAATATTCCCGTTAGATTCCTCAGCACCATCTTTTTATGGGCAACAACATCAGCAAAACCCAGCAATTCACAATAGCATTTCTAATGGAAGTGTGACCCACAACTCAGTGGACCCATTAGATAATGGTTTATGCCAAAACCTTAGTATGCATTTAGCTTCACTAAATGGGTTTCATGAACCTGGCTCTCAGGTAATTTTTTCTTATTTTATCTTCAAAAAAAATAATAATTGAATTGTATTCTCTTTGTCAATGTCATGTTACTTCAACATATATAATTCAACAATCTCATAAAAAAACACTTATAAAATATTGATTAATGTCACGTCAATTAGTAAAACAACATACAAAATCAAATATATAAAAAAAATTAATTATAATTGTATTTTTAATATTTATGCAATTGTTAATTTGAATTGTCTGATCGAAATCGATGGTATACATTACAATTTTGTATATTAAACTTGATTTATAAAGTTAAAATATAGTCCGTTTGATTTTGATTCTACAATTCAATTTGAATTAGAATCAACTTTTTTTTTCCTATAGTTTCATGCACTTGTTTTAGCTAACAATTCTTATCCAATGATTTTGAATTTTCAGTATCCAATAACATTCTCTGAGGATGACCTCCACACAATTGTTCAAATGGGATTTGGGCAAACTGACAATAATAAAACACCAATACAATTTCAGAATTTGAACGGTAATAAAGCAAAGAGAAAAAATATATTTTAATGAAAATATCATTTTCATTAGGCCTAATTAAAAAGTTTTATGTTGACATCAAATTTTTGTCCAAATGCAGGCTCAAATCAACTACCCCTATGAAAGTTAAGCTTTATTCACCATTCATTACGCCTGAATTGAAGCTAAAGATGAATAGGAAGATTGCTGTTGTACACACCAACAAGAAATTTAATTGGAACAACCCCATGAATTATTAAGCCATTATTATTATAATTATTATTATTAGGTCTAATAGAAGCCTCTTTTGTCTTCATATTAGCCTTTTATTTTCTTTCTTATTTTACCCTTTCACTTTCCATGATTTTAATTTTTAATCATGGGGTTATTTTTTTTTTTTAAAGTATTCACTGTAAAATCTTTAGGATTGATTCTGTATTCTCTTGGTGCAAATTCTTATTATTATGGCACCAATTGTGAGATATAGTGCTAATTAATTAAAGAAGTTTTTGTACTATCTATCATTATCCCTTTTTACTTTGTCTATTATTGTATGTTTTGTGTATAATTCATACATCACATCAATCCATAAAAGAATTTTCGTTGCCCTTCATTAATTAATTTCAATAAAAATCATGTCAATTAACCCTATGCTAAATTGCACAATCTGTTTGATGTGATTCTCACTTGTGTTTGGTAACCAGCTGTAATATATATAGTGGGGTCTTTTTTAATCTACATTTTTTTTTTATTTGAATGATCATGACATTTAGTTAACTTGAGCTGGGGTCAACCATAATTTGTGGCATTTTCTTTGTGTTTTTTACATTTAGCTTTTTTAGGTTCACCAACAGAAGAAGCTTCTGTTTCTTTTTTTTTTTTTTTACTATATGAAATAAAATAAAAATCCAAAAGGATTAGAGATTAGAAGTTATAACCACCCCTTTTTTAAAAATAAATATGAAAACACAATTTTTTAATAAATATTAAAGGAATCCCAGGTTGGCACAGTGTTGAAATTCTGACTAGGCCCAATGAATAATTGAGCTTTTAATTTCACAACTTTTATAATTAATTTTGTGAATATGAAAAGGGGTTTGTAGTGGAGTTCAGGTTTGGAAAAGATACTCTTTGAGATATTAGACTAATCTTTTCTCTTAGAGGTTGTTAGCAAAAATCCAGTTTATAAAGTTTAACAAAAGATTTATGGGTACTGGTCTTATCATTTTAATATTGTTGGGTCTATAATTGGTTTGCAGGTTATTGTGATTTAATTATTATTGGAAAGATGCTTTGAATGTGGTGCTGTTTACAGAACATTGAACATATTTAATATATTGCCAGAATTTATTATTGTATAATAATATTATGTTTTTCTTTTCTTTTTTTGGGTTTTAAAGAATATAAACAAATGCAAATGGAAAGTGGTAATCTGACACCCCTGTCTCCAAAAAATTATAAACGCCTAATCATATGGCGACGTGTCAAAGGATGGATTCATATATATTTTATCGAGTATGTGAACAATCATTAAAGAGATTAAGAGACAAAACAATTACTATATTAACAATTTAATTTGTATGCATTGTGTAAAAAAAATCATGGTTGCATTTTTTTTTCTTGAAAATATTTTTCATTTAAGATCGTTTTTAGTTAAATTTTTATTTTAAATATTATTAACATTAGTATTGTTAGCAATATGCTTTAAATAGATATGGAACTCTTGAACTCTTTTATAATTCAACTCTTTAACTATTTAAACTTAATCAACAAACTAATTTTATGTCTATACTCCCACTTAACCAAGAGAAACCAAAACATTTCCATACTTATTTGCTTCACAATAAGAATGACAAACATGCACCCCATATTTAACTAAATTAGTCTTCGAATGTGTTACACAAGTCTAAAATCAGCCACACACTCATCTTTGTTATTTTGCAAGCTACACAGCTTAATAATATAATCGTCGACAATCTCTATTCTCTAGCAATGATAATTTTATCTGTAATATGATTGTCGACAATCTTTATCCTCTAGAAGTAAATATCAAATTAGACAACTTTTATTTTAGGTGACATTGCAATTATCTAGATCATTGGTTGTTTTTCATTGTAGTTTGGTTGAAGAACGATGAAACCTCAAATAATTACAGATAAAATTATTGTTGTTAAAAGATAGAGATTGTTGACGATCATATTATTGAGTTGCGTACATCCAAATGATTTTTTTAATTGGTTCAAATTATTGTTGTTTTGAAATAAATGAAAAATGAGTAGCGGTATGTATCGACGCATGCTTTGAATTTCATACATTTGTTTGTTGAATTTTGGATTTTGTCAAAATAACTTTTTTATCTAAAATTTTCAAAGTCTACAAACATTAACTTATAGTGTTATGTATGTTGACTTTCTTTTATTTACCTAATTCGAGAAATATAAATTGAGAATTTCTATGACAATTCAGTCATTTCGATATCTATCGATATATTTAATCTTTAAATTAATATTTAAATAAATTTTTCTCTTCAAAATAATTATTCTATATCATTCATATAATTATAATAACTAAATATTATTTATCAAAAGTGTCGGTAAAATAAAATTAAATTTTTTTTCTCAATTTGAATTACTCATAATAGGAAATATTGAATAATTTTACAATAAAATATAAAAATTAGTAATTATTTTGTAAACAACGAAATGATTTTTTTTTTTATGAAATGATAATCCATAAAATACAAAAGTCAACGAATAGTTTTTTATTCATAAAATGAACATTAATTTATTAGTATTTTAAAATTTTTTACCAAAACTCTTCGATTTCGATTTGTAAATGTATATATGGTAGAAACTCCCACATAAATATGTGACTCAACACTAGAGAGTTGTCAACCTATCTTGTATAAATAGATATTTGTTAGTATCACTCAAACCAGTTTTTTAGTTAATTGAATTTAGAGCAATAATAAAACAAATTGTGATGTGTAATTTTTCTAACAACAATAGTAATTAATGATGAATGCAACACAAGTTTCACAAGAACATACAGAGGACATCGGTTAGCTGCTACCCGATTAAAATACTTCAATAATAGGATTTTTCCTCTTTTTTTTAGAACATTTTCCATTTTTCGATAAAAAAAAATATTTATTTTTGAGATAAATAACATTTGTTAATTAGTCATATATATAGTTACGCTTAATTCAATAGGGTAATAATTTTGGAACTCTCATTACTCTTGACTCCGTCCCTAATTTGAAATGTTCTTTTATCTCATTTTTCTGCCTTATTTATTTGCATGTTTGCTTGTAACGTAAATCTTCTTTACTATTTATAATATGTAACAACTGAAAAAAATTTAAGTTCAAGTGACATATGGGCCTTCCATTTGCCTAATTTTAGGTTGAATTGTGTAGTTCAATTGTCATGGTCAGATACTAGAATCTATGTCCCTATAATAGAAAGAAGAGGTAAGAAAAATGTGATCTCAATGATATAGCTTTAGATTGTCCTTCTAAAATGACGAGAAAATGAGGCCCTACCAACCGAAGAATGTTTGGGAGATTTGTAAGGCACTATAATGATCATTAGGGTAGGTGCCCTACTAAGTAAAGTAGTCACTTCCCACTTTTTGTTTGGGACCCCTTCTTTCTTTCACCTTTAGGCCCCGGGGCTAAGCTAGCTACTTTAGCCACCTCAATTTTTTTATTCTTTTTTAAAATTAAGTACAGGTTTATATTTTATTATTACAATAAAATATATTTGATTATCTCAAATAAGTTTAAATAAAAAACTATTATTTAATTAATGTATTTATTTGTATTGTTTTAATAGTTTTAATCTTTATTACAATTATAAATAAAATATTTTTTCACAGTGAAAATTATCGATACATGATTAAAAATAAATTAAAAATGTAATTTTTAAAAATAGTTTAATAATTTATATTAAAAAAGATATTAATAATAATTATTAATTTAATTATAAATAAATTTAATTCTTTATCGAGTACTACTCTATTAATATATAATTTGTAAAAAAATTGAGCACTTATAGAAATTAGCATAGAACTATGTGTATAAAACTTGGTTTTGTTTTGGGGCTTTTGGGAAACTTTATATTCCTTTGTTTTGGGAGAAAAAAATAAAAAGGCCCCATAAGAAAAATCCATCATTTGTTTTACCAACCATCTATTATTTTCATGCTCTACAACTGTAAGTTCAATACCTCTCACCGTCAACTTCCAATTTTCTACCTCTCTCACATTTAAGAAATGTTATTATGTGTACAAGTTCAGTCACATCAATGCTCATTTTCTTTTGTCACTTAAATTCCATTGCACGCTTAAGCTAGCTAACTTTTGATTAATAGACCTCACAAAGTTAAAGGATATTTAAAAATAGATTAGATTGAGTTAAGTTTTGTAAAGATTGAATTTTATTTATTAAAAAAAATAAAGTGTTAAGTTTGATCCATGATTTGTCGTTGATTTTTTTTATTTTTTGAATTTGATATTTTTGAGTGTAGTATAATTTGTTAGTATAGTTAATAGATTATTCTTTATTTATATTTTTAAATTAGTAATTATTTTTTTTAAACAATTAACAAGTTAAAAGATTAATAAAATTAAATATTTTTTTCAGATTTAATAATAAATTTTTAAACACATTAATTTTATTTGAAATAACATTTTAATTCTATCTTATTATAATATGTATAAATATATCAAAAAGTAATGTAGAGTCGTATAATTAAATCATTAATGAACGTGAAAATAACACAAGAAAAATAGTTGAATTATGTATAAAACTTTTCCTTTTTTAAAATAAATAGTGTAAAACTTTTTGAAAACAAAGCTTTTAAAAAATAGATAAGGGGAAGAATAAAAAAAACAAATAATTTAGTCTGATTCACTAATAACAAGGTAGTTATGTTTAGTTTCTTCAACTTAAAGGATTTTTCACTAGAATCAAACTGATTACAAATCTATCAAAGTATAGAACTATCAACCGACTATACCCTGATCTTCTCAAAAGTTATGCATTAATACAATCAAACATTTTAAGGTGTCAATTGCAACTATAAATAGAGGATGTTGATTTTAAGCTTAAATTCCCAGTGAAAATCTTTTAGTAAAAAGTATTTTGAAAATGAGATCAATTGAATGTATTCATAATTGTTTCTTGATATTTTTGGCAGCGTGATTGTTCAATTATTTTCTTGTCTAATTTTTCAATGACACAAGAGTATTTTTATAGCAAGTTTAATTGTAAATTTAGTCCCCCCTATTTTAACCAATTCTCAAAATTGACCCGTCTATTTTAAAATCTGACACTTTAGTACCTCATTACGATTTTTTACCTAAAAATTGCGATGTGACATAGTTTAAGTATGGTGACATATGATGCATTAGTGTAGAATGATTAACACACATGAAAACCCAATAAAATCTTCTAAAAACTTAATTTTTAACTACATAAAATTTTCATTTTTAAGGGGACCCATTTTGTAAATTAATAAAAATAGTTGGATTAAAACTACATAAATTTTGTTTGACAAGGTTGTTTTATGTCCTAGGTTGTTGACCTTGTCGGAAAATTTGACATATTCCCACCCTTAGGACATATTAGTTATCCATAACTCAAGATAACAAACACGACTTCAAAATAGAACACAATCAATCAAACAAGATATGTTACTCGAAATTTTACCTATATCTATTTACTTTATATGTACTTGTGTTTTGGTAGTTCAATAGTTCTTAAAAGTCCATAACATCGTAATTAACACTCTTTGGAGAAAATAAGGAACTCATAACCAATGGACGTAGTTCCTTCCTTAGCGTAATCACTTAAAGAAAAAATGAATCATTGTTCAGAGCTAGAAGACGATCTCTTAGTTAACTCTTAAGTTTGACAGTAAATTTGGCATGCTCGATGGAACACTATGACAAAAATAATAGAAAGTTTTAATCTGCTTGATCTCGACAACAATTGACATATGCATTTATACTCTTGAAAAAATATCAACACCAAGGAACCTCCGCCATCATTAAAGAAATCAGGTCCTCCACGACCAAATGATCCATCTCATACCTTGGGAATGCCAATGATCGATGCATTCACTAGTGATGAACTAAACACTTTAATTGGGCAACCAATGATCATGTCCACGTCCTTCGTTAGAGAACAAATTAACATGGGATATATGATATCATGCATCAATTTTCTCAACAGTTAGTTGATATCTTTTAGTCAATGGTTCATAATGAGGTTCAACAAGTTAGAGTTAAGAAACAATACAAGTAAGTTATAATGACAATTCAATAAATTCCATCACTAAGGTATATCAAAATCACCAAGGTTAAGAAGACATTGCAATACAAAGTCATCTTACTAACACAACGGTAGGACCCTAAAAGATTCCTTCATATCTTGCAACAAGTACTTTTCATCCCAATGGACTCTCAACCTAGTAATTTTGTCATGTTTAACCCTAGGGGAAACCGGTTGTCAATTATACATTTAGCCAAGCTAATTTTTTATTTCGACAGGTGCATATGGCTAGAAGGACACATGGGGAAGTAGAATAACATGTCGTGTGATGGAGGACAAGCCTTTGACCTAGTAGAAGGAATTCATAGACATATTGTTGGATATCCGACTCATCAACCATGGGGAAGTTACACTACAATGTCAACTAACCCAACAACATACCTACCATTATATGAGATACCAATCCAAGCTCTAGTAAATCAAGACTAGTTGGTTGTTAATTATACAAGTGAGCAGACATGAATACTAATCGACCTTACATGAAAATCGTATGATAAATTATTTGAAATTGGTTCAAGGAAACCTTGGGGAAACACTTCACCTCAGATCCAAACCAACAAAGTTTCAAGAATACCACAGGTCATATGTGTCACCAAACAAGATGCAATCGAGGTAGGGCCTCCTAAACAACAATTGTTGGATCCCAACCTCATAGAAAATACCATCAAAAGGTACTTTGGGATATAACTAAAACCATTGGACACGTCTATGCATAGGAAACCTTATCCATAATGGGTAGACATATTGATGCATATGCTCAAGAGATATAAAAATCATGATTTTGCCACTTTTTCTGGACGATTACAATCAACAATGGATCACATTGATAGATTCACTACATAACCAAAATGAATTTCACCTGCCACAACTATTCCCATTACCATAACAAAAACAACATTAACCTGGTACTACTGTAAGCTAAGTCAGTTGACCTCATTTGAGCCAACTAGTGGATGAGTCGCAACCGATTTCTTTGAAAGATTCATGAAGATGACAAAATAATGTCTCTTGCAATTTCCTAAATCTAAAATACGCATCAATGGTTATCAATTGCATGCCCCCACCTAAAAGAGAGTTTGATAGGGAAATCTAGTTATGATCTTAATGGGTTGGCCTCCATGGCAGTACATATTGAACAATATATTCAAGAGAAACAAAAGAAATGTGTTACTTGAGTAAAAAGCCATCAATTGGTCAACATAGAGGATATAGAATAATTTAATGATGATATGTAAATCGATTCTACAACAAACATCAAGGCAGTCTAAATCCTAAAAGGAAAAAGATATTCATGTTTTGCTTAAAGGCTAAACAAAGTAAATGACATCAATATGTTAGAAGGTAAGATCAAATATCGAGTCAAATATTTGATTAATTACTCAAAGATAACTGAATTCGGTTGCTCGATGGTCATTAGACCCCTTCCCTTAAATAAATCAAGAACAAGAAATATTGTAATTGCATAATTCATATAATCACTATATGATTAAATGTATAATCTTCAAGAAAACTATTCAAAAAACTATCAAAGAAGATAAGTTCAAATTATCCGATAACCAAAGGGCAGAGATATAGTTGATATTTTCCCCTTTCCATCCATGACCATGGATATGGTTTCTTTCTATGAGCCAGCAAGCTTCAAGATAATTGAGAAAGGGAAAAAGGTATGCAATAGGTATAGAAACCCACAATTTCTTAAACAAACTCGTCATTTCATTGGATGGGGTTTCCTTTAATGATAAGGGACTATGAAGGGAAAGCCTACTAAGGTTGGCCGACACTCAAGAAGTGGTCATCATCTTCCTCAAAAGTAGACCAATCTAGTGGTGAGCTCACCTCTTGAAACCTTAAAAGTTGGGGGCATGATCATGCATCAAGATATGAGGATTCAATTGTACCTATATTAAATGATGATACTATATAAGAAGAAAAGTTAAGAGTGTCCAAAATCATAGTAGGAGATGGAAGAACTTCTTTGAAGATCATAGTCAAAGTAAACCACAAATTACAACAATTGAAGATAGTAAAACCTCCAACCAACGTACTAGAAGAGCACTGGGTTCTAAATAAAAAGTTAAAGGAGAAAACTATTGGTGAGATCCTTTTAACTAGAATCCATAAATTTAATAAGCAAAGAAACCATCACTCTCTAAAAAATAAGTCAAACACTTACAAAGACCTTTAAGGTGAAATTTAGGTGCCTAAGGAGATATCGTCAACAAAGGTACTTGAGGCTTTGTAAAATGCTTTTACTATGCTTGATATGGATAAGGTACCACTACAAGAGCCTTTACCAAAGGATTAGCTAACACTCGAGCATTGTAAGTTTTGAAACATGGTTGTTGTGGCTAAGTTTCCTAAACTTGGTGATGGAGAGTTTATGAGCCATCCTTATTGTGAAGATGATTCTATCTTGAACCTGTTGTTAAATGAAATACATATGATCCAATTAAAGAAATAGCTATTATTGACCTTATTCCATTAGAATTATGGGGCAATGAGTCCCAACCTAAGGATCTAGAAAGGGGTGTGTTTGTAGAAAAATACATAATGGACAATCTTAGTCAAAGCAAAAGAGACATAAGGTATGTTGTTTGAGAAACCAAAATTGGAAATGATTAAACATATTAAGTCCATATTAATTAAGGTGTTCATTAATGCCAACATATTATGTCGAGTCTTTGGTTATAAATAGGTTGTGTTGAATGTTATGTGATTGCTAACTCTCAAGAATTTGGGGGAAAATGTGAAATATTAGATCCCCCACCAATATGAATATGGTTGGCTAGCTTTATGGAAGTTTCCTCCATGTGTTAGGTGTTTGAATAATCAGTGTGGTGGTTAGACCTAAAAAAGAGAGGTCAACATTATTTGTAATAGATAGGAAACCCTCATATTCTTATATCTTGGAGATAGATTGAATTCACGTTGATGAATTTTTGTCTTCTACACTTCATTAGAAGCTCAAATTTCTGGGGAGGAGATAAGTTTAGAAAGTATAAGTTGACTAAAATATTTTCTCAACTAAATTTAAGATGTTTATGGTTCTTTTTTATTCACCTCATTTAATTCTTATCATAATGCCTACAAATAATGAAGAAAGGGACCTAAGGCATGCAACTTGACCCAAAAATGTTTTCAACTAAAAGCCTAGGTCACCGTACAACATTTTTATGGTTTGTTTAATGATTAATAGACCTCGAGAATTAAGGGATAATTTGGATCAATAAGAAACATTGAGAGTTGAATCTAAGGTGTTAGATGGCAGGTTCTTGAGCATGAAAATGGTAGTGGCAATGAAGATGAAGAACCTTCAAGTGTTTCGACTAAAGATTTGAGAGACCTAGCATCCGAGTCAATAGGTATAGAATCAACCATTTGAGAGAATATGTCATCTTTGGAAACAAAAAATTTTATGGTGGATGTGAACATGGGAACCCTGAGGAACCCATGATGGCCAAAGTTCGGGGATGAGTTGAAAAATAAAAACAACTCAATTTCTAGAAGTAATGAAACTATACAAAGATTGTTATGTGTGAGATGACCATGAGATGTCTGATTTGGTTAGAAAGTTTGTCGAACAAAGGCTACTAATCAAAGAAGGTTAAAATCCACAAAAACAGTTACCAATAAATTCAATCAACAATTGATGTCAAAGATAAAGGTTGAGATTGACAAAGTATTAAAGGCATGTTTAATTTAAACGAATATATATGTCAAGCAAATGTAAAATAAAGTACATGTTATAAAGAAGAATGTTCAGGTTAAAGTTTACATAAATTGCCAATGGTTGACACGTTAGTTGATGTTGCAACTAACCATAGAATTTTCCATTTTATTGATGGAAAGTCATGCTACCTCTGAATATTTATAGCTAAAGAAGACACTCATAAGAAATCTTTTATGTGTCATAGAAGCCTTAGTATATATGAGTGGATTGTCATGTCATTCAAACAAAAGAATGTTGGTGCCACATATCGAAGGACCATGAATGCCATCTTCCATGATCTCATTGGAAAGACAATAGAGGTATATATAGATCATGTGGTTGTAAAATCAAAGTACTTCAAGAATCATTTGTTTGAGTTAGAATAAGCATTAAATTGAATGAGTCTACATTGGCTCAATGTGATGTCAACCTAGTTGATGTTTGGAGTCTCGACAAGAATTTTCCTAGGATTCTTGGTACACAATAAGGGTGGAGGTGGATAAAATTAAAGACAAATCCATCTTGGAAGTCAAACCTACTACAAATAAGAAGTTACCAAGTCTCTTAGGAAATATCAACTTCTTAAGAAGATTTATTTTAATTTTTATTGGGAAGATGAAGGTTTTTCCGCTTCCACTAAGGCTTGAAGAACATGAATGAATGATTTGGGGACTTGACCAACAACAAGTCTTCAATCAAACTAAATAAGCTTAGGTCGACCCTCCTTTGATCCCATTAATACCTGGTAGGCCTCTAAGTTTTAAATTGTTGTAGGTGAATATTCTATGAGCTTCCTTTTAGCCTAGGATGTTGAAGGTGGAACTTCAAGAGTATTATATACTACAACGACAAAAATGTTGACTCATTCTAAAACTAGAAACACTCATATTGAGAAAATTATTTATGCTTGTTTCAAACTTGAATATTATATATGTGGGTGTAAGTCCTAGATTCAATCTATTTTGTATAGATGATTCGTCGTATCATAAATTAAAATTATATATTTAATTTTGGTTATATATACAAGACATCGTTTATTATGTTATTAAACGTAAAATATAATAAAGTCCTTATAATAGATTATTCATTTAATAGAACATAAAGTGTGACTTGATCATGAGACCCTATTGTATATTAGAATATTATTCTTAAAATATTTGTAGTCAAAGTATTCTTATTAATTAGGACGATATTAACGAATTGAGACTATTATGTAAGTAGATTGGTGACAACATCTCACATGTCATGGACATAAGATATCAAGTCGTCACTTAAGTATAAATATTAGGAGTAATAATTATACTCGATTGAATCACCATGAGAATGCTATATAAATATTGTGTAAGTGTCATTAGAGATTCTCATGCGACCATAGTGAGTTTTCATTCGAATCAAAGTCACTACAATCCCTACATGGGAATTGTAGTCTTCAAGGCCATCAAACATTGGTTTTAACAAGACAATCATAAAGGTGGTTATTTGGTCTGCAATAAATCATGTGGAGAGGTGTGAGTTATATACATATAATTTTTCTCACCTACGTAACAAAAATTACGTCTTAGGCCACTCGATAGAGGGAGATCGTGGAAATACATGGTCTAAAATTGACCGATATGTGATGCTGGGTCCATTGATTTTACTTGTTTACTATAGGATTGAGAAATAAAGAATTTAACATTGCAAGGATGACATATATTGTGACTTGTGTTCATTTAAGCATTTTGGACGAATGGACAATTACTTCACAATAAATAGTGATCTCAGTAAGGTGTAAATCGTATTACCAATTTTCTCAAGATTTGAATAGCAATGGTGCATTGATAGATGCTAATTATTGTTTATAATATTTTATATTATATAAACTATATATAATATTGAATTTTATTACTATTTCAATAAGGACTTATAAGAGTCACACACATAGAATTCTGACACAGAATAAATGATTAAATTAATTGATTTATTTAGATGTTAATCGTATTAAATATGATTTTTTTTAAAAATAAATTAGAGTTGACAATTAATTTAATTTAATTAATAGTTTGTATTTAATTAAAAGAGTTTAATTGGATACAATTATTTAGGACTTACTTTCAGTTGGACCTAAAATAGGAGTTTTAGTAGTTCATTCTCTATAAATAGAAAGGAAAAAAAAAAAGCACATTCTCAAGTAATTATAATTGTCATTGCCTCATAGAATGGCTAGCACCACATATTATTTTGTGCTCGCATGAATTATGTAGAGATGCCAGTAGCTTTCGCTTTGGTGATCAAAGTTAAATCATACTTTAAGAGAAATGTTTCTTGTTGGTGATTTGTCTCTTCGACGTTTCAAGAGGTAAACACATGAACCATTATAATGAAATTTTGTGCTTACGTGATCCTTGACTAAATGGATTTTCCTCTATTGAGATTGATTTTAAAAGAATTTTTAAGATTTTATCTCACGATTTCTCAACAATATATTGTCTGTAATAGTGTTGGGATTATGCAAACGTGACATTGTTTGATATTTTCTCAATAGGCCTATATTACAAGGTCAAATATTGAAATGGGCCATAAAATTGAATGAACTTGTATTAAAATATTCATCCATTAGAGAAATTAAAGGTTAGGCTATGGGAGACTTCTTGCCACCACATCCATGGGTAGAAGTTCAAGATCTATTACTCGAGCCTGACTTATTTTTCGTTAAAACATTAAGTAACAATGTTTGATGTGAAAGTTAAGAAACACAAGAAACGGGTTTGAATTGTGTTTACTGTTTTGAGAGGCTAAAACAGAAGTAAATAAATTGAACAAACAAGATAAAATTGAATGCAAAGACACAAAAATTTATCCTGATTCACTAATAACTCAATAGCCATGTCCAATCCCTTCCTCTTGAAGAATTTAATACACTAAACATATTGAATCATAAGTTACTCTTGAACACTGGTTAGTCATAATGAATGTCTTCAATCTTCTCACCTCTAACTTAGTATCATCAAATTGTTGAGGAAAAGACAACCACTACCAAACTGAATTACAAGTTCCATCAATGTCTTCTCAACTTTCAAATTAGTATCGTCAAGTCGATAAGAACAACAACAATCACTATTGGGCTTCGTTAGAAATGAATGAGTGTTTGTGTCTACTAAAAAGTTTCTCTCAAACGAGGATGTTTACAAGATAATACTTTCAGATTTCTTTCATAGCACGTAGAAACTTTTTGAATGTTTTGAAGTTGATGTGTTGTATGTAATTGTTGTGAGTTGTTATGTTGGCTTCAAAAAAAAAAGTGTTTCCTTTTATAGAAGCTTCACAGTAAGTTCTATGTCCTTCAAGGTATGGTCTTGTGTACTTCATTGTAGAATACAACTTGTATCTTTATTGTTATCAGTAGTTGAACCGTCGAAGATAAATTTGACTACTGAGCACAAAACTAAAACCCAAAAATCACTCATAGTAATTTTGAATTAAGACTAGAAGGAGAATAGGGTACATGATGAAAGGATAGAACAATAAGGGCAAGACTATCAGAGCCAACATATTTATTAGAGGCGGTGTAAATAATCAGAGGCAGATTATAAGAGATAGTGCACTGTTTGTCTTCTTAGAGGATTATGTGCATTAGATCTTTGAATTTTGTTAGAGCATTGACTTTTTTCTTGGGCGTTGTCTTTCGTCACAAGCTTTAATTTCTTCGTAGGCAGAGAAAGACAAACACTGGCTTGCATCTCCAAAGGCAACTTATCAAAGGCAGCTTGAGCATAAACTTGCTTGCTTCTTCAGAGGTAGCTGAACAAAGGCAACTTGAGCATAACCTTGTTCACTTTTTAGAGGCAGCTGAACAGAGGCAACTTGAGCAGAACCTTGCTAATCACCATTAGAGGCACTCGTATCAATTTTGTGTTTGTACCATTAGAAACAATATATCAGAGGCACTTATCCCCATATTTGACATGCAGAATGTACCAAGTCTTTTTCTTTGAATTAGTCTGATCATCAGAGGATATATCCTACACAATAATTTTGGTTTTGTAACTGCACACATAATTAAAACATTAGTATATTAAATTGTTCCCACAAACCAATTTTTTTATCAACAAAACAAGTTGGGTCAAATCACTTGAAACCAATTTTGTTCTAACATGATGGTTTAAATATCTAAAAGGGGACTAGGATATGTATCATATCTTTAATCCTAAGGAAAAATTCTTGAAATTTCAATGTTCTCTAGATCCTAAGTTTTCTAATAGTCAAGTTCAATACAAAGTTATGATTATTGGACTTAAGATAAAAACTAGTCTGGTTAAAGTTCATGACAATGTGCCAATTATAGGTGACTCCCACTTGCTCATCATGCAAGTCACTTGGAATATTAGTGCCTTTTCAAATCTCCATAGGCATTGTAAAATAGCTAAAACACTATTATGTATGTTTGTTGATGATGTAATGCTTCACATCCAATGGAGAGAATAAAGAAACTAGTAATTTTACTCAACAAGCTTATGTGTACAAGGAAATACTAGAGGGACACCAATTGGAGGATTATCAAATAGAAGGATTTGAGCTAGTGGTTGACAGCTAGATAAAGGAGCTAGTCGACTATTTGCAAGATCCATCATCACTAATTAATTTTAAGCTAAAACATAAGGCATTCAACTATGTGTTATTGGATGGTTAGTCATATAAAAGATACGTCAATGGTGTTATCTTAAACTGTATTGTTAAGTATGAATCCTTCAAAGTCATGACACCAATTATAATAGTTCGAATCATTCAACGGTGGGGAAACCAAAACAGCGCCAAGATTCTCGTTGGGGTGAAGGTAATAAGAACTCTGTGGATTAAAGGCGGCATCGTTGGATTGGGTGAAGCTTTGGCAATCGGAATCAGAAGATGAACCATTATTGTCAGTTTCCATGAAAGACGATACCGGAAATTGAAAGAATTAGGTTTTGGAAAGAGGGAATTTGGGAAAAACGCTAAATTTGGGGAAAACGCAAAAGGAAAGAACGGAAGCATTAAAATTTGGTTTAATCTGATACCATATTAGTTGGTAATCAAAAAGGAAAGTTACTGAATAGTATCTTGATTATCATTATTAGACTTAATCAAATTACAAGAGAGTGAGGTTTATAAATATAGAACCCAAATTGACAGCAAGGTACAAAATACAACTAACTAAACTAAAATATAGCTAACAACTAACAAATTATATTAATAACAAACTATATTCACTAATACCCTCCCTCAAGTTGATGAACATATAGAGGTGAGGCCAAGCTTGGAAAGAAAGGTATGAAATGGTTTTGGATCCAAAGCCTTGGTAAATAAATCTGCGAGTTGAAGAGAAGGGGATATTGGAAGGAGATGAAATAGTTGTTGTTGAAGTTTCTCTCGAATGATGTGGCAATCGAGCTCAATATGTTTTGTGCGTTCGTGGAATGAAGAATTGGAGGCAATATGTCTTGTTGATTGATTATCACAATATAGCAAAGCTGGTTTGATGTATGGAACTTGAAGGTCATTGAGAAGATATGTGAGCCATTGAATCTCACAAACAGTGGAGGCCATGGCCCGATATTCAGCTTCAGTCGAAGATCTAGAGACGATCGCTTGTTTCTTTGATTTCCATGAAATGACGGAGTCGCCTAGAAAGATACAAAAACCTGAAATTGACTTGCGTGTATCCAAGCAGCCTGCCCAATCTGAATCGCAGAAATTCTTGAATTGAAGTGGAGAAGAAGAAGAAGAAAAGAATATGCCTTGTGCTGGAGATGATTTAAGGTATCGAAGAACTTGGATGACAAAATGATGATGTTGAGATGTAGGGGCTGTCATATATTGACTTACTTGCAGAACTGAAAAATTGATATCAGGACGAGTGTTGGTGAGGTAGACTAATTTTCCAACTAGTCTCATATATGTAGTCGGATCTGGGAGTAATTGGCATGCATCCTTTGAAAACTTAATATTTTTCTGCATTGGAATGTTTGTTGGTTTGGAAGCAAGGAAGCCAGCTTCGTGTAAGATGTCTAAGGTGTATTTCCTTTGTGAAATATGCAATCCCGCCTTTGAGCGAGCGACTTCGAGTCCCAAAAAATACTTCAAGTGTCCTAAGTCCTTGATTTTGAAAGAATTGTGAAGAAAAGCCTTTATAGAATGAATTTCTGCAGCATTATTACCTGCAATAATAAAGTCATCAACGTAAATCAGTAAGGCGATAAATGTGTTATTATATGCCTTGGTAAATAACGAATGATCGGATGCAGATTGACGGTAGCTAACAGAATGTAAAGCAGATGATAGTTTGGCAAACCATTGATGACTAGATTGTTTTAAACCATACAAAGATTTTAATAATTTGCATACATGGTTAGGATTAGAGCTGGAGATACCTAGAGGTAATTGCATGTAAACTTCTTCATCTAAAGGACCATGTAAGAATGCATTGTGGACATCTAATTGATGGATATGCCAATGTTGAGATGATGCAATAGAGAGGAGTAATCTTACTGTAGTGAGTTTTGCAACAGGAGAATATGTGTCAAAATAATCAATACCTTCAATTTGAATAAAACCCTTAGCTACGAAACGTGCTTTATATCGTTCTATGGAACCATCGGCTTTATATTTTACCTTATATACCCATTTGCATCCAATGGGTTTCTTACCATGTGGGAGAGGTGTTAAAATCCAAGTATCATTCTGATTGAGTGCTACAACTTCAGATTCCATTGCAGTAACCCAACAAGGATATTTAGCAGCCTGCTTATAAGTAGTAGGCTCTTGAATAGAGGAAAGGGCAGCAACATAGGAAAAATGTGCAGCAGATAAATTATTGTAAGACAAAACAGAAGAAATGGGATATAAGGGGTTGAGCATGGTATCTGTTACAGCAGCATTACATTGAAAATCCTACAAGTACGCAAGTTGTTTTTTACTTCTTGAAGATTTTCGTATATGAGAAGGGCCTGCACTATCAGTGGCATGGCTGGTGGGAGATACAATGTCCAAATTATTGTGGATATGAGAATGTGGAACACATGAGTGTCTTGCAAAATGACTAGCATTATTATAAAGAAAAGCATCATCAAAACTCAAATAATTAGAATCATTAAAATCATAAGAAGAAGTATTAATAGAAGAAGAATGAAGAGAGATATAAGGAAATATATGCTCATAAAAAATAGCATTTCTGGAAGTAAAAACATCACGAGTATGTAAATCAAATAAAACATAGCCTTTAGTACCTAACTTAAAACCAAGAAAAATACATTTTCGTGCCCGAGGGTCTAGTTTGGATCTTTGATGAAGTAAGGTAGAGGCAAAAGATAAACAACCAAAAACCTTTAAATCAATAAAAGTGGGTGCCATGTTATAAAGCAATTCAAAAGGTGTTTTGAAATTCAAAACAGGGGTAATTAATCTATTGATGAGAAAAGCTGGATGACATAAGGCAAAAGACCAAAAAGTTTTGGGAAGTTTTGAATGAAAAAGTAAAGTTCTAGTGACATTCAATAAATGTCTATGTTTTCTTTCAACAATACAATTTTGTTGAGGGGTCTCGACACAAGAGGTTTGATGCAAGATTCCCAAGTCAAAATAAAACTGAGGCATATTAAACTCAGCACCATTATCATTTCATATGATTTTTACTTTGGCAGAAAATTGCGTTGAAACAAAATTTAAGAAGTTTTGTAGTGTAGGTCTAGCTTCTGACTTAGAATGCATAAGAAAAATCCAAGTAAACCTTGTGTGATCATCAACAATTGTTAAAAAATATTTATAATCATCAATTGAAATGTCACTAATAGGGCCCCAAATATCAGTATGAATTAGATCAAAAGCGTGTAAAGATTGACTAGAACTTAAGGGAAACGGGAGCCTAGAAAATTTTCCTAAAT
Source organism: Cicer pinnatifidum (assembly GCA_037974775.1). NCBI lineage: Eukaryota > Viridiplantae > Streptophyta > Magnoliopsida > Fabales > Fabaceae > Cicer > Cicer pinnatifidum. The sequence continues at coordinate 38,324,483 of JBBPBR010000006.1, forward strand.
GACAAAAATCACAAATGACATTCTTATTTATTGATATATAGGGAAATTTTTTACACATATGATTCAATACAGAAACAGAGGGATGGCCTAATCTTAAGTGCCATATATCAAAATAATCAGACTTCAGGCTTAAAACATGTTTATTACAAGAAGCATTAGTGTCATCTAAAGAAACGTCAGTTGATAGAAGAATAGGAACTCTTTTGAGAATATAAAGATTGTTAAGATGCTCCACAATTCCAATCATCTTCAGGGTATGTGAATCCTGAAGATTGCAAGAATTTTTACTAAAAATCATTGTACAGTTTAAATCAGTAGTTAACTTGGAAACATAAATTAAACTGAATTGAAATTGAAGTATGTAAAGAACATCACTCAAAAACAAAGATTTATCAAAGTAAATAGAACCAGAAAAATGTGCAAGAAGCGTGTTTCCATTAGGGAAAGTGATGGAAACAAGTTTTATCCTTTCAATTTTGGAATAACATTGAATAAAAGGACAAACATGATCTGAAGCACCCGTATCTAAAATCCAAATAGAGCGATTATGATAAATAGAACCTGTATTGGAAACACTAGAAATCAAGTGGGTATTGGCGGCTGTAGTAGGTTCTTTTTGTGATGAAGAAGTGGTTGAGGTCTCCTTTTTCGATGACTGAAGAAGATTAACCAAGTAATGATAATCTTCCTTTGAAATTGAAGGAAAATGGTCTTCTTGAATTGAATTGGATGATGGACCAGACTTGTTGTCAAGAGGAGCAAGTGGATTAGGATTATGATTTTTATTTGAACGATACCCAGGTGAAAATCCATGTTTGAAGTAGCAAGAATCCACTGTGTGATTGGTTTTATGGCAATGTGTGCAGAACATTTGAGACTTTGGTTGAGCACGTCATTTACCACGTCCAACTTGATGTGTATTACGATAATTAGTATTTCCAGAATTCATACTGAAAACAGCAGAGTCGGGAGGAGACGGATTGGATGCAGGTTCTTGTTGAACAACCAAAGAATATACCTTGCTATTGGAGGGTAATTTCTCTATGAGAAGAATTTGAGTGCGAATGTTGGAATAATTGGCATTCAATCCTTTGAGGAAACAAGTGACGTATTCTTGATCTTTGAAGCTTTGAACAGCGATGCTCAGGTTGCATGTGCACAGAATAGAGCAAGCACACAAAAGCGTTGGGCGCAAATCTTCGAGTTCATCCCAAAGAATCTTAAGATCAGTAAAGAAACTCGACAGATTGCGATCTCCTTGTTTAATTGAGTGAAGGTCACGGAGAAGATCGGAAAGACGAAAATGATTACCTTTGGTGAACCTATCACGTAAATCAGACCATAGATCAAAGGCAGAGTCGATGCAAATGATGCTTTGTGAAATGTGTGGTGATAAAGTCCTGGTGATCTAAGAAATCACCATGTTGTTGGTGCGATCCCAAATATCGTGATCGGGATGTGAAGAAGAAGGCTGAGGAAACAAACCGTTGATGAACTGAATCTTATTTTTTGATGAAAGTGCGTGTTTCATTGCTCGACACCAATTATAATAGTTTGAATTGTTCAACGGTGGGGAGAACAAAACAGCGTCGGGATTCTCGTCGGGGTGAAGGTAACAAGGACTCCATGGATTTAAGGCGGCATCGTTGGATTGGGTGAAGCTTTGGCGATCAGAATCAGAAGATGAACCATTGTTCTCAGTTTCCATGAAAGACGATACAGGAAATTGAAAGAATTAGGTTTTGGAAAGACGGAATTTGGGAAAAACGCTAAATTTGGGGAAAGCGCAAAAGGAAAAACGGAAGCATTAAAATTTGGTTTAATATGATACCATATTAGTTGGTAATCAAAAAGGAAAGTTACTGAATAGTATCTTGATTATCATTATTAGACTTAATCAAATTACAAGAGAGTGAGGTTTATATATATATAACCCAAATTGATAGCAAGGTACAAAATACAACTAACTAAACTAAATTATAACTAACAACTAACAAACTATATTGACTAATAGTCATGGGGAAATATAGGCATTTGTGGATCCCATAAGGTTAGTCCTATATTAAGATAGTTAATCTAATGTCATGAATATTATTGGCCTACCATAACATCAAATTGCTTATAATGTGTGGAAGGTTGTGAAGCATGTCAGCTACATAATCTTATACAAAGGACACCAATCAAGTTAATGCATTAGGATATCAAACCTTAATTGGCCTTTTAGGAGTTTAAGATATAGACATAATTAGAGAAATATATCATCAAACATCCAAAAGCCATACTTTTATTGTAATGCCTACATATTACTTTATCAAATAGGTATAAGCTCAATCGATGATAAACATTGGGCAATAAGAAATAATTAGGTTCATTCAACATGAAATTATCTATAAGTTTGGGGTTCTTGAAACTATGATCACTAATCAAGGAACTAAGTTCATTGGTGATGTTGAAGTTGTGGGATTTTAGAGAAAATGAGGAGAGAAAATAATAAGGGTTTTAATATTATTGATAATAGCTTTATGCTGACTTTATTACAATAGACTCGATACTAATCTCTATTTATAGAGAAACATAGACTAAATCCTAAATTAGGAATAAATCATAATAATAATAAGAGATATTCTAAGATTCTCTATGATTATAAATTGATCATAGAAAATAACTCAAGATACTCTAATATAATATAAAAGATATTATAAGATATTTTCTAATATTTTGACACTCCCCCTCAAGCTAAAGCTTACTAAGCTTTAGATTGTTACAAGAAAACAATACTTTGCTCCGGAAAATAATAAAAAAGATGGAAAGGCAACTCAGGGATGCAGGTGAAGTCGGAGAGAATTGCTATAAACACAGCCTAGCCAGATAGCTGGAATGATCATCAGCATGAGAGAAATTCATGGCAAGCAGTTGAACAAAGCAAGGTCTGTCCTTCTAAAAAAACACTGCATTTGGAAGCTTCAAAACAATAATATCAGAGACTCAAAATATTTAAACTTGAATTTGCTTCAAGGAGAGAGAGGCATGCTTCATGGAGAGAAAGGCAAGGCCAGTACATCTGGGACAAAGATAGGGCCAGTGCATCTGGGACAAATTGTCATGCTAAAGTGTGAGTCATGAAAATAAAAGACATCGTTAGAATAACCACCAATGGAAGAAGAAGTCATCACTAATATGATTCATCTGTGGGAAAAGGGACACAATCGGAACGATCTTCGGTGGGAATAGAAGTCACTGTTATAATCTATTAGTAAAAACTAAATTGCATGAGAAACACCAAAGAAGAAGCAGCACAACTCTAACGAAACGAAGTCATGATCGATCAACGAAATAAGAAAATGCGTTCAAAACAGGAGAGATAACGGTTGTTTGAACAATAACACATATTTCCATTGATCAAAATTTGAAAGTAAGGGCAGATCTGGAACCGTGAGGCCGAGACGAGTTCAACGAAAAAGGTCGCGTCTAACACGGCTGTCGGACATGCCGTCACGCGCAGCGAAGAGAGGCGGCGCGTGCGATGGCTTTCTGCGGTGCGCTTCAAAGAGTGGGCTGATCTGGAAGAGGCGAAGCTGATGGAGTGGTCGTTTGTCGGAAAACGTTTCCAGCAATGACGGCAGGCAGAAGTAAACGACGGCTGCGACAGTAGCAGACAGGGCAGCAGCAGCAGCGACGATTGTGGGCAGAAGTGATAGTAGTCAGAAAAAAAAAAAAAAAAAAAAAAAAAAAAAAAAAAAAAAAAAAGGAATGATCATGCTAGAAAAGAGAAACTATGATTATATTCTCAAACGGTTGGGAACTCAGCAGCGGAATAGAGGCGGGATCATTCAAGGAGGATCAAAATAGGCTCTAGATACCATGTTGAAGTTGTGGGATTTTAGAGAAAATGAGGAGAGAAAATAATAAGGGTTTTAATATTATTGATAATAGCTTTATGCTGACTTTATTACAATAGACTCGATACTAATCTCTATTTATAGAGAAACATAGACTAAATCCTAAATTAGGAATAAATCATAATAATAATAAGAGATATTCTAAGATTCTCTATGATTATAAATTGATCATAGAAAATAACTCAAGATACTCTAATATAATATAAAAGATATTATAAGATATTTTCTAATATTTTGACAGGTGATAAGGTGGTGGCCTTTGAACAAAATTTTGGAATAAAGTTAATACATTATTCCCTATTTTATGCTCAAGCTAATCAGAAACATAAGCTACTAATCGTATTTTGATCACTTATTCAAGAACAACATATAAGATTAACCTTAAAATTGGCATAAGACACTAAAAGAAGTTTTATGGGTTGTAAGAAATTATAAGTCTAGTGTCACATGATTTACTCCTTATCGACAGACCTATGGTTAGGATGCGGTGGTTCTTTTGGAAATAAATGTCACTTCACTTAGAATGCCAAGCAAAACAAGCTATGTTTAGAAGAATAAAAATAAGCCATGTTAATGGAAATAGATTCTTTAGATGAAGATCGGGTCAATTCCCTAACTAGAATTGTAGAATTGAAAAACCAAAGCAAAAGATGGCTAAAGCTTACAACAAATGAATTAAGCTTAAGATATTCATGGAAGGTGAATTGATTTAGAAATCTATTTTTTCAATTTGGATAAAAGATCTGAAATACTGAAAAATGATTAACAAGTGGAAATGACCTTTTATTGTTGATAAATATCTTAGTGCATGTGCTTATCGGCTAATTAATATGCAATGTGGAGAATTGAATAAAAGCATAAATGGAAAGTATTTGAAGAAATACTATTCTACTATTTGGGAAAGTATAGAAGAACAAAATCAAATTTCCTTTAATGTTTAAAATGTTGAAAGCCATAGTCTAGCTATCTAACTAAATTAAAAGTACATGGTGAAGGTGCTAGAAAACACAAGCAATGAAAAATTGAATTGTACTTACTATTTCTGAACACTATTTGTGTTGCTTAAAAAAAATATTCTTTATCAAAACATCAAACTTATGATTATAAATTAGTATAAGTAAAGTAAAGTTTAATCATAAAGAACTTAGATTAATTATAGAGTAAAGATAAAGAGGAGACACAAGTGTTTTTATACTAATTCACAACAAACATTTTCTACAACTAGGCATCCCCTTGCAAAGAGATTTTGCATCAGTACAGTCGATGGCTTAATCCACTATTAAACAATAAAATACTAACACTATATACTTTACCTCTTCATGCTTTAAGTATTCTTCTTTTGCATTTCCAGACTATCACCATCGTAAGCCTTTCTAATCTTCTCAAATTTCTAGCAATTCGTCGTTGACGTTTATCAATATTCTTACATCTCTTGAGGTACTTCTTGTGAATAAAAAGAGTTGTTGTCATTATTAGACTATTTACACCAACTCCAATTTGTGTTTGAATTGACATAAAGTCTATTTTTAGAAATCTAACTCTCAATAAAAGAACATCACATTTCAAACCCTATACCAATTCAAGAGTACAAACATCTTGATTGATTCACATCTTGATTTTTCACTCCTTTTTCTTTTAATTTATTCTACACCTTTTAGACAAAAATTCTTTAGATCATTGTCTTTTTCTTAGTTCTTAATGACACCATATGAAGAGATGTTTCTATTTTGACACTAAAGAATAAATCGATTGGAAATACTATCGTTGGAGATCTTGAATCACCATTTAAAACATACCAATATTCATCTTCATATTTAATTCAGCATATGTCGATTTAAGACGACAAAAACATCAGATGATGACATTTTCAAAGGATCTACATTATTACTTGCATTTAATTAAACATTTGAATGAATGGACAATTACTGAACAATATATTTTGGTTATATATCAGTTAAAATCATATCACTGATTTTTTCATGATTTTAGTATCAATAATGTATTGCTAGATGTCAATTATTCTTTTAAATATTTAAAATTATATAAGAGATATAATATTTACTATTATTTCATTGAAAACTTGTATGAGTGTTTATTTCTTGATTTCCCAATAATGGTATCAGAACTTCAATTTTAGTTATCTTAAATCCTATATGATTGTTTATCTTGTTTGTTAACGATTTATTATTGAGTAAAATAAGTTTT
>JBBPBR010000006.1:38334117-38356749 GCA_037974775.1 Cicer pinnatifidum
TTATTAAATTAATAATTTATTATTTATTATACAAGTAAATAAGTAAATAAATAAACGGCAATAAATAGTTGTATCTTTTTAATATATAAACTTTAATGAATAATAAAGTATTTTGAATGAAAAAATTATATAAAAAAAATATCTTAATTTAGTCTCTCACTTATATAAAATAAAAATGTCGTGTTAATTCTTCACTTAATTAGTAAAAAATGATCAAATCAGTGATTTAGTCCATCCCAAAAAGTTTATCACGTCAGATTGATATTTTGAAATTTAGTATCAGATATCAATTAAGTTTTTCCCTAAAATTGTATATGTGGGGTCTAGTAATTTGATCCATAATTACATAATCTTTTTGTAAAATAAAAATTACACAATCACTAATAGAGCCTCTATAATTAACAAATACATTGGGAAACTTGACGAAACTTTTAAAAAGTAAAAGAGTAACTTATGTCCGTTGGGGGTGATTTTCTATTTTATATTTTTGAAATTTTAAAAATCAAAATAATTTTCGATTTTTTAAGTTTAGTATTGGTTAACTTTTAATTTTTATTTTTTGTCCGAAAAGTTTATTATTGACATAAAAATAAAATATTTGAAAAAATAATTAAAAATGAAAAAATAATAACTAAATCTAATAATCATAAAGACATACAAATTTGTTTATTTATTTTAAAAATAAAAATACTTTAAATATTATAAACTTATATTTTAGTAATAATTGATCGATGGCGATTTTGATGTGGTCGGTGTGAGTCAGAGTGGTATCCCCTTGTAGTTAGAGATGATAATATGTTAGGTCATTTGTTACAGACCTATGACCTAGTCTACTTATGATCTGACCTGATATAGTCTATCTAATAAAAATATTAGATGCAGACTATTTTTAAAGTCTATTTATTTTAATAGGTCAAACTAAAACTTATAAAAAAACTTATTAGACCTAACAGGTCGACATATATATATATATATTTCATTATTTATTAATATTATTTTTTATTATTATTTTCAATTATAAAGTCTATCAATTAAACAATAACTCAATAGTCATTCCATATTTCGTAATTGTTCCATATTATTCCTGTTCTTTTTTTCCTTTGTTATTTTCAAGTTGAATCGTTCATCTTATTATATAATTATTATACTATATAAGATTTCAACATTTACTACTACAATTTTTTTTTTCTTTTATCTTTGTATTTCTTTAGTAAAGTTAGCCTTTGTAAAATCTCTTAAAAATCTTTTAGAAATTCCATTGAAGTTGTTCTAATTTTAGGTTTTATAAATAAAAATAAATCTTAAATCAAAGCAGTGTATGCGAATTTGTAAAATAAAAATGCATCAAATATGTGCAGTCCCTTTATAAGTGTTTCAAAGTTGATAATAATATTAATTATATTATTACTAAATATCTCTAAGTTTGTTTGAGATGTAATAATGAATGCATATGTTTTAGAAAAAAATCTATTATTTTAAATCAAAAATTATTTTTTAGGGTTTAAAAGAGGTTTATTTCAGGTTAATAAAACTTTTAAATGTTTTAATGTAATAAGATTTTTAAATAGAGTTTCAGGCCTATGATAGACTGTAGGTCAGACTTAGGCCTAAAATATTAATCGTAGGCCTGACTCAGTCCTTTCAAAGTTTGGTCTAACCTGACCTATTACCACTCCTAGTTGTGGTCATTGATATCGATCTGTGTGGGTGGTCAACAAGGGGTTGGGGTGGTGCCCAACGAGACTTCGAACTATGGCCAGTGGGGTTGGACTGGTGGTCAAAGTGATGGTCAACAATGGTCATCGTGGTAGCTGTCATAAATATATTGAAAAATACAAGAAATGAGATGTTTGAATTGTGTTTACCATTTTTAACTTTTTCTTTTAACATCAATTTTTTTTGAATCAATCCTCAACTGATTTTTTTTTATCCAAAAATCGATAAAATGTAAAAGTAAATCGAAAGACGGTTTGAGAAATGAGGCAAAGGGAAAAACAATTGATAGTGGAAGATGAGGATATTGGGGAATATTTCATCTTTGACGCAACAATTGGCCCACCACCACATGGAATGACCTTGAAGATAAATTCTTGGAGTAGTATTTTCCCCTAGTGATGTTCGTGAGAAAGAAGCAAAAAAATTTCAGGTTACAAGCATAAAGAAGGGGAATCTCTTCGTAAAACTTACAAGAGGTTCAAGAGTTTTCTAGTAGGATGCCCAAATCATGGTTATGACGACATTGCTCAGATGAAAATTTTATGTAACAGCTTGAGGCCAAGTTATAGAGTTGTGTTGGATATGACAATAAACAATTATCTGAATTATAAAACCACATTAGAAACACGAAAAATAATAGATATCATGGCATCAAAGAGTAGACGATGTTGTACAACATAGGTGGTAATGGGTCAAAAGGTGGTATCTTGTAGATGAATGCTATGGTACACGACCGATTGATCGATTGAAGGGAAGTTGATTTCAAAGTAGATAGAAGAAGTCATTTCTATTGAGATAAAGAAATGAATGAAAACTCTATACAACTCCAAGTTGCTTCTATCAAATTGTTAATACATGAAAGTTGTGATTTTTATGGGGGAGTACATAAAAATAGAGCTTGTTAGATTTATGAAGATGACAAAGAAAAATTGGAGAGGGTGAAATTTGTGGACAACAACAGGAATTTAAATAATCCGTACTCCAACACATAATATAGGATGAAGAAATCATTCAAACTTCTTATTCCACAAGGTAGCCCTCAAGGCCAATAGGAAGATCCATAAAATCAATACCCATCCTAAGAAGATGCATGGGATAGTACTATTGAGAAATTTGCAAATAACACAAATTCTTTCATTGAAGAGTCAAGAGTTGTCCATAAAAATCACATGATGTCACTAAATAATCTTGAGACACAAATGGGACAAATTATCTAACCACTTGCACAAAGGCCATCAAGAAATTTACCAAGTGACGCATTTCGTAACCCAAAGAATAATGTCAATGTAGTGACGAACGAGAGTGGGAAAGTGATTGAGCCACAACAATCTAAAGAAAAAAAAAGGGTGGGAGTGCTTCAACACCAATGCAATTTGAAGAAGTTGTGAAAAAGAATGTTACACAAAATCAGATGAGGAGGATAATACAATTTGGGAAGGTGGAATAATATGTTGTTCAAAAGAATGAGGCTTTTCCAAAGCCAGAAATCAAAAGTTCCATTTCCGCAAAGATTGGAAAAAGAGGAAACCAAAAAACAATCTCGTAAGTTTCTTAATATTTTCAAAAAATTGCAAATTAACATTCCTTTTGTAGAAGTAATAGAACAAATGCTATTATATGTCTAGTTCATGAAGGAGATCCTATCAAAGAAAAGAAAGATCAGTAGTGAAACAGTAATGCTTACTAAGGAGGGAAATGTCACTCACCTCTTATGTTGAGTTTGTATAGTGTCTCTATGGGTTCAATAAGTATTCTTTATTGTACCTCTTTAAGCTACTCCACTAGAATTTTTTTAATTTTCTCAATACGTAAGGAAACTTCATGGTTGAAGAATGGAGTGTTCAATTGTCTTTTTAGGTTTTCCTTTATCAAAAGGAGTTTTGTCATTTCTTGTGTTATAACCCGCTTTTCTCGGTAAATTATTTTCTTTTTAAAGAGTTATATGGAAGAGAACCCTTTAAATAAATAAGTTGAAAATAAACTTTACAAGGTAACCAATATCATTTCAAATAAACCATCTTTATTTCAAATGTAATTTTACAAAAAGTTAAATTGTATACCAAAAGAGGTTATCAACCTTGATATGCAACTATCTCTAAGTTGATCACAACACGCTTAAAAACTCATTAGGTACATCACGCCGTTTGTATGGACTAGCGGTCGACACTATGACTCTACTACGCTTTCATCGTCATTTTAAACTCTTTAACCAAGATTGAAGCATTAAACACACACAAATCACACATTCTCCACTTAAACTTAAATTCTAAACTCTTACGATTATCATTTATGACATTTAATCATAATCATATCAATCACCTCTCATCTCTAAATTGTGTCAATCCGCTAGATTGACAATACTTTTAGTTAATAAAAAATAAGACAATTTACTTCAATAATTCTTTTTACCACAATATTAATTCGATTATTAAAATAATCAAATTCAATATTCTTTCCTCGTAAAAGATTAGTGAAACATAAATCAAGTCTTCAACTACCCAAGAACTCGAATTTCAACTATTTTACAAATAGGCAAAATAAAAGTATTTATTATGCGCTAGATTTCAATTTTTGCCTAATGAATCTCATTTATTAATTGTAAAAAAAAAAAAAATTATTATCTTGTTGGTACCACTGATTTTGACCTTTGGTATAGCAAAAGAACTCATTTTGATTTTGTAGCCTACTTTGATGTCGATTATGTTGGGGAAGCTATAATAGGTTGGTCATGTAGAAAATAAAACACAACTGCCTTGTCAACAACTGAAGTTGACTATGTCTCAGTTGCAAATTATTGTTCTCAAGTCTTGTGATAATACAAGTACAATAAGACTATAAAAAAAACCCCATTCAACACTCAAGATTAAAACATATTGAAATAAAACACCACTTTATTAGAGATCGTGTTAACAAAAATAAAGTTGAATTAATCTTTGTTTACACCAAAAATCAACTTGTTGATATTTTTACTAAACCTCTCATTGAAGATAATTTAAATTTTATTAAAGAAAACTTAAAAATCATCAAAAATCCAAATGATCACTTTTAAAAAGTATGACCAAATCGTTCGGACCAATAAGGAGAACGTTTTCCATTCCTTCTTCTTCACATCAATCTTCGTATCAAGCCCAAGGGAATTTAAAAAATTTCAAATTTTTAATTCACACAAACAAGCAAGTAATGGTCTTTTCCTTCATTCAAAAAACGGCTACCATAGCCTCATCATAACCTATTTTCCTCCTTCCCAATATCCCTAGTCACTTCTCAACCACCAACTCCTTTATACCCATGTGTGTCACTATTTGCCTCATCTCTTCCCAAAAATCAGTTTCTTCTTCTTTCATCAAAACTTTTGTACTCTCATCTTATGCAACACTTATTTTAGTTTTCTTCATTTTTTTCGCTAAAAAATATGGCTCGCACCAAAGCTTTTGCTATAAAAAATCTGACTTCAAGAACCCCATTTCTCTCACCATCTCATTCTTGACCACCATCTCCACCACCACACCCTACCCCTCTAGAAGTTTCTCCATCAAAAAATACATGTTCTGACTATCTCTCATCATCTTTGAAAATCAGTTCACCTCCTATTTTGTTCGCCCTTCTCACCACCATACTCCCACTTCACTTCCAATGTATTCTCCCTAACACCTGTCAAGCACCACCACATCTCTAGAAAAATAACTCAAAAAACCCAATCTAACAATCCTCCAACAAAACAAAAATAAATGAGAATCATGGATGGTGTTCGTACCTCCAACAAATCCAAGAGTGTGGACGCAACAATATATACCATCTATGATGATGACTCTATTTCAAAATTACCACCAAAATCACCATCAAAATCATCAAAACCCTCTACATCATAATCATAAGAACTCTCTGCTCCAACATCAAAATCCTCCAAACCATATACTTCACCAAGAAATCCAAATCCTTTCTTCAACATATCCTAACAAAGTCACCCTCAAAATCAACAAAATTATCCCCTACTTTATCTCATTTTTGGCCAAACAAAAACTGAAAAAACTCAAACAGCTATCACCGAAAACCAAAGGTGTAGAATACTCTCCTTCTAAAACTATTCCACCAGAACGTTCTCCACTCATTTCAACTCCACAAGAACGTTCTTCATGCAAAACTCAAGCCCAACCAAAACTTCATAAGAAAACATCTTCAAAAATTCTTATCCTACCTCTACTCTCAACCAAATACCAGAAAATCCTTCAAGACAAATAGAATGAAAAACTCATTGGAATTGGTCTAGTATTTGTGTTTGATAACCTTCAATTTGAAGGAATCTCAATCAAACAATACGTTGACGCTCTTGGCAATTCTGAGTTCCTAGAAATTTCATACTTTTTCTATCATGAAGTCATTCATGCTTTCTACTGCAAAGCTCAAACCTCTCCTAACAAAGCTTTGTTTGTCTCCACCTTAAAAGAGGTTGAAATATGTCTCATCTTGCAATCTTAGTTGAAATGCTGCATTTATCCACTAAAGGGCCAACCATCTTTGGAAAAGATTGGTATTATGTTCTAAATGTCAACAAAGATACATATTTTAATGAGATCTTTATTCTTGGCGCAACCAACTATGTGTTTGCGGATTTGAAAACCTTTCCCAATCCTTCCCTATTGTGGCAGTCACGAATGTCTCTGACAATGATGCTCTAATCATTTATCATCTCCTTTATTGCCAAAAACTCAACCTTCTGTATATCATCATACATAAAATGATTGCCACCACCAATCGAGATTACAAAGGAATATTGTTTCATATGGTATAGTTCTCACCAAAATTTTCAAATATTTAAATGTCGTTTTCAAAAATGAAAAATCCATCATCAAAATTCTTTTCCAAAAACATCTCCCACATGAAGAAAGATTCATCGCTCCCACCAAATTTGTACATCCTTCAAGGTCAATCACCTTTGTCACTTGTTTCCAACAAAAAATAAAGTGTCCTAAAAGGAAAACATCCTTAAACCTAAATACTCACAACTTTGGAGTTAACATTCCTCAAGAACATTCTCTAATTCATCACAACATTCTTCTTTTCACTACCACTCCATGTAAATCAACCCCACCTACAAATACTTTTGCTTTTGATATTCCAACACCACAATCACTTCAAAATACAATTCTTCAAAGCCATCTTTGCTCCCAAATTAATTTTGACAAAACATCTCAAATGGCTTAGGCTTTTGTTTTCCCATAAAAATTTATATCTTCCATGTATGACATTAACAAATACCTTGCTTTTCATGATATGGGCCTTTATGGTTCCTCAATTTCTCACACACAGTCCATGTCCAACATTCTGCTACTAGTGGCTCATCTTTTGCCACATTGACTTCCTTTTGCACTATAGTTGTTCCTTCTTTTGGAAACACTTCTCAAACTTCTCAGCATGTGGATGAAGATCCTCGTCCTCCAAAATAAAGAAGGACACTTCGAAAACTCTTAAGGATATTCCTAGGATTTTTACAATCCTTCAAACTTTATTTGATAGGCCAATCCATCAAGATAACGAAAATGTAATCTTAATGGATTGGATGGTTACCCAACTAGCTCCCATGTTAATTAGGACTCGAACCACCTCTTCCTAATTCGCCTCCAACCTTTCCAAATCTACCCAAGCCCTCCATATATTCATCCTTTGATGGGTCTTCTCCATTATTATCCTTTTAAAATTGTCTTCCCTAAGGATTTCTCGCAACCCTTTTTCATGTGACAAAGAGAGAGAGAGAGAGAGAGATAAGAGATAAGAGATAAGAGAGAGAAATAGTCATTAGATCTAAGAAATATCTTTTAAATTTAAGAAGTATTTTTTATCTCATTAGGTAATTCTTTGTTTTCCCTTTCTTTTTTTGTTTTGTTTCAACCAAATGTATGAACTTTGTGAATATTATTTATGAGGTAAAAATATTTTGGTTCAAAGTTATCTATTAATAGATGCAAAAATTGAGGGTGAGCTTTTTAATGAATGCACTTTATAATATCATAATTAAATTAAAATTAAAATTAAAATCTAATTAATATGTTTGTCATTATCAAAAAGAGGCAGATTGTAGAGGAAAAATCCCAAGTCAAGTGGTTTGAAGATAAACTAACAAGTTAATTAATTTATAATCATGATTCAGATTGCGTTTCTATTTAACTTGTTAATTTGAGTGAATTATTCAAAGATAGGTGATCAAGTACACTCTTACAACAATCAATAATCACACCATGATATAAATCAAAGCAAATAATGCCTTAATCGAACTGAAAATTGATAACAAGATCATTCTTGTAATCAAGAACATTTTGGTTTATAACAAAATCATTTTAGTTTATAACAAGATCATTTTGGTTTATAACCAAATTATTTTGGTTTATAACAAGATCATTCTGGTTTACAATAAGATAATATTTTATCAAGATCATTCTGGTTAGTTTGTTTTAATGACATGAGTATAATGAATCATTCCCTACAGTCCAAAACTTAAGATAAACGAATATTAAGACTACTCGGAATAATACTTAAGCCTAATAGTCTAACTAAAGGCCCAAAGAAGCAAAATAGAATCAAGATCATTCTCCAGATTGATGAACTATGAAAAAGTATTACTAGGACAACAAGGATGAAAAGGACATTGTTGTTGCACGTTTTGCAGAAAGCCTAACATGCTTTTAAGGAAAAGAATTGACACCTGACAGTGGCTAAATCATTCAACCATGTTTTTCATCCAACACAAAACCAAGAACGTTCTGGTTACAAATGAGAACGTTCTAGATTAAATAGCGCACATGACTGTTAAAATCACTCTAATAAGATGTTTGTCTTTAGGTTCAGTTACTTCTATAATGAACCTTCTTCGTGCCTATAAAAGGAACACCAAGATGAAGACAATAACAAGAGTTTTTAGTGCAATCAATTTATTACTAAAACAATCATATCAGAGCAAACAAAACTCTTAAATTGAGCAAAAACTCCAGTTCTCTTATATTATATCCAAGGATCTACTTATTGAGTTACTGCTGATAATCAATCTCAAAAAAGTGTTGAGTATATTTTGATCCTACAACCTTCTATCATAATTCAATTTCAAACTCAAGTTTATTTCTTAAGATAGTTTAAGTGTATTGTAAAAAGCCTTTTGGTGTTTAAAAGGTAACTTGTAAAAATCCTTTATGGACTGTAAGATAACAATAAAAATACTTTCAAGGTTGAAAGGTGAATATTGTAAGTGATCAAGGAAGATTGTGTGAAAGCAACAATGTTCTTGTATGAAACACATTAGTGGAAAAATTCACAAATTATGAGAACTGGACGTCACCCGCCTTGAGTTCTAACAGAAAAAAAAAATAAAAAAAAATAAAAAAAAAAATAAAAAGA
Organism: Cicer pinnatifidum; assembly: GCA_037974775.1. Taxonomy (NCBI): domain Eukaryota; kingdom Viridiplantae; phylum Streptophyta; class Magnoliopsida; order Fabales; family Fabaceae; genus Cicer; species Cicer pinnatifidum. Next base: position 38,343,217 of record JBBPBR010000006.1, read on the forward strand.
ATGGCGAGGATTATGTCCCATTATCCCTCGAAAACGGGCACATGGATCAAAATAGGAATACGTACTATAAGGTAGGCCTTAATAGGAAAGCATGCCAGAAGGATTGGAGAATCCTCGAAAAGTTAGAGCTTTAAAGAATCTTATTTCTTTAAATCAACCAGACATAATTTTTCTTATGGAAACTAAGAAAAAGGAAGCTAAAATGTTTCGTCTTAGAAACGTGGCATGGATTCAATGGTAGCAGTGGATTCTGATATATATGAAAAACATAAAGCTGGTGGAATTTCCTACTTTTGGGATAATTGGATAAGTGAAAATCATGGTATGAAAGTTATCAGTAAAAGGTCTCACAATTCGGTTTATGAAATGGTTGAAGACCTTATTGATCAGAATTTGAATAGGTGGAAAATAGAGATCCTCAATCAAAATTTCCTAAAGTTTTGAAGCTTCTCAAATATGTCGTATTCTGATCCCTTGATCCTTTGTGTGGGCTCCTGAAAAAATATGGTGGTATATTGTTGAGTCTTATAACAATATATAATTGTATAAAAAAAATTATTCAATCGCTATTTTAAAATATTTCTATAAAAAATTGATACTTTTAACCACTCAAAAAAATTCCTATAGAATTAAAAAAAAATACTAAATTAAGTAAATATATTTTTTTTATAGACTAATTTAAAATATCCTAATTTTATAGGAACTAAACATTGTTTAATTCTTCAATATCCAATTAAATTATGCAGTTAACACTTTTTAAACAAATCAACCAACCAGATAAGATATTTGTTGCAAGAAGTTATTACTAATTATTAAAAGCAAGGATACAAACTAATATTAAAATTCAAAATTGCTTGTCCTATTTTCTGCTATATATGTGTTCCCTTTTGGCCCACAATTGTTATAAATGAACCACAATTTTTTCAATTGTTCCCTTTGATATGATTATCTATCTATATGATGATTAAGTAGTAATAATAACTAAATTGGATATAAGAGCGCTAATATAGACCCAAAAAAAGGAAGAAAAAAAAAGCGCTAATTATATTCATATTGTTTAAAACGACTACGGGTTAGTTTGTTAATATCTAGCAAAATCTTATGATGAATACTTTTCAATGATTTAGATGTCAAAATCAGCAAGGAATACAATGTTCTACACTCAATAATAACAATGGCTTTCTCTATAATTAATTTGCTTTTGTAATAATGATAGTTTCGGTTTACGTTTTCTTAATTTTTCAAATAACACATCTATGAATAAATTATTAATTTTAAAAAGTAGAAAAATTTAAATTTCAACTTCCAAATCATCTTATTTAAATCTAGAGATTAGAATTTAACTATTAAGACATCTTATTGTAAATTGGCGCTTCACATTTGTGACATCGGCCAAATCTAACCGTCATTGGAGAGTGATATTAGTGATCGATCATTTTCTTCTTCATAAAATTTATAAAAATAAGGGTGCTATAATAAGTGTCTTTCAGGAAACCACACTTATTAAAAATTAAAAAAAAAATTAAAAAAAATTACAATTTAAAAGTTAAAAGTTAAAATCACTATCTACAATATATTTTTAAGATAAAGTTTATATATTTAGGTGTTTAATAAATATCTTTGGGAAACTTAAGAGCATCTCCTTAAAAATAAACATATCCAAATAAAAAAATTAATAAAAATAATAGAGTAAATGAAACAAAAATAATAAATGATAATACTCTAGCATTTAAAGGAATTTAAATAAAAAGCTATTATATACAATGTGTAACAAAGTATAATTGAGAATATAATGAGTGTCCTAATTCGAAATTCTTAAATGGTCAATTAATGTCTAAAAATAATTTTGTCTTTAGTTAAATAGAAAAAGGGAGTTTCAAATCAACTAGAGAAAATGGGGAAAAGACATGCATCCCATGCATCTTTTTACTCAAATAAATGAAGATGAAAAAATTAGAGAAAATGGGGAAAAGAGAAATGTGAAAGCAAGAAGAAGTATAGAGAAAACACTAGCTCCATTGCATGTCTTTTTTAAATTATCGTATATTCAAATCAAATATCGTTTAATATGTTAGTTAAATTTCCAAGTGTTTCTTATAGAAAATAATTTTGACGTATCTAAGTTAAAATAGGTATAACATAAACAATAAGAATCAATTTTTGAGTGAAACCAATTGGACTTGAGAGCATATTTATATTACTTTGTTAATGTAAAGTTTTATAAATTTATCTTAATTTTATAAATTTTCATGATTTTATGAAGTCGATTGTTCTGTTTTATAAGTTGCCCTGCATTAGTCATCCTAAAATATCTATTTCGTGAGTTAGGAAACTTGTTTTTTATCGAAACCAGTTGGGTATGAAGTGAAGCATATAGAGTTTTATCTTGTTAAAATATATGACTTTATAAATACACAAATTGCTTAGTAGTATTATAAATAGAGTTATTCTATCATAAGATTTTTATATAATGTTGTTGATTTTATAATATCAGAACTTGAGTTATATAGATCAGTTTCGAGTGAAACTAATTGTATTTGAAAGTTTTAATTTAAACTTTTTTCATAAAAGTTTGACTCTAATACATGGTGTATTTGTGTTTGTGTATAAACTTATTTATATATTCATATGATTTCTACGTCAAGCGCATGTTCAATTATGTAAACTGAGTAAATAGTTATTCGTATGTTATAATCAGATATACACTATATACAATATTATTATTATTATTATTATTATTATTATTATTATTATTATTATTATTATTATTATTATTATTATTATTATTTCAGAATTTATTTTTATTAAGGACTAAAATGTATTTTTAATTATTTTTAGAGACTTAATTGGATCTTTTAGAATTTCTCATGGACAATTTGACCCAATTTATTTTTCTTTTGGACCAAAAAATATTTTTATTTTTTTCAATGATTAAATTGGGCCTTTCAAAATTTCTCAGGGACCAAAATGAGATTTTACTCTATCTTTAAATTACAAGAAATATTAATTAATTTTTCTCAAAATACTCCTAATTTAATGTAAAAAATAAAAAGATGAACTATTTCTCTTTTTTAATAATTAAAAGATGATTTTAGAAATAACATATACATTATTAATAAATTTAATATAAAAATTACTTTTCTTTATTTTTTGCATTGATCAAAGGATTTCTTATAGATAGACATAGTGTTTTCTATATTTCAATTTTGTTGTTGAACTACAAATTGTTTGAAAGCCATAATTCAATTGATAAAAAAGAAAACGTGTGGATGAAGTAAATTGAAAACCGTGCATAGCATTGTCAAATGTGAGTTACAGCAATCTATATATTTTACTCTAGCTGCTTATAGAAACACAAATCGTTGCATATATTTAGGTGACAATTTTATAGTAGGGGGGATGTATGTCTCAAGTTGTAAATTTGTAGAAGATTTACTTAGCTCTTCAAACCGTTGACAAGCAAGCTTAACCATGGTTCATATATTATAAATATTAAGATTTATCTAAACATATATAGCATTAGCCCCATGTACCTAACCAATATCAGATTTAGATTTAGAAGTCTAAATTGATATTGGGCCTAAATTTTAGTGTAAGGTTACTAAAGTAATTCTTAGGTCATATGGACCTAACATATTTAGTGAAAGAAAAACATAAATGTTGATTGACTTGTTAATTTTAGTTTATCTTTAGACATAGACAATTGTATTGTTTTAGAATCTTCCCTAATTGAGGTCCCTAAATTATTTTTTTATAATTTATGAGAGGTTTGTATGCCTAGGCATGTTTGACTAGCTGTTTAGTTTGTTTTTTGGGCTTTGGCCCTTTAAAAAAAACATTCATCTCAATATTAATTAAGTTTGTGGATTATGTCTAGAGTGCACCTACGATACAACTTATCGAGAAAAAAATTGAATAACAAAGTCAGTAAACTGTACAAGCATGTGCTTAAATTATGACAATAAGTGAATATAAATTTCTAGCTTGACCCTGATAAGGTCAGTCCATTGTATATTTTTCAGCATATAACATTCATAACGTAGCGTAATAACTTTGCTAATTGTTAGTGAAATTTATTAAATCTAAGTGTATAACTCCCACAGTTCCTAATATAAGAAGAACAAAAATCACAAAGATTTCAAATTATACTCACAGAAATAAATATTTTATATCTATAAAATAAGGTCATGAAAATAACAGAGATATTTATCAAGTCTTTAAATTATTGTATGTGTTCATTTTCATCAAAGGTCACAATTTATGTTGTGTTACTACTTAGTTGGTCGATCGACTACCAACAAGAGATCTTCTTATAGCTTATGAAATTAATTGAAAAAACTTGTTGAATCTGTATACTATTTCATATGTCTATATATATATATATATGCATTCCTATTATAGGAAAGTCAACTATAAAATCAATCTAAAAAATAAATCGGTGAATCTAATCATTAATTCTTAACTTAATCAAGAAATATGATATTTGCTAGCTATCATATTAACTCTCTCCCTCGAGTTGATGCATAGATATCACACATGTTCAACTTGAATAACACTAAATCGAATTAACCGTGATGAACAACATGTGTCATCGTATCAGCTAGTTGTTATGCACTTTTAATACAAGGAACCTTTATTCTGCAAGTGTCCAAGTTATCCTTGATGTAGTTCCTATCAATTTCAATATACTTAGTTTGATCATGTTGTAGTGGATTATTTGCAATCTTAATAGTTGTCGTATTATCACAAACAAGTATCGTCGGTTTATCTGAATAAAACCCTATTTCAGTTAAGAGAAACGCCTAGTTACGTGGGTATAAAAATTGTGATAATAACGGAAAAATATTCCTAAATTAAAATATTTAAAATTGGGCAAATAGTATCTTATCTTGACATAAAGTACGATGTAGACATTATGTCTACTTATACTTGATCTACTAACCTAATCGAAGAAAATCATTCTTCTCAAGGGAGGTAGGACTCCTCATCTCTCGACGTTCCCAACGGTCTCAGTATCTGAAAACAACACTTTAATGAGATACAAAATCCCAGGGAATAATACACACAATTTTAAAACAAGTATTATTCTCAGGCGGAGCGGTAACTGGAAAGTCGATCATGGCATCCGCCTTCATCCAAAAATATTCTTTAGAACTATTCGTGATATAACTAAGATTTCTCTATAATAACCAACTACTTCCAATAATTAATAAAAACTCATCAATTAAATTAACGATAATCCATATTTATTATAATCAAATAATTCCAATATACACATTTATTCTACAAAAATAATCAATTAATTCAATGATGGAGATATACTACTTCTGCAAAGTGAGTATTATCTAATCATGTGGAGCACCAGCTCATCCGGTGTTGGGTACAAGACCCATATGTGTGGAGTTTAAACTTCATATCATTGTGGAGTTTAAATCTCATCTATATGTGGGGTACAAGACCCATCTGTGTGGAGTTTAAACCTCATCTCTTTGTGAAGTTTCATACTCATCCATATGTGGAGTTTAAACTTCATCTCTTTGTGAAGTTTAAAACTCATCAATATGTAGGGTCCAAGACCCATCCATGTGGAGTTTAAACCTCATCTCTTTGTGAAATTTAATACTCATTCATGTGGAGTTTAAACCTCATCTTTTTGTGAAGTTTAAAACTCATCAATACGTGGGGTCCAAGACTCATCCATGTGAAGTTTAAACCTCATCTCATTGTGAAGTTTAATACTCATCTATGTGGAGTTTAAACCTCATCTCTTTGTGAAGTTTAATATTCATCTATATGTGAGGTACAAGACCCATCCATGTGGAGTTTAAATTTCATCTCTTTGTGAAGTTTAATACTCATCCATGTGGAGTTTAAACCTCATCTCCAACAAACACAATCAAAATCATTCATATTTTTAACAATCATATTCGTAAAATCATATTTATAATAGAATATTTTATTTGAATATATAATAACAACAATCTTTCAAGAGGATATAATAAAACAATCTTTCAAAGAATATATATATCTCAAAACACACATAATCCAAATAATTCACGTTATTAACAACCATATTCGTAAAATCACATTTATAATATAATATTGCATTTGAATATATAATAACAATGATCATTCAAGAAAATATAATAAAACAATCTTTTTAAAGAATATATAGGTCTAAACGCATACAATCCAAATAATTCATATTTTAACAACTATATTCGTAAAAGCATATTTATAATATAATATTTCATTTGAATATATAATAACAAAAATCATTCAAAAAAATATAATAAAATAATCTTTTTAAAGAGTATATATTCAAACAATCATAAAAACAGTAATCCAACAAACAATAGTAAACAAACCAATTCATAATCTATTACTATAGTGCATAGACTTCAAATTTTAATAGAGTTAGATTTTCGACAAAATATATTTTTATAAGAAAATATCATTCGTAATATCTAACTCTTTTTCCATTCTAAATTTACAAAATAAATGTACCATGAAAGTTTAAAGGGTGTGATTACTCACCTCTTGCAGCGTTCTTTTATAAAAAGTTTAATATGTATTAGTCGTTACTACTCAGCTGCTACTATAAACGCATTCATACTTTTGCTCCTCTTTATGGTGGCATATATAGTTCTCTCTATTGAGTTTTTTATTTTCTTCTTTGTATCTATTTATAATTAAATATTTATAAGATAGTTTGACTAGGTATCCTAGTTTCATAATGAAAATCACGATATTCAGCTTTTGCACTCCATAGCGACACTTTTTTTTTGTTTCTAGTCACAATTTCCCTCAACAAGTGACAAATAACTCAATGTAAGATTTTCTATCCAATTTAGACCAAGAGAAATGTGAATCTATGTTACCAACAATGTCCATATGGCCCTGTCTTGAGAACATTATATCTTTTCCTAGTGATGAGTTAAGATAAGCCAATATATGATTCATTAGAATCATGTTTTGCTCACTAGGATTGTGCATAAACTTACTCATGGCACCGGCCACATATGATATATCATGTGTGAGTTAGATAGATCAACTTTCTAACCAACCTTTGATATCCTTTTTTATTTGCTGGAGGAATGTTCACTTCAATTGGTGTATCCATCGGTTGACAAGCCAAGTTACTTGTTTTAGCCAAAAGATCTAATGAATACTTCTGTTTTGAGAGGGAAAAAGCATGCTTAGATTTAGATACTTCAATGCCAAGGAAGTATTTTCAAATCTCCCTAGTCTTTCATTTCAAATTCCATGGCCAAATAGTCTTGAAGTTCCCCTATCTCAGGGAGGTTACTACCTATGATAATCATATCGTCAATGTCAACAATAAGAAGGGTGACATTAGTATCAACTCTCTTGTAAAATGGTGTCTTATTTTCCATAGCTTGCTTTAATTCATATTTCTTCAAAGAATGACTAAACCTCCCAAACCATGCTTTTGGTGATTGCTTCAATCCATACAAAATCTTCTTCAATTTGCACACCTTACCATATTTTGGTGTAAATCCAAGAGGAGGATCCATACAGACCTCTTGCAAAATATTATCGTATAGAAAAGTATTATTCACATCAAGTTGTCTCAACTACGAGACTAGATTAACCGCAAGAGAGAGTATGACTCTAAGAGTGCTCATTTTGGTCATTGGAGCAAGCGTTTCTTGATAGTCAATTCCATAAGTCTACGTGTTTTCTAAGTCTCTGTCTCAGACATGGTATAGAAAGTGAGGAGGAATCTAAAGGAAAAAAGAAGAGGAAATTTTTTTTTTCAACGATCTGATGGCAAACTGGAAAAACATGTTGAATTTGTAGACTACTCCATAGGAAAGTCAACAATACAATCAATCTAAAAAATAAACACATGATTCTAATGATTAAAATGCTTATTAAAAAAATGCAATCAATTACAACATTTAAAAGTAATAGATAAATCCGCTAACCAATTGTGGTTAGATTTTCCGTTCACACTTCTTGTCATTTGAGTTTAAATTTGAAATTTCGCAATTTGTAGATTATATATAATTTTCATAGTAAATATTCGGTGAATTTGGTGATTCACTCCCTAACCTTGTTGAAAGTGCGTGCATCCTAATTTAATTGTTTTCCTATAAAGTAATATAGTACTTAAATATGGTAAAATGTAAAGGAGGTTGTGTAAACAAAGAAAAATCTACATTAGAGTAAAATGTTGGAAACAAAAGAGTACTTTTTTCTAGGGGTATGAGATTCAAGCGATTCAAGCTTTTCTGGGAGGTTCGTTGGTGGTGCTTTTATGGGAGGAGAGGTTTGTAAGGAAAGAAGAGCTTATGTTTATAAAGGTTTTTACAAAACAAACATAAAAAAAATTAAAAAAAAAAAAAAAAAAAAAAAAAAAAAAAAAAAAAAAAAAAAAAAAAAAAAGCTTCTGATTTAGGTCGAAATTGATAAATTATCTTCTACATACAGTGTCGTCATATTGTATGTCACCATATCATTTATGTATTGCTTTTATCTAACTCCATTGATTTGGTCTAGTGGTTAAAAGATAAATATTTTATTCAATAAGTTGTGGGTTTGATCCCTTCTAATGTCTTTGGAAATAAAATTACACCTCTAAAAACTTTGGTTGAATCAAAATATTATAGTGGGATTGATAGATTATAGTGGGAGATAATATTGAAAGACCAAATTTGTGAAGGATGTTTTCTTGAATTATATTTGGTAGGATAAGGTTAGTTTTCATCCTTTCTTTGCTCCACGGACCCGACATGGATTTCCTACCGTTAAAAACACATGTTATAAAATTAATGTAAGCAGCTTCAGCCGTCGATTTAAGATTGGACGGCCCAATTACAGTTTCCTACCGTAATAGCTAGAAATCTTTTTATAAACAGCACATACCAAAAAAAAAATCCTAACTTGTTGCATCTCAACCATATACACACACGGGTTAACATTTGCCTATCATTTTAATAATAGTTATCTTGATCATTTAAATGATTAAACGGATCCAAAAATATGGTGGTCCTTTTGTGGAGCATATTGGTTCAATACATCAAAAGGTTGCCCTTGAATAAAAGTGCTCATACAAACTACAAGCATGCGCACAAAGATGAAGTTCATTCTGTGATTGAAAGGGATGGATCCAAAAGTGAGTTGGACAGATCGTGGTACTCATCTCTAACACTACAAAAACAAGAACTTCTCCACACTTGTGTCTTTCAGGCAAAAACAAAAAACTTGATGTAGGGTAAAAACTCGTCCAAAAGCGAAAATATTTTGCATTCGTATGCAAGAGTCTTCAACTCCGTCTAGAAATGGGTAAATACCACCTATAGTTTCTTAAACAAAACTAAAAAATTTTATATTCTTTAATATAAAATAAATGTTATCAAATTTGTAGCTCAAATCTTCAAATAAACTCATATTTGTCATTCTTTATTTGATGTTGTTAGAGATAAAAATATGAGTTTATTTAAATATTTAAGTTATAAATTTGATGAAATTGCATTATATTGAGGATGATAATTAATTTTATAGATTTTGTTTGAAATTTTTGATGAATTTTTTGAAATTTTGTAAAAAATAAGGATAACATTGTTGACATTTTAAAACATAAAATATCAAATTTTCACTTAAAATAAAATTAAAGGACCGAATCGGAAAAAAAAAATAAATAAAAGATTAGAATGTTAACTGAAATTAAATTAATGGATTATATGTGGTATTTACCCCAGAAAGTACCCCATAACTTTATTAAAAAGGCACTAAAATATAGGACGACAATTATTTTCATCACCGGATTGTACAATTGCAGAAATTAAATGAATAATTCATGTTTAAGAAAATTAATGATCTAAATAAAAACATGATAGATCTCCTTTCAAAATCAATTTGCTATAACAAAATCTTATATTGAATAATGTTGTCTGTGTTTTAATTTTGGTCAAAATATTCTCTACATTTTGAATGCCCGTTATCATGCACAAAAAGTGGGGAAGAACATCCCAAAACCTAATCATCAATTTGTATGACAATCTCAGTTAATAAAAAACAGGTCCCCTAAACTAAAAGCTCCCTAAAATTTTGTGATTTAAGGAGCTATAGGCCCACGGTTTCTAAAAAAGAATTGATTTTTTTAATTTTTTACTATAAAAAATTTTTTGATTTTTTTTTTACAAAAATATCCAATTTTTTTTATAAAAAATTTCTAATTTTCTTCAATAAAAAATTTCAGATTTTTTTTAATTAAAAATTTCCAATTTTTTTTCGATATAAAAAATATTTATTTTTTTAATAAATATCAAAATTAACAAAATATTAGAGGCTTAATAATACAGGTTCAATAAAAAATAACTAAAAGAACCTTGTAGTGAGGAGATTTTTGTAGGGTTCTAGTCAAAATCAACCGGCACACCGGCACAGCTAATAGCCAATATTTAAATCCGGCAGGAATAGAAATGTTAACAGAAACAATTGGTTTATTTTGGCCAACATCAATTTTCCCATACTAAAAATTGGTTCAATTGGGCAGCAGCCAAATTTAAACACCATTGCTTTTTGAAAAAAAATTATCAGTCTTAAAAGTACTACAAATTATGGCTAGTCCAATATTAAAAACTTGCAGGTCAGTCTACATCTGGCTTATTTATGAATCAGGCCGGACCAATTTGACTGCTAAATTCGAAATTAATCCAGCTAAAAATTGCAAAACAGTTGACTGCAGTAGTATAATATTCAGTAATAAGAATAAATAAAGACAAAATTTTTTATAAATCATCACAAAACTAGTGAAGGTTTGACACTAAAGATGTCTTAGGGCATCAACCTAAAGGTTGTCCAATAAACATTGTCTCATCCAAAGCAAATGACAACTTGAAAGGTACCAAATACTGTTGCACTATTAAAAACAAATGAAGTCATATATAAGATGGAAAACACTACAATTAAGCAGCACCCTTTCCCTTCTTCTTCTGTAACTTCTTCATGTAAAATTCCAGTTCCTTACCTTCAAGGATGTACCTACAGAAATAAAACCAGTGTAAACAATAAAACAAATATGAAGTTCAGCTCAAAATAGTCTGAAACAAGCAGAATTATGCATACCCATCAGCCCTGCCACATTGACCAGGACGAGATGAAATACAGGCCAGCAAACGACCACCACCAAACTGCTCTTCAATGTGGGAATCTAGCTGACGATCTTTTTGACGGGTCTCAATTTTCCTCTGCACATGATTACTTTTCTTGGCTTCTTCAGCAGCGGCTTCAACCTCCTGGAAATTAGATATGAAAGGTTGAGAAAAAACACATCAAATTAGAGAGAAGTGCCAACTACTGCACAGTAGAATGCATGAGAATTAATCCACAAAATGATAAATTAAAGTACCCTTAAAGGCAAACATGTTAGAATATGACTAGCGCCTGAGTTCAATTTCAACATATATTTTACAAAACTAAATGAGATACGCAAAACAACAGCACCTTCCACAAATATAAATGAAGCCATATACTATTAGGGCAATGTACATAAGTGTGTATAACAGGAAAGTTTCCAAAACTATCACCTCTGCAGAATCCTTCTTGGTTGCAGCTGATTTCTTTTTTCTACCAACTTCAACACCATAGTGCTGAAGGTACCACTGCTTGAATGGTGCAGCATCCACCTGGACAATAGCACCCTTAACAAGAGTCTGTGTTCGGACAAGCTCGTTATTTGAGGCATTGTAAACCACGTCCAGAAGACGAGTCTTGCGAGTTACTGCTTCACTACCCCATGAGAAGTTACCAGTATCCAATCTAAGAGCTCTCCACTTCACATTACCCCCTCGAACACGGATCCTCCTGACTGTCTTGTTGCTTGATAATTTAGTGTTTGCTGGCTGACGACCAAGCTCGTACCTATAGAAAATCAGCACAAATATCATCAGCTTAAATAATTATGATCAACAAATCAGAAATATTTATTATCATAAAAATTATGATCAATCAAAAATTGAAAAAAGAAAAATATATTTCACTTGATAAATAACAACTAGTATCAGCATACTAATTTGTATTCAGCACAGGCAAGATAGAATATCTATCTCAGTATTAACCCTCAGCAGCTCTGTTTACTTTAGTTTCTTTATTATAGAAGAAATATCTTCTTCCACTTAGTATACATCCTCTGTTAGTGATTTGATCAATACAATCCCCAACAAAACAAAAAAGACAAGCTTCATACCCCAAAATCTTAGAAATATAACATAATAATAATAATATAAAAAGGATTCTTGAAACTATGGCATGAATAATTCCAGAATTGCATAATAAGACTGACTCTAAGCCACCTAATCAGATCAGTGTGGCAAAGAAGAAAGACAAACTCATCTAGTTATCCAGAAAGCAGCACAAGAACAAACAATGAAACTCAATCAACAAACAGATTTTGGTACTAAATGACTTTAATGCGAATTACTTATTAATTAAGTTTACAAAACTACACTTGAATAATGAAAAGTGTAAAATCCAAAACTGACGAAAGCTAGATCTGATATCTGACAGATAAACTTGAAGCAGACCAGTAATAATCGACAAAAACATCACAAAAATACATCAGCAAATACTTCACAAACAACAAAACATTAAAATCAACGAAAATAAATAAATAAAACAAACCAATTAAACTAGCGACAAAATAAAAACACACGAATCATTGAACAAAAGCAACTTCAGGGAGATAACGCACTGTGGTAGATAATGAATGAAATTAAAAAACCGATTTGATAAATTTTGAAAGAAAAGGGAATTACTTTCTCTTCTTTCTCCAGGCCTTCTTCTTGCCACCAGTGGCACGCCTCTTGTGCATGGAATCCCTAGAAATACCTGTTTATAAACAACAACAAAAGACACATTAGAGCTCGAACAAATGCAAACACGTAGTAGAGAATTGAACAGAGAGATCGAATAAGAACGATGAAGATGAATCATACCCATCTTGATGAAGCTTGAACTCGCTAGCTCTCTCCCTTTCTCCCTCTCCCTCTCTGTATCTATATGACGACTATATTTCTGATAAACCCTAACATATATCAAACCTAGATGGGTCACGACATTGGGCTTTTTTTTAAAAAATAGGGTGGCAAAATAGGGCCTATTGAGATACAACCCACAAACATGGGCTTATTATAATTGTAATGTTTTACATGTTTGCGCTGATTTTTTTTATTTTTTTTTTTTTAGATTTCTCTTCTCAGCTTTTATATTTTTTTAAATTTAATACTTTTTATTAATTTGAATCCTCTTTGGAATAACAAATTTGGATGATATTTTTTTTGAATTAACGAATTCGGATCTGTACATATTAACTTAAAATTTAAAAAAAAAAAATTTTAACCTTTGAATTAATTTAAAAGTGTAACATATCATCAAATCAATATTTACATCTTTTGATTAGTCAATTAAAAGGTGTAAAAAATTCTGAAAATTTATAAGTTAATATTAACACTTCAATAATTAATCTAAACAAATCTCATTTGAATTAATTAATCCATAAATATT
>JBBPBR010000006.1:38357199-38367202 GCA_037974775.1 Cicer pinnatifidum
ATGAATTATTTAAGTAGATTTTATAGGTTATATCACTTTGAAGCAAATTATTTAGTTTTTGTTAGGAGAAACTTCCTTCACTACCTTAAATGACTTAGGATTTACATATACAAAGAAAAACATAAATTTTGTATTGTTCAAATTTACATTTTTATTTTCATATAAATAATGTGTTAAAAAATGCACTTCTAAAATCAGGTATCATGTTTTAGAAATGGAGTTTAAAAATTAACCCAAAAAATACTTTTTTTTTTTTTACTAATGATGATGCAATACTTAAGAACCCCTTTTTATTTATATTCAACTTAAAATATTAATTTATAATTTTTATTTAATATGAAAATTATTAAATAAAAAGTTAATTTTTTTTATAATAATTGAAAAGATAAAAACTGACATTATACAGTTAAAAATGGTAATATAAATAACATTATATAATTAATAAAACTAATTAAAATTTCATTATGTTAATCGTTGTTCATCAACACTATGGTAACCAACATAATGGTGAAGATTATTCATCAATCTTCCAAGTATATTAATTTACGACGTGGGAAGTCTAAAATGTTGACTGTTAGGGAAATTACTGTCGCGGTTATGAAAGTCTTTCCTCCACAAATGGCACAACTTGCCATCTCTGCAGCTCGCGAAGCTCAAATCACTTACAAAGTCAACCAATTGACTGATATAATGGATCGCACTATGTCTTTGAAATAGGTGTTGGAATATTATTAAAAAAAAATGAAGATGAAGAAAAAGAATCCAGATGAAAAGGGAATATGAACAACAATGAAGAAGAAGAAGAAGAAATCGGAATCGGATGATGATAATGAAGAAAAGGGAAATGGTCGATTTTGATGAAAAAGGTTCACGATTTGAGGATTTTGTTGAATTGGGGCTGTTTTTTGATTTAGGGTTCACGCTAGTTCATATGCTTCTGATTTTGATTTGCGCTGCTTTATATGTTTTTTATTTTGATCTGTTTAGGTGTTTTTTTAACTTAATTTTAATAATTAAATTGTATTTTTAAAAATAGTGTCACAATTATAATAATAGTTTTTAAAAATATAAATTATATTTTTTAACCAGAAATAATATAATAATGACTTTATTCCACATAAGCGTCTGCCATGTCACCCTTTCATTGACACGTCATTAAAAAATGACAACTCATCACGATTTGTACTCAAATTCTGTTTAGGAGACTAAAACTGGAGACAAACAAAGTGGGGGGACTACTTTCGAGATTCACCTATAATAGGGGGACCAAAAGTGCAATTAAGCCAATGCTTTTTTACTATTAACTCTTAAAAGAGTTTATCGAGGTCATATGATATGTTTGGATCTTTTAGAGTGTATTAGTAGGGGTAATTGGCAATTCTAAAAAAATTAGAATTTTAGACAATTTAAATATTTTAATTGAATTTCTTTTATTTTTAAATTTTGTTATTTGGACAAATGAGTTGTTCTATAAAAATTGGGTTACTTTTATAAATTTTCAAAGTTTTTGAATACAAATAAATATTGAGCTAAATTTCAAATTTTGAATAAGTTGAGGGCTTATGTTGCAAATTTTTAGAGACCAATTTGCAAAAAATATTTAAAAATATAAATGCTAATATGCAAATTTTGAAATATATAGTCAAAATTATAAATTTGAAAATTTTATATGGATCATTTCATGATTCATATTTTATAAAGTAAAGAAAAATTTTGAAATTTTTAGATTTTATGTGATATTTTAAATTCTCTAAATTTAACTATGACACGGAAAATTAGACACAAAAATAAGTGAGTATGGATGTTGGTATTTTTGTATCTACTCCGCTATGTACTCATATGACCTATAGAAATACTTTTTGATAAGCTATATTTGAAATATTGTAAGTACTTTGGTCTTCTTCATCAATTATCAATATATTTAAACTGTGTATTGACATCATTCTTAAGATGGCAACATAAAGTTGTATATGAAAACACAAGTTGTGGTAAATAAACTCTAACATGCTTCAAAAATTATCTTTGACTTTTATTAATAGTCATCACAAAAAGATATGACTAAAGAAAATTGCCTTTGAAATTTGAATGGGATTATGGATGAGAAAATGTTGGCGACAATTTAGGTATATAAATTTATTTTTTTTCAATATTCCTTTTTGGTAAGACTTTTCCTTCAATAACATATTTTTCTATTTTTGTGATGAGTAGTCGAATTCCGTTGCACAATCCTGATATTTTGTCTATATTTCTCAGCAACATCACTCATACTCAAACTTTTTGTTTCACAATATAATTCGAAAGTCCAAAAAGAGTAATAGTGTCCATCAATATCTAGATTTGCTGAGAATGAGATATAATCATTAATACTCCCAACAATATTATTCTTTAAGAACTAGTATAGCTTTTTCTTAAAAATGTGATTGATTATTCATATTAATACTCTAATTTATTTTTTTTGGTGAAGCTAATTTGCATATCTATCAACTCATTATCTAATTTATAGTTTATCACTCATTAATTAACTTGATCAAACTAATTGTAAACTGGCATTTTAACAAAGACGAAATATCCTTTGTCATATGATGATATTAAATGGAAATAAGCAAATTGTACGAGACTTGATATGCCCTTTACCTATAAATATATAAACTACATATATCACTACATATCATCATCTCACGTGGATCTAACTTTATTAT
This sequence comes from Cicer pinnatifidum, assembly GCA_037974775.1. Classification (NCBI taxonomy): domain Eukaryota; kingdom Viridiplantae; phylum Streptophyta; class Magnoliopsida; order Fabales; family Fabaceae; genus Cicer; species Cicer pinnatifidum. Next base: position 38,359,899 of record JBBPBR010000006.1, read on the forward strand.
CAAGAAGTTAACTAGACATGAAACCAGTGCCATAGTCCATAACTACACATATATTCATTTAGCTAATAGACATTATAGGATAGACTTCACACACATAATGATAATGTGAACATACCACTTCTGTTAGAAATCATTAAAATAAAATACTTAAGACATGAAATTCATGCATGATTGGAAGTAATTTAAATTTAAAGATAATACAAATACCTTTAAGATTTAACAATTGAATGGCAACATGATGATTTTTTAACGTCTTGATATTGCAATAAAAAACTGTGAGAAGTTGAACTATAAGATGGTACAATGAAGCTCAACAATGATAAAGGTTGTAGCTGCCATTATATTTATAAGCACAACCTACAACAAGGATATATGCATGTGTTCATGGTCATTGATGATTACTTTATGACATTAATTGCATATCTTGCATTGATTAACCGGTTTATTTTATTAAGAGAGTAGATGTAGCGGCCAGTGGCAGTCCTAATTAGTAGAATCAATCGTGTAATTTAAGTAGTATACAATTTAAGTAAGTCAAATACTTTGTCCAATATATAAAAAGCAATAAATTCAAAAAAAATCCTAGACAAACTCAATGTTTGTTGTGTGTATTCATATAAATTTTTAAAATAGTGTTTCTTATGAATTTGATTTTGAACTTAATTTAAAACTGAGAATTTTACTTTTACTTTTGACTTGTAAGTGTTACATATTTTAATTAAATTTAATAGCAATTTTGATCTTTTTAATTTTATTTTATTTGTGATTTGGATCTTTTATTTTAAAATCGAGTAATTTTGATCTCTTTATGTTATTTTTTAATTAAAAAATATGACGTGACATATGTTAAATGATTTGATATATGATACGATGTTGATAAATTATTAATACTTATAAAATTGCAATAAAAACCTTTAAAATCTTCAATTTTAAATTTTGAAAGTATTCATTTTTTTATCCAAATAATTTTACATCATGAGATCGTATGTGATATCATTTAAAATATGACATTTCGTTATTTTTTTAGTTAAAAAATATAAATGAATGACCAAAACGATCAGATTTTAAAATATAGACCAATTTAGTGAATTGATAAAAATAAGATGAGCAAAACTACAATCAAGTTATTTAATTAAAGAAACAATAAAAAACAATTAAGTATATTATTAAGTTTAAATTACAAAAAAATAATTTGAATATAATTAGACAAATCAATAGTGTACTTTTTATATTAAGTTTAATTCATTTCATTCTTCGTACATATGTTAAAGATTATTTGTTAAAAGTGAAGGTACGCAAACACGAGAAGGGGTTGAATTGTATTTGTCTAAATTAAAACTCTTTTCTAAATTTTAATTTTGATTTGGTGACTTAAACAATTTTATTAATTAGAGACAAAAGTAAAATAGATATTGCAGAGGTAAAAACAATACACAAGATTTTATCCTAGTTCACCATCAACATGGTAGTTACGTCAATTCCCCTCACATACAAGGATTTATCCACCAATTTAAAACTTTGAATTACACAACATCTTACCCTACAAGTCAGTCTTCTCAAAACAGCATGAACCTACAAACTTTTTAAGGCAACCGCACTTTGACCTTACAAGTAAAGTCTTCTCTACACAACTTGAAACCTACAGATTGTTAGAGACAAACTACTCACTTGACCAACAAGTCAAGTCTTCTCAATACAACCTGAGATCCACATATTGCTTAAGGAACACTAAAGTCACTATCAAGTTCAGTTACAAAACGTTGAAAATGGTGTGGTTTTTATTCTACCAAGCAGATACGATAAAATATACAATGATTTTCCCACACTACAACACTTAGAATATTTTACTTTGAACGAGTGGTTTTCTAGAACTTAAAATCTTCAACTCTAAATACCTAAGAAAAATTTGAGCTCTTGAGATTTTTCTGAATAACTTTGGTTTTTTAGGAATTTTGATTTTATTGGTTCGTTGAATTCTTCTTCAGCCTTGAGTAGTTATTTATAGTTAAAATTAGGGTTTTGAGTTTAGTCCCTTGTGAATCGTATCTTCATTTCAACTTCATCAACAAATATTTCTTCCAAATATAATTCTTAAAGATATGTTTTGATAATATGACCGTTAACCAATTCCTTATTTCCAAATTTGATATGACCAACTCTTCCAAAAAGATATGATGCATATTTTCTCCATAATATTGCATTTGGAAATTATTCAGCTGAGTCTTCATTCATACTCTTGATTGGATTTTGGGGTGTGGACAAAACTGGGCCTATTCTTAGACCTTCAGAATTTCTAATATGCCTAAGTCCTTTTTAGTATTTTAAAAATTTATCAGAGTCGTTGACTTTTCTCCATTAGAATCATCGACTTGATTTTTTCAGTCAAATGTTGTGTTGCTTGAATAATTATGTCAAAACTGTGTTACTTAGAATTAGTGACATAAGCAACTTCACCTTTTTTGTATTATCAAAGTTAGTGCAACTTCATAGGTTGCTTATTAGAGGCAGTATTTTGGAAAATGTTTGCCATTATTTGAGCTAGCAGAACATGAGTTTCAAAGGCAGGGTTGAACAGTAGCTTTGAATTTCAGAGTCGTGCAGAAAGTACACTTCATCAGAGCCATGCAAAAATTATGTTCATTAGATGCATGCAGAAAGAATGTTCATAAGAGATATGCAAAAATAGTGTTCCTTAGAGCATGCAAAAATACTATTCATCATAGGCATGCAGAAATATTATTCCTCAAAGGGAGTCGCACAAAATCATAAGAGGCAAATCTTTAAGGGTAGATGTGTGCACACAACAGAACATGCGTTGATTGGGTTTGACTTTGCTTCCTCTGGTTGTTTCCTCATATTGTTTCCTCTAGTGACTTCCCCTTGTTATTTCCTCTGGTCGTTTCCTCTGATGACTTTCTCTGGTCACTTGTTTTCTGATATATTCTTCTAATTTCTTTTTCATATGTTGTTTCTTTTGATTTCATGTTCTTATTCTTGGTTCCAACAATCTCTCATTTGCTTATGATATATGCTTGGTATTTCTTCAGTCACCTGGTTCGCAATTCTCTATGGTACGTGGTACGAATTCGGGTATGCGGTACGTAATCTTCAAAGTATTCGGTACATGGGGGGTATACATAGTTGATACGCTGGTTCGGTTCGTGGTACGTTATAATATACAAATCGGTACGTTAAAATTAAAAAAAATAAATTTAATTGAAAAACAATAAATTAAATGATAAAAAAATATGATTATCATCAATAAAAATTACTTTAACAATATTTTTATATCAATAACTTTGACAAATACAATTTGCTAAAATAAAATCTCAATTCTTATTTGTTTTTTCTCTTTTGATAGAAGCTCCCCTAATAACATTTCTTTGATCATCCACTCCTCCATCCATTTCATCATCTGATTCCCAATTGAGGTCTTGAAGTATTCCAGAAGATTCTTCCAAACAAGTGTCATCATGATTCATACCCCATTTTTTGAAAGGACCATTCTTGTAGCCATCAGAAAATCGTGACTGTAAGCGAATATTTGAGTGAATATAAACCAGTTTGTCCGCTCTTGCACAATTAAGCCGATTCCTTTTTACATTATGGATATATGAATAAGTACTCCAAGTTCTTTCAGCGGAAGAGCTACTTGTTGGTTGAGATAATACTTTTTTTGCCACCTCTACTAGTTTTGGAGTTTCAGATCCATACATTAATCACCAATCAATAGAATCCATGGTTACAACATCCAATTGAGCTGTAGACATTGCATATATTCCTTTTTTTGTGTGAAATATAGCAAACTGATCACGTAGAAGTTTTTGTTCTTCCGCATTTTTAGATATTTTTTCAAAAGCTTGCATAACTGCAGTCACTACTTCCTTATCTTGGTTTGGAGCTTTTCTAGCTATACCTCCAGGAGCAGGTGTGGAAAGATAATGAGTATCATAAAATCTAGGGGTTAATGCAAAACCTAAACAATGGATGGTATAATTCATTTTGGTCCATCTTGTAGTAACAATTGTTTCCATTTCAGAATAACAATTTGCATATTTTTTTTTTCATAATCTCTTGTATTTCCCCAAGCATAGAATCCATTTTTTCATAAAATTCTCCCATTTTTGGCCCTTCACCATCAGCAAATTTAATCAAATGATAAATGAGTTTTGTTATCTTAACCACATGTTCAACTTCTTCCCAAAAAAAATCACTACCAATAGTTTCAACAACTAAAACACCTATTTTTCTTGTGTTTTCATCTCCTTGCCTAATCCATTCTTTCCAACTTTTCAACACAACAGTAGTTGCAAGTGCTTCTCTACACATAAGTAGTCGCTTAAGTAAAATATAATGTGATGCAAACCTAGTCTTTGCTACCTTCAACAATTCAAGCTTTGAATTTGCTCTATACATGGCTAGAACTTGACTATGATTAATAATGTACTTAACTATAGTCTTTCCTTGTTTATATGTATTTCTCAGCCATTCAAATGATTCAACAAAGTCTTTAAAAATCAAATTTAAAGTATGCACAACACAAGGAGACCAAAAAATATGCTTATATACCTTTTGTATTTCCTTCCTAGCAGCTTTACAATTTGCAGCATTATCGGTCACCACTTGTAGAACATTAGATGGTCTGATTTCTTCAATGTCTTTAATCAAATATTCAGCAATAGCAACTCCAGTTTTTTCAACTCCAGAAAAGTCGTCGGCATATAAAAACATCGCAACTCTACTATTCACAGCAAGAACATTAATTAGTGGCATATGTTTTACATTACTCCAACCATCTGACACAATGGAGACCCCTTGATGAAACCATGTATCCTTGATAGGAGTTAAATCTTTGTCAACGTGTCTTTTACACTCGTCTAATAAAACCGTTCTTGCCTTTTCAGAAAAGGGAGGTTTGTAGCCTTTAGGACCATTGTTAATAGCGATAACCATTTCCACAAATTGTGGATTTCTCATAACATTAAAAGGAATTCCATTGGCACATAGTCCTTTCATCACCTTCATGTCAACAACATATGTTCCCAAAAGTTGGAAAGCTTCTTCAAGAGACTTGGAACACACCCCTCTTGCTTTCTTTTTTAGGGTAGAACACTTCAAAGATGGAGTCACACCAAATTCCTCTACTTCTTGAACCTTTTTTCTTATTCTTTCATAAGTTTCTCTGTCATTCAACAATGTTGCACATCTTTGAATGCCACAATTTTTCCCTTGTGGAGCACCAAAGAAATGATAGTGAATCATAGTGTAAGTACTTTTGAATGAATTTCTACAGTGTTTGCATGTCCAATTTTTAGTCCCCCCGGATTTTTCCTGGTCACACCGGTGTATATCACTTCTTGGGCTAAAGGAGGTTTGGTTGTTTCATTGGTTGAATGACTTTGAGTTGATGAATTTTTCACTTTTGGTTGAGGTAGACTTTGAAGAATTTATTCATCACTTGCAGAATTTTGATCACTATCACCATCGGACGACAGTATTTCGTGTATTCTCTTTTTCCCAAATACCATATTGATAAAATGGATAAAGGACAAGATATGTGGGATGTGGATAGAGCTGAAAGAAAATGAGTAGAATACAATTTACAAATTGAGGTGATGTTTGAATCAAACAAAAGAATTGGATTTATAGTGTGCTGTAAAATTTAGTAAATGATGAAAATAGTTAACGAATAGCAGCTAGCACCTTTTCGAATCAAACAAAAGAGGCGATGTGTAAATGATATTAGAAATAGAGGCACATGGGTTGCTGAAGAAAAGATTCCTTAGTAAATGAAATAATGAATAGCTAGCACCGTTTCGATTTCCTTCCTACATTCCTCCGTTTCTCCGTTTCGTTTATGCGTTATATATATATATATATATATATATATATATATATATATATATATATATATATATTAATACCATAATATTTTTTATAATATATATATATATATAATTTAATTAGGAGTATATTTGTAACAAAATAATTAATGCAGTTAAAAATTTAAATATAATTATTTAAAAAGGAACAAATAAAATCATTAGAAAAATCTTATATTAGGGACAAGACTAATACATTGTTTCTTATAATAAGTGAGTTTGTTTAATAAGTTTGTGTACATATTAAAAATAATATATATGATATATATATAATTTTTATTAAGTAGAATAATTCAAATAATAATGTCATTTTGATTAATAAAAGAAATTCAATTTCTATTAAGCTAAATAACTTAAACAATAGTTACTTTTGAAGTCAACAAATCAATATCCATATATTATATATCTATAAAGTTTTGATTTACGGTTAAGGATTTAGCATTTAGGGTTCATAGAGTTTAGATGATTTAGAGTTTTATAAATTTTAGGGTTACAATATAACTTTTTCAAAATACTCGTCACTGAGTAAGGATACAGTGGTTATGACACTCTATATCGAGTATTCTCCTCTATCTATTTAACTATTTCAATCAACTATTTGGCCGTTCACTAGTCGAACGAGACCATACTATTCATTGGTAGTTATTACCATTTACCGTGTTTGCTCGTAGTCTTGTGACACCGTATTATCTATTGACTATTATTTATTACCATCCACCGTGTTTGTTCGTATAAGAATAATTTAGGTTTTAGAGAGCTTATAATTTTCTCAATAAGTATCTAAAAATCTACTTAGAGGTTACTCGTCTATCTAATTTATTCAGTTGAACCATTTGGTCGTTCACTAGTCGAGTGTCACCATATTATCATTTGGTTGTTGTTACCATTCATTGTATTTGCTCGGATAAGCCCAATTTAGATTTTAGGATGTTTATAATTTTCTCAAAAATTATTTGACAATCTATTTAGAGGTTACTCTTATATCTATCTAACTTATTCAGTTGAACAATTTGATTGTTCGCTAGTCGAGTGTCACCATATTATCCTTTGATTGTTGTTACCATTCACCATATTTGCTCATATACGACCAAATATAAAATTTAGAACGCTTATTATATTTTCAATAAGTAATTCACAATCTAGTTAAAGATTATTATTTTATCTATCTAACTTATTTAGTTGAACTATTTGTTTATGAGTTATATTCAAGTGATAAAACAATAAATTAGCACATATTGTTGTGTAACCGAGTAAGTTAAAGTATATGCTAGTATTATGTTGATAATTATTTTTTGCAAATTTACAAGAAATGACTTGTGGATGCAGAGTGTCCATATGTAATTTTCTTAGTATGATTATATAAAATAGAAAAAATTAGGTGTAATTATTGAAATAAGAAACATACAAAAAATACCTATATAT
>JBBPBR010000006.1:38380270-38411779 GCA_037974775.1 Cicer pinnatifidum
ATATATATTATGGATATTTTCATGGATTTTAAGATTATAAATTGATAAAATTTAATTATAATAATTTATATCTTATGAAGAATATGTATTTAATTATTTTTTTTCTTCATAATTTGTTTTGGGTTTTCATCAGTTAATGCTATAGATACTAGATACTATTTAAGTGTCATATACAATATATTGAAATTGAGATAATGCCAACATTTTTGCTTTTTGAATAAAATAATGTTGATTGGTGATCATATATTGATCATTTAATCTTGAGGTATTTATAGTGTGATTACAGCAAATACTTTTTACATTTTGTCTTGTTAATGAAATCGTAAGGATTATTTGAAATTAACCCACACATGATTATGATGTTTTGATTTGAAAGTATATAATATATAACTAAACAATATGGATATCTATTTATTGAATTAAACATTACAAACACATTAAATTTATTTGTTTTAATAGAACGGTATTGAGTTAAATAGTAACAACAACTATTAAAACCTTTATATAAAGAGAAATTATTTTGAGACAACTAAATTTAAACAGTTTTTAAATTGATTAATACAATATAAAGAAGTGATTATAAATAAGTATGAATATAATCTTTGTATTAAAATAGTTAAGTCGTCAAACTATCTTATGCTTTACACAAAGTTGGCCTCCTTGCTTCCTAACCAGAAAATATAGTTTTCAAATTATGCAGGCCAACTATTCCCATATCCAACTGCTTATAAGAGACTTGTTGGAAAATTAATCTACCTCACCAACACTCGTCCCGATATAAGTTTTCCAGTTCAGCAACTAAGTCAATATATGACAACCCCTACTTCCCAGCATCATCAGGCTGCCATCCAAATTCTTCGATACCTCAAATTATCTCCAACACAAGGCATGTTCTTTCCTTCTTCTTCTCCACTTCAACTCAAGACTTTCTGGAATTCAAACTGAACAAGATGTTTGAATACACGCAAATCAATTTTAGGTTTTTGCATCTTCATAGACGACTCCTTCATTTCATGGAAATCAAAGAAACAAGCAATTGTCTCAAGATCTTCGACTGAAGTTGAACATAGGATCATGACCTCCACTGTATGTGAGATTCAATGGCTCATATATCTTCTCAATGACCTTCAAGTTTTGTACATCAAACCAGCTTTGTTATATCGTAATAATAAGACATATTGTGTCCAATTCCTCATTCCATGAATGCACAAAACACATAACTCAATTGCCACATTGTTTGCGAGAAACTTCAACAGCAACTATTTCATCTCCTTCAAATATCTTCTTCTCTTCAATGGCAGATTTATTTACCAAGATTTTGAATCCAAAACCATTTCACACTTTTCTTTCCAAGCTTGGCCTCATCTCCATATGTTCATCAACTTGAGAGAAGGTATTAGTCACTGTCATTAATTTGTTAGCTATATTTCAGTTTAGTTAGTTATCTATTGTACCTTACTTTCAGTTTGAGTTCTATATATATAAATTCACTCTCTTGTATTTTGATAATTCTAATAATAATAATCAAAATGTTATTCAATAAACTCTTTTGATTACCAAGTAATAAAAATAGCTTCTGTTCAAAAATTCTACATTATACCTTCCGTTTTTAAGTTGAGTCATAATTTTTTTCCTCCTAAATTTAGTTCCTTAACTCTGCTTGGCATTTTTCAAATGGCTATTTAAAAAGTCTACATGACAAGTGTTACCTGCATTTCTATGTCTCTACCAGCAAATAACAAGCAATAATTCTAAAAACATGCAACAGATGTTGAATCAAACTTCAAAAGAAAAATATATAGTTGCTATAACCAAAAGCAAATTTAGCTCAAACTTAATAGATCTCCCATAATACGGGAAGCGTGATTCTAATAATGTTTTCTGTACTAGTGAGTATATATTGATGGGGTGAATGAGCAGTCACCTAATAAAAAACATTGGCCCCATTAGACATCCTAGAGAACTCTCACAACTTAGGCCCAATAATCCTCAAGTCAGTAGTGAGACATCTGACATCTCAACTAAGCGACTACATGCATAGAACTCATTGTTTCTTAAGAGTTATATTAACAGCTCTTCCAATATCATGTTGATAATCTCACACTATAATATCAAAAGTCAGTTTATAAAACAATGGAAAAACAAAATATCACAACCAAAACGTTTGCTTGTCCATATTTTAATTTAAGTGAATTTTTTCACATCTAATACAAACATTTAATATTAAGAGTTCAAGTACTCTTAGCTAAGCCTATTTCTATTCATCTCTGATAGTAGTTCTTACACAAATAACTACAGTTAATGGGGGAAAGATTCAATCAAGTTAATTATGTTATTAGATATTCAATGTTAAATACGAAATGAATGTCCAACACCATTTTTTTCCATAATCCATAAACGATACAACGAGGACCAAACCCATAGAAAACAGATACTCAACTTGATCAGATTCTCTTGCCAGTACCCATGAGTTCAGTGGCGCATCTATAGCTGGTTTCTGCAGTTTAACACATCCCAAAAAGTAAACACATTTTTCATATGTACTCCACCTAATAAGATCAGCAGCAAAAGCATAATAAATTGGTAATTAGTCCTATAAAAGGTAATATACTTTAAATATAATGGCATACTTAGATTTCTATCAGGATCTCAATCCTTTGTCGACTTGAACATATTTCCATAAAATTTTGCCTGCTTTTTATTGTACTCCTTTACCATTTCCTTCAAAGTCCTATATTCCAGCTTTACTTCCCTGGTAAATACACATCAAGAACAATTACATTGCAGACCATACATCGGGTAAGCAGAATGAACTATTTCCCAAAATCAAAGCAACTGATCTCAGTAAATAGTATTGAATTGAATCACACTCAAAGAGCTTTTATAACTGATCCAGCGCAGATACCTGTTGTCCGGGTCAACCTCAAGAGCTTTTTTAATGTCAATTTCAGCCAAATCCAAGTCACCCAACTGCATACTTGCCTGAGCCCTTCTATAGAGGGCTTTTACATTAGTGCTCTCGATGTCCAACACCTATCGGTCCGCATAAGAAATCATCATTTTTATATGCTAAGAAAGATTAGTGATTTCTAAAGAATGGAGAGACAGTTTAGTACCTTAGTACACAATTTCTCTGCATCTTTGTACTCTTTCAACTTCAAATTGCAAGCAGCATTGTTTAGATAGGACGCAAGCTTCAAGGTCTTTGATACCTTTTTCTCCTCCTCGCTGAAGGAGGAATCATACTCAATGTACTTTACAGCCTATAGTCAAGTTTCAGCAAAATAATATGTCACAGAAGATGCATGAACACGTGATACAGTAAACAAGTGTATAGTTTCTCTGAATACCTTCTCATATCTTTTGGAAGCTCTTGCATATTTACCGGCTTTAAACAAAACATTCCCTTCTTCTTTCTTCTTACCAGCAGCTTCAATTTTCTCTTGAGTGTTCATATCCCAAGATTCCTTCTCCTGAGAGGAGAAAAGGATTATAAATACTAGAAATAGACTGTTAAAATAAAACAAGTGTAAGTAAATCAACAAATAACAAATAAGTTTCTAATACATGTAAGCATGTTTAAGGCACACGATCTAAAAACATTTACCTGTACCAAAGCAGTATAAAATTTAATGTTGACAGACTCGATCTATGGACATTGCTCTTGTTTTTTAGTATACAAAGAATAACAATTTTAAATATTAAAAATTACCGTCCTATGGTCGAAAACAAGACAAGAAATACTTCAACATCTACTTAATGATATCATTATCAAATAGCGGTTACAACAGCATTAGCGCTTTGTTGTATTGGAATTTGAACAAACAGTTATTATTTTGCAATGTACGATTTAGTACACGGAGTTTATGAATAGTGGCTATAGAAGGCGCCACAACGTTGATCATAACATAATTGAATAAACTATTATTTTTTGTTATCTGCAATTGACAGCACTAAATGGACAACCCTAGGTACCTTAGTCAAACACAAATGCAATCATATCAATAGTTTACACACACACATCATGGATTAGGCTCCTCTAAAGTGAACAATTCACTTTAAATAATAAAGTCACTAATATAAACCATTGATGATCAAAATCAATGGATAATATTAAATGAACATGTATGACTATCAAATCGGAAGGTTGAAAGTACATTGCTCTTGTTTTTTAGTATACAAAGAATAACAATTTTAAATATTAAAAATTACCGTCCTATGGTCGAAAACAAGACAAGAAATACTTCAACATCTACTTAATGATATTATTATCAAATAGCGGTTACAACAGCATTAGCGCTTTGTTGTATTGGAATTTGAACAAACAGTTATTGTTTTGCAATGTACGATTTAGTACAAGGAGTTTATGAATAGTGGCTATAGAAGGCGCCACAACGTTGAAGCATAACATAATTGAATAAACTATTATTTTTTGTTATCTGCAATTGACAGCACTAAATGGACAACCCTAGGTACCTTAGTCAAACAAAAATGCAATCATATCGATGGTTTACACACACACATCATGGATTAGGCTCCTCTAAAGTGAACAATTCACTTTAAATAATAAAGTCACTAATATAAACCATTGATGATCAAAATCAATGGATAATATTAAATGAACATGTATGACTATCATATCGGAAGGTTGCAAGTCTAGAAAAGATTATGATGGTTTATATTGGCTTGATAACAAGTCCACACCTACTACGACACACATCACTTGATACATGATTTTGATGCCCAACTAGCCAATAATGCATACATACTTGTCAAAATACATTTTTGTTTTTTAAAAAGGCTTTCAAATAGTACTTAAAACAATAGGCATATACCCTACAACCTAGCGTTGATTACCAACACAACACAAGAATACACCATAATCCATCAAAAGGTTGGCAGCATAGTTAAAAAAATTTGGATCGCTCGTTGAATGCATGAAAAGGACTCATCACGTGTGAGTGAATGAACATGTTGCTTGAACATTGTTAACTCATGGTACTTCCTTCGACTAATTGCAATTTCAAGCATAGTGTCCTGGCTTCTGCACCCAAAGCAAACCAATCCCTTAACAAGTCTTCACATCATGTGCCTTTCCATACCATTGATTGGACCGTTCGCCACTTCCAAGAGCAAACAAAAATTGTTGATCATCCATAGATCGAGCATATGGCTTTTGTTCGAACTTATTGTCTCTCCTTTTTACCCGCAATGGTCTAGAATCTTGCAACTTTCCTCCCTAGACTTATTAACTTCTTCAACCTTACTACACCAATGCAGCAACTCATGGAACTCCTAGATCTCTAGCATCACAACTTCCTTAATCTCATTTATCAGCCCCTCCATGAACATCTGACACTTCAACTCCTCACTATGGCACGTTGAAAATTTCGATAGATACTCAAACTTGGACGCATACTCACCCACAGTCAAGACCCCCTGTTTCAATTGCCAAAACTCCCCCTCTCTTTGGTATCCTTTGCAAACTTCGGGAAATACTTATCCAGGAATTTGATTTGAAAGACCTCCCAAGTGACATCCAAGCCTTCAACCTCCAACAACTGGCAAGCTCACTCCCACCAAAAGTATGCTTCTCCAACAAGCATAAAGGTTTCAGAAGTGACCCTCCAATCGTCAGACAGACCATTACTTCAAAAATCTTCTCCATTTCTCGAATCTAAAGTTCTCCTCCATCAGGATCATAACCCCCTTTGAACTTAGATGGATTAATGCGGATAAATTTCGACAATCCTTTGGCTTTAGCAACACTTTCGATTCTTTGACTATTCTTTTGCTTCAATTGTAAGATGAGAGCATTCATCTTTTTATATTGTTGTGTCATTTGTAACACTGCCGCAGCCATCCCTTGTATAACTTATGTGGTTATTCCAACTCCCTACAATAGAAACTAGTCAAACTTCATAAAATAACCATAAAGAGTTCCATATTGGATGAGATATGGTCTGGAAAAAAATCTATAAGTAGAGGTAGTCCTCACCTAACAAGTCGAATTTGTAGGGTTGAGTTAAGTTTAACCCAAATGTTAAGATGGTATCAGAGCTTGTCCAATATCCACTAAACCACCTACTATTAGGTCACCGCTATTGGACCAAGTCACGCTCCAGATGCTCAGCCCTAGACGTGGGGGGGTGTTTTAAGAGTCACATATTGAGATATGGTTTGAAAATGTGTTTGTAGGTGGGGACAATTCTCACCTTACAAGCCGGTTTTGGAGGGTTGAGCCCGGGACAATTCTCACCTTACAAGCCGGTTTTGTAGGGTTGAGTCCGGGACAATTCTCACCTTACAAGCCGGTTTTGTAGGGTTGAGTTAGACCCAACCCAAATTCTAAGATTTACAATGCAACTAAAAACCTCAAACTAACATAGCATCCCTAAGGTTTATTGTGTTTCACGATTCGCATCGTATGAAATGGAATCACACAATACTTTCTAGTTACACATGCATACCAGACTACTCATCTAGTAAACATGGTGGAGGATTTTGGTGTTGGAAGATGCATGCCTTGTGGAGCTCATTACAACAACTAGATTTTAAAGGATTGTGAGAAGATACCACTCCATAAGAGACAAATGAAAAATCAAAACTTAGATCTATTAAAGAATGGGACTTACATCTAATTGCATAAATAAATTCACTAAAGAAATGGAATTATTAGACCCGGCATAATTCATTTTTTCACTTCTTACTTGATCTTGCGATGCTTAATTGATAATAGTTCGCCAATGGGCATGTTTACATTCAAGGAATGGAAGTCTAGTGAACTTGCAAAGACTAAGGATGAGTGTTTGTAGAAAATCTTATTCAAAGACAAGGTTTTAGAATGAGAGGCTAGTCACGGGGTTTATTTATGAAGAAATTATCAGACTAAAGAGAGAATACAAAGCACCATAATGGGGCTAATACAACTTCATAGTCCCTTTCATGTTGCAAGCTATTGCCTTAACTCCATGTTGTACAAATAGTTTGTGAAGTTAAATTAATTATGTTGAGTTGTGTGTTACCCATTGGATTTTATGAGTTAGGACTTAGGATTGTGAATATTCAATTTAACTTGGTTTAGTGTTTTAATTTAGAGGCTATTTCTTTGTCTATGTTATTCCTTTGGTCCCAATAATAAGAGGCAAAATAAATAAATAAATAAACATCAAAATCAATGAACTTGTTTATTCTTTTAACTTTTGGAGTGTTTTTCCATACATACCCTTCTGAAAAAGTGGGAGACACATTAAAAAAGTAATTTAAACAATAAATACACATTAAAAGTTATAACTTTTTCTTATGAATGAGATAAAAAAAACTTCTCCGAAAATTCTCCTATAATTAAGACCGGTGTATTATTTACGCATGGGAATATGTACAAGTATAATTTTACACTTTATATGGGATTTTATGATAAGAATTTTCAGCCCCAAGCTACAATCTTCCCCACCCTCCCAATCCTAGGTCAGATCTCGAGTATGACACTATAGTCATATAGTTCACAATTCACTTTGGTACGTGGGAGGCATCCATAGTCGGTACACGGTATGCAACTCTTGAAGAATTGGGTACGGGGGAGTCATACATAATCAGTACGTTATTTGAGTTTGTGGCATGTTCTAATAATATAATTGGTGCACCTTCAATAATTTTTTATGTAATCTAATAAAAAAAAATAGAGCACTTGCTAAAAAGTTATAAAATATCAATAAAAATTAACTTGAAATATTAAAAGACAAAAATAAGAGTTTTAAAATATTTTCATGTTAAGAATATCGTTTTTGTAGGTATTACTCATTACTAATTTGATCAACAATTAAACAATTGTATAAAAAAACACAACAGCTAACAATATTAAGATAAGTACCAAAAAAGAAAAGAAAAAAAATATATTACCATTAGTGCAGTCCCACATTTAGGATTGGTAGCCGCACCCTTTAGTTTAAGCTATCAAAACAAATGTGGTAGTCCCACATTGAAATTGTATTAACTATAAACAAATGTGGTAGTCCCATATTGAAATTGTATTCACTAAAAATTAACAAATGTGGTAGTCCCACATTGAAACAAATGAGACAGTCCCACATTTAGGGTTGGTACATTGCTTTATAAAGTGCGAGCTCTGCTCCCTTCCCACAGTTTAGTAGGTCTACGACCAACTTTTACTCTGGTACTTCACTTTCCTCGAATTAATGACGAATTTTGCCGTACCAATTCATAAAAGTACCACGAATTGGTACTCACAAACCAATTTGCAGTTCCCTTGTCATGTTAGCGAATTATGTGACTATGGTTTAACAACATTGATTACACAGACTTAGAAATTGCTGATTGACAATAACGGCAATAATTCATGAATAATAATTAACATAAATAAAATGAAGGTCGAGCTAATGTATAGAAACTTTCAAATTATCTTACTATCCAATGTCTAGTTAAGGCGGCAAGATTATGGCTTTACTAAATAATAAATTCTATAACATAAATAATACTAAAGCACAGCTTAAATTCATGACTGTTATTAACTTACCTTGTCAAATGACACTAGCTCAACTTCATAATAGACAGTTGAATTAGGAGGAATAACAGCCAACTCCTGCTGAGACTCTGATGAACCAAATGCATACTCTGGAGCAATAGTCAATAATGCTACCTCACCCTTCTTCATAGTCATTACAGCTTTATCAAGTCCATCAATGACTTGCTCTGTTTCAAGTATCAAGAAATCAAACATTCACATAACCTAATAAAATTATTGAATGCAGAGGAATAGGTATTGGGTAAGAGCATATGCAGAGCTGAAGTTACCCTCATCTGTTTTGAATTCAAACAGCTTCTCTTCTTCATCGCGACCCTTCTCGAAAAAGATAGTACTGTCTTGCAGCTTACCAACTAGTTTCACTGGGAAGGTGAAAAATGACAGAATTTTTTTTCAGAAATGATGTACTAAATAATTAAGTAAAAGTGAAAGTCATCCTTCACATTAATTAGCAATTACATTTTACAACGGCCCCTTCATTTGGATGCTCGTATCCTTCCCCTTCCTTGAGGATCTTCTTTATGACCTTCTTGTCGCTAGTCACATCTGAAACAGTCTTCCAAGAAACCAACTCAAGCGTAATTTGCAGTGTTGCATTTGGTGGAACTGCACCTTCATCGCTATCCGCTGGCTTCCCCTTCTCACCAAACCCATCTATGACCCAAGAGAGAAATGAATGAAACTTTGAATAATAATAATAATAAACAAGGAAATAGAATGAAGTATGTAGTCAGAAGTATAAAATATCACCAAAGCATTCAGTAGACAACTTACACTGAGGCTTTACTAACAAATTCACCTTCTCTCCCTTCTTCATGGTTTTAACAGTCTTTGACAATGCAGGACAATAATGACCTATCATAAATTAAACACCAACTTCAGATAGCAAAAAAAGAATACAAGAGTGTCGATTAACAAAATTTACAAACAACTGACCTTCACTGACAGTGAACTCCACTCCATCAGACTTTGCTACAACCTTTCCGTCCTCCAGACAAACCTCATATTTAACTGCATTGATAATGAGTAAAATGAATCAACAGTTAAGAATAAGCTAAATTACGTCGGCATCAAATAAATTGAATTATATGAGACATATATATGTCTACCTAATACTTCATCGAGATCCTTAGGGTTCTCCCATTTATCGCCCTCACTAAGTATCCTTTTAAATATACCGCCATCCTTACAAATGTCCTTCACACTAGTCCAAGACAACAGCTCAACATCAAATTGGAGTGTTGCATTAGGAGGAATTGTTGGAGCCGAACCAGATTCACCATAAGCTAGCTCGGGAGGAATGGTGAAAAGTGCATTTTCACCTTTCTTCATGGTTTTAATACCTTCATCCCATCCTTGAATTACTTGCCCTGCACATCAGTTTCACAAATTTCACAGTGATGTGCTAATATAAAGCATGTGAAATCGTCAAATCAAAATACATGAAATTCACTGATAATTCATGTGCCATTACTTATCCTGGTTAAAATTTATTATCATGATTTACTAATGAACACTGATTAAAATCACGGATACTCCATTTTCAACTGAGCATGAGGAAGAAATAAAAAGTATATAATGAAAAAAAGAAAAAGAAAAACATTCATTATATTAAAAACATAAATTACTCAACATTTCTCATAAAATAACAATAGGAAACATTTAATAAAATAATGTCATCAAAACTTGTTACACTCGCAACAGTGGTAAACGCTTTTGCTATAAAAATTGAAAATACACTATACTTAGGCTGAGTTCGGATTGGTCTGACGTACACTGTACAGTTTACCTGCTAAGTTAATCTACATTTGGAGAGCTTATGATAACAGCTTATAATATCAATAAAAAAATTTTATGCTAATTTTGGTAAGCTTCCTAAGATAACTTACGTATAGCTTATATAAAATTGCTTATCCATAAGTGTTTATATGATGTGCGCTTACTCAATTAGCACTTAATTTACTTGTTTATCTAACATAAAGCCTTATAGCTTCTCGCACGGTTTTATAGAACCCACAATAGGCACAACAAGTGAACAAGTATGTCACAAACACTATACTATTCCCATAGCTTTTCATGCAATTCACATAAATTAACTACAAAATATAAAAATTACAATAACAGTTCTAAAATTAAACAAATACCTACAACGAAAACAAACGGGAAAATATAAGTGAAAAGACGTTACTGACCTTGTCCAAGCGTGAAGCTAAAAGGAGAATCTCTATCGCGACTCGAATCAAACTTAGTTCCATCAAGCAAAGTCCCAGTATAGTGAACTATCAACATAACAAACAAAATAAATTATTATTATTATAAAAAAATAAAAAATAAAAAACTGAAAATGGAAAAACACAATTAGAAAGTTGAAAGCGACGTCGTAATGATTGTTGTGTACCTTGAACTTCGTCTCCGATTTCAGGAGTGTCCCATCCTTCACCTTCTTTGAGAAGCTTCTTCTTGAGACCTCGATCGCCGATTTCTCTCTCCTCGCCTACCTTGTCTTCAGGGAGGTCATAATCGTTGTTGAACTCTTCGGCTTGGGGAATATCAAAATCTTCGTTCATCGTTTTTTGGTGTTTAGATAGTTGAAGTTGAACGCTGCAGCGAAAATGGTACAAGTAGTTGAAGACTTGTAGACAAGGAAGGTCAAGATGGGTTTTGAATTGAAAAAAGGCAGGTAATAAATTTTATTATATATAAATGTTTTTAAAATAAATTAGTAGTATTAATGGAAAAGTAAATATAAATTTAATTCTAGAGTAAATTTGGAATAATTGCATTACAGTAATAATAGTTGAATTTTGCTTAAGACTAGTTTGAGAATTTTTATTACTTATATTTTAGATTAGATTAGATCAAATTGAGTAATATGTATTTTCTACTTTGATGCATAATAACTATCATATCGTTAAGTATGTTGGACTTTAATTAGATTTATTTTTATATTTTTCTTTAAAAATCAGGAAAAGATATATTATTATTAAGAGTTAAATATATTTTTAATTATTATAAATTTTTAAATTTAAAAAAAAATTATTAATTTTTAATCTCTTTTGATTTTATAAGGACCTTATTGAGAGATTAAAAATATTATTGCTTATAACATTGTTGTTGGATAACGAGGGAAACCTGGGAATTATCATATTGGACAAAAGTAATTATACAAGTGAGTTGGACACCGTATATTTTTCTCAAAAACTTATAACAATAGATTAATGTGTTATCTCACATTATGTTTAATATCTATTTTTCTATTCAATATAGGATTTCTTTAATCACACCTGATATATCAACAATCATCTATTTCGCGCGTGAATTTGTCAATTTATCTAAGAATATTCTCCCTCAAACAGAAATATTTTCATCCACTTGTCTCGTCGTTGGTTGTGACACATCCATAAAACATGTCGCTTGAATATGTTGATCCTAAAGACTTTTAACACAAGCAATTAATCACGTCAAACCATCATCTCTAATATCATTTTTAGATAATAAAGAGTGTTGAAAATCATCACATTGAACCAAAAGAATTAGACATTAATTAACACAAGAATCCGTAGGTTGTATTTATTCAACTTAATGTCAACAACATCTTAGTTTGTATTGATTCAACCTTTTTTAATTTGTAAAAAATATTTAGAATTCATTTCATACACCTAAAATTGATTTTATTAAATTGCAATTTAAACAAATACAAAACAATAATCGTTTAAAATATAATTTGTAAATTTTTTTTTATTGTTTTGAAGATGTAACTCTGCATAACAGAAACCAATCGTTGTTTTTTGGTTAGAGGTAGGTTACTTTCATGGTGATGACTATGATGAAAGGGAGTTGAACAAGTTGAAGGTCAAGAGGTTGGAAGCATTAGAACGGTTGAGTCGCTGACACACAATAGTTTCCACTTGCACAGAATCTAACTACAATTCCACAAACCATTTGTGTTAGTCAAGTCCATTCCATTATAGTACGATTGTGTTAATCGCGGTATGAAAGAATGCCATAGATTGTCGCGCGTGTTTCTTCCGCTCCTGACCTAAGATTAATCTTCTTGCTATGTAAAAAAATGGGTTTTTGTGCTTTTTCCTCGATCACTAATAATTAATTTTTCTTATGTATTTGTTCTTGCTATACATTTTAAGAATAAATTTGTTGATTTTAATGATGCTTTATTCATTATTGTTGTCTCCTTATTTATTCATTATTGTTGAATCAATAAAAGTTATGATGGAAATTTTAGTGTTGCGTGAATTTAAGGACTAAATTTTTAGTATGATATATTTTTTATAGATTATTTTGATAGTAAATTGTATTTTTTAAATATTATTTTGATATTAACTTGTATATTTTAGAGATCAAATTGAATTTTGTTTTTATTTCAATTTTATTGACATTTTTCTATAAAAAAATTAATGTTATTTTAGTATCTATCAAATGAGTTGAACATGCACTAGTGCATTTTAACTTTGTTACATCGTCGATATTAGAATGGTTGTTATACATTCAATGTAATAAATAAGACGGTGGCAAATTTATTATTATGGTAAACTTTGTTAGATCTATTTTAATTGAATTGTTCTAACAATCACATTAAAAAAAATAAAACTACACAAAAAAAATTATAGTAAATTTGTTATTATAGTAAATTTTATTAGATTTGTTCTAAATGAACTGATATAACATATATATTAAAAATTAAAAAAAAAACTGCACACAAAAAAGACTATGCAAGAAAAAAAAGACAGTAGCAAATTTGTTATTATTACAAATTTTATTAGATCTGTTTTGTTAGACCGATCTAACAAGCATTTTAAAAAAAAAAATCCTAAATTAACCAAAGAATAAGAAATCACGCGCACAAACTCTTCCATTTTGCCTCATCATGCTTAGTTCTTCATCCTTCGTTCTGCAAACCCACAAATTAGTCACCCGCGAATCCATACCCATTTTTCATCACTCTACCTTCGTTCTTCATCAAACTCAGCCACAAATTAAACACATGCATCTTACTCGTGAAAATGTTGTCATCCTTCCACATTTAACCTTCATACTTCAATGAAAACGTGAATCGTGAATCGAACCCAGCTTTCAGCCTTCATCGCCGACGACGAGTTTTCTTTGTCTTCCTCTTCCATCTATCAAGGAGCATTTCCGTCGAGAAGTGTCAATTTCTTTCACTATTGTTTGTTGCTTTCTCCGGTAATTTTCTAATAAATCTTGTTTGTTACTTAACAATCTAAAATCATTTCATTGTTAATTATTCTTATTATTAATCTTTAATTGATGGAGAAATTTGAAGGAGAAATTTCTACATAAGTGATGGTGAAATTTGAGAAGCGATGATGCCTAAAAAACTATAAAAGTGATGGAGAAATTTGAGTAGTCGTAGTTATCCCAATTTTCAATCATCCTTTAAAACTGCATGTTATGTGTTTGTGATATTGTCTCTGTTAATAATAAGTCTAATGCTATAATTTTTTAAACACATTTGTCAATTTGAGTTTGTGATTTGTGTTGGTTGTTATAGAATCCATTCCCTTGTGTGAAAAACTTGCTGCTTCTGGCCATATCCCAGAATATATTCATTGCTTACTGTGAATCTATGTTTTTATCTACATTTCTATTTTTATATCAATACTTAAATACTCTTAAGCTTTAACCAAAATATTACAAACAATATTAATCACATACTAATTAGTCTAACCGCACTAATTAGTTTAATTAACAATTAATTCATCTAATTAGTCTAATTAACTAACATTGTATCTTATACAACCTTTGTCATTTAGACCATCCAAATAAAGCAAGAATTATGTCAAAAATATTGCCACCTAAAATGGCCCTCAACAATTTTTCCTTCTGAGGTGTATATGGTGGGTACCTTATGGAATGATCTGCATCAAAACTTTTATACAAAACTGACTTCTTATGGCTGAAACTATCAGAAGAGAACTTTCCATGGTAACAACCCATTCCACTCTCTTCAACTCCTCCAAAAGGCAAACCACGAGTTGCAACCTGCACCAACATTGAGCTGTAAATGTCACTCTAATGTCATCATGCATGTTAGCCATACAAAATTTAGGTAGTAAAGTCTTGAGAATCTAATATTTATACTATTCCTGCATGTTTTTCTATCTTTCATGAAATATTAAGGAACTATTTGTACTAGTAGAATAAGAAAACCAATAGCACTACTTATTATTGATTCAAGTCAACATTATTATATCAGTCAGACTTAAAAGATATCCACTGTAAGTGTAAATCAGTCTTACATTAATATCTAATAAAAATATAATTATTTAGTCTTATCATCTCATTTTGTATTTGCATTTTGAAATTGACGGTATTACATGAACAAATAAATGTTTCTCATTGGATGTTAGTGTGAAATTGATTTACTCTCGACATCATAAAATCTCTCAATAGAACAATAGATTTATGAAAATGGGATCATAATTTTTTTGAAGAAAATGTTGGAATTCAATAAATTTTCATGTATAAATTAATTTCAGAAAGAGAATATCTACATGTATGATAGCATCGTTGATGAGCATCCCTCCAGAAGATATCTTATCCACTTATTCCTTCTTCAGATGCTCATTGTTTGTGAAGAGATATGCAACGATAAGTTTTGGACTTGATTTTATTATACCGAAGCTATCTTCTATGTTGTCTACCTACAAAAAAAGAATGTTAGGGAAAGATATAAAGACTTAGCTTATTGTTAAATATAAAAAACATATCAAGTCCTTCCTGATATATAATTTATCTATTGCAAATTTGGTTGCAAATAACTGATTGATGAATTAGAAAATTTCCTTTTTGAACATTGTCATTCCTACATAGTCATATTCCTTGGCAACAAGTCCTAAATGTACTTTCTGTTATGATATAGTACTCACTGTGATAATTGGCATTATTGGCCCAAAAATCTCCTCTTGCATAACCATAGCTTCTTCTGGAACATGTAATTAATTTACATAACTGGTTGATGCACACTGATTATGTAAAATTAATTCTTTAATTCATGTAATTGATTTATTTATACTTCCTCTTACCTTCAGTATAAACAAAATTAACCCAAATGAAAAGTTAGTGTATTTCGGTCAATTTAAAGCCAAATAATATATCAACTATATATGATTATTTTTTATTTATATTTAAAAAAGAGTCCTCTTTAATTTGTTGATACTATTGTCTATTTCTTTTTTTGGATCTCATTCATTTGATACATCATCTCCACGATCAACTATGACCAATTTGTACCATTAAAAGAGTATTCTTCTTTTTATCTGGCTTTGTTGTGATATAGGAGTAGTAACAGACTAAATGATCAAGATGTTTGAAAATAATTTTGTCGAACATGCATGATTTTTTAGTGTAAGAGTTATTTTATAAAGGTAATTTAAGTCTTTCAAATTTAATAAAAATTTATCAATATATATAAGAATAATTATGTAATTTTTTGGAAAGATTGTGCTTATTGTTATGCATCAAAACCTTGAGCACTCTTCTTCTAACTCCAATCTCTTGCTCAAAAAACTTATTTAATTGCTCTGACTACAATGGTTACAAAGAAAACATGCATTACCCTCAAGCTGTATTAAAAAGACAATTACTATATGCACACTATGTAAGCCTTGCATTGTAAAAGCAAATACATAATAGATGTGAGAACATAAATAACTCAATTAACTTTTTATGTAGAAATATGATTCTTAAAATGTGATTAAAATCATTTTACCATTGTATATTTTTTCAGAAGTAGTTATGAATCGCAATTGGATGAATGCTAATCGTTTGAGTGAAGAGTATGAAAAGGGAGTTGAGGAGTTTTTACAATTTGCTTTAAAAAAACTTCCTGAAAGTAAAGGAAGGTTTTATTGTCCTTGTGTTATTTGTTTGAATGAAAATACATTACATTTTGAGGAAATACGAAATCATCTTATTTGTTTTGGGATTGACCTGAACTATATCAGATGGATATGGCATGGTGATTCGTTAAACATGTCAAATACCTCAAAAAGAGAGGAAGTTGATGTAGATATGAACGATCAACTAGAGGACATGAAACATGATATTGGATAAGAGTCCCTTTAATCGTGCACATGTATATGATAATTTATGCAGTGACAAAGAAGAGCCTTTGTATCCGGGATGCACTAACTTCACAAGGTTGTTTGCGGTATTGAGATTGTTCAACTTGAAGGCGAAAAATGGATGGACAGATAAAAGCTTCACTGAATTACTTGAATTGTTGAAAGAAATGCTCTCAGAAGGTAACACATTGCCGCATCGTAACTATGAGGCGAAGAAGTTATTGTGTCCAATGGGCATGGAGTATAGGAAAATATGCATGCCCTAATGATTGTTTATTGTATATAAATGCGCTTGAAGAGTTGACTAAGTGTCCTAGGTGTGGACTATCACACTACAAAATGAAGGATGGTGATTCCATTTATGGTGAAAGCTCAAAGAGACCTCCTGCGAAGGTGTTATGGTATTTTCCAATAGTTCCAAGGTTCAAACGTTTGTTTGCTAATATAAATGATGCAAAGAATGTAGGATGGCATGCCGATGAGAGGAAGCGTGATGGACAACTTCGTCACCCAACTGATTCTTTGCAATGGAAGAAAATTGATGATTTGTACCCGGAGTTCGGAAATGAGCCAAGGAACCTTAGGCTTGGACTTGCTATAGATGCAATGAATCCATATGGAAACTTAAATAGTAACCATAGTTCATGGCATGTTCTACTAGTTATCTATAACTTACCTCCTTGGATTTGCATGAAGCATAAATACATCATGTTATCTATGATGATTTCAGGTCCAAAACAACCTGGAAATGACATAGATGTTTATCTAAGTCCATTGATTGAAGATTTGAGAATGCTTTGGGAAGGTGTTGATGTGTTTGATGGGTATTCTCTTGAATATTTTAAGATGCGTGCAATGCTATTTTGCACAATCAATGACTTTCCTGCATATAGAAACTTGTGTGGCTATAGTGTTAAGGGACATAAAGCATGTCCTATATGTGAAGAAGGAACATGCTACCAACAATTGAAACATGGAAGAAAAACTGTTTATGTTGGGCATCGAAAATTTCTCAAGTCTAATAATCCATACCGTAAGTTGAGAAAAGCGTTTAATGGACACCAAGAGCATGAAATTTCTCAAAAAGCCTTAACTAGGGAGCAAGTTTATCAACGGGTTAAGGATATAAATCTTATCTTTGGAAAGAACCAAAAACAGACATCTGAGAAAAATATATGGAAGAAGAAGTCTGTGTTCTTTGATCTTCCTTATTGGTCTAGTCTAGATGTAAGACATTGTCTTGTTGTGATGCATGTGGAGAAAAATGTGTGTGATAGTGTAATTGGAACACTTCTCAGCATTCAGGGGAAAACAAAGAATGGCTTAAATTCTCGTCTAGATATGGTTGATATGGGTATACGACAACAATTAGCTCCACAATCAACAGATAAACGAACATATTTGCCCCCTGCATGTCATACATTGTCCAAAAAGTAGAAGAGATGCTTTTGTGAGTGTTTAAGGGGAATAAAAGTGCCACGTGGCTACTCCTCAAATGTCAAGAGTCTTGTTTCAATCAAAGATTTGAAATTAGTTGGCTTAAAGTCTCACGATTGCCATATTTTGATGCAACAACTACTACCAGTGGCTTTACGTGGCATATTGCCTAAAAAAGTAAGAGAGATCTTAACTAGGTTGTGTTTATTCTTCAACGTTATTTGTAGCAAAGTCATTGATCCTCAAAAATTAAATGAGTTGGAAAATGAAGCTGTTATTATCTTGTGCCAACTAGAGATGTATTTTCCTCCTTCTTTTTTTGACATCATGGTTCATTTAGTTAGGGAAATTAAATTATGTGGTCCTGTTTATTTGAGGTGGATGTATCCATTCGAGCGTTACATGAAGATTTTAAAAGGATATGTGAAGAATCCACACCGTCCTGAAGCATCTATTGTTGAAAGGTACATAACAGAAGAAGCTATTGAGTTTTGTTATGACTATATGTCAAAAGCAGAAGCCATAGGAATTCCAAGATCTCGTCATGAGGGAACATGTGTGGGTAATGGTATACGAGGCTTAAAACTTAAGAGCATGGGACGAGAGGAAGTACTTCAAGCACATTTGTATATATTGAATAACACTGATGAGGTTCAACCTTACCTTTCTACTCATAAAAGCATTGTGAAGGAAAATTATCCTAGAATGAATGAAAAATGATTGTTGAATGAGCATAACAAGACTTTCTTAAAGTGGTTTAAAGAAACCATTTTAATCAACAATACTACTTCTGATACACTAAAATGGCTAGCAAATGGGCCTCACTTTGATGTCATAACTTGGACTGGCTGCGATATCAATAATTTTACATTCTATACAAAAAGTCAAGATGACAGTAGTACCATGCAAAATAGTGGGGTTATGGTCGTAGCTGAGTCCATGCATTTCTCTAGTTCAAAAGATAAAAACCCTGTTACAACATCCATACCTTACTTTGGGACCATTGAAGAGATTTGGGATGTCGATTTCATTAAATTTAAAGTGTCTGTTTTTAAATGTAAATGGATTGACATCAATAATGGTGTTAAAATTGATGAATTTGGTTTTACATTGGTGGACCTTGAAAAGGTAGCGTATAAGGATGAGCCTTTTATTATGGCATCCTAAGCAAAACAAGTGTTTTATGTTAGTGATCCTTCTAACAAAAAATGGTCAATGGTTCTCCAAGGTAAAAGTTTTCATGGACCAAATGTCTAGATTCAATGCTAGATATTTTTGAGACTCCTCCATTCTCACAACGAATACTTACTTTCGTTGAAGAAACTATAGTGGAGGATGAGTATGCCACTCGTGATGATCATCAAGAAGGCATATGGGAGAATATTCAAACATAAGACTCGTAAGAAATAAAACGGTAATAATGATAATTTATCTTAATAAATTTCACCTTATTTGTAATATTTACTTTGATGGTTTATAGTTTTTACCAATATATGATATGATTGCCTATAATTATTTTTCTCCATTATTTTGAAATATTATTGATCATCTTTATGTGATTTTATTTGCTACACTTTAATGAATATTTTATTTTTTTAGAGCTTTGGGTGAATATAATAAGTTACAAAGATTAAGAAAGAACAAGCCCACATGAAACATTCCCATTGTAAGTGTTTAGATTATATATATAGAATTTTAATTATAATTTATATGTTTTTATCTATATAATATTTACTCATTATAATTTACATATAATATTAAATTTTAGTGCCAAAGACAACCTAAAGGTTATGAGTGTGGTTACTACATTATGATACATATGTTGAACATTGTATCTAGTGGTCTTGTTGATTCATGGATGCGGGTATGTGATAGATTTTTTCAAAGTTAGTATTAATTAACTACTTATGATTTTTATGGTCACATGATTTAGATAACTTTGTTATTTTAATGTTTATAATTCATATATTTGGTGAATCAAAGCCATTCGAAGATGAAGAAATGATGAATGTCCGACAACGTTGTGCAAACTTGATTCTTGAACTAACAAAAAAATGCTTGAAGCACTTGTATCATTTTAGTATCTTTAGACTATTAATAGAAGATAATGTTTTTTTTTTTTTAACTAGTGAATATTATGTAGCTCTAAATTTGATAATTTAGATTTTTTAAATAAATTATGACTCATTGTCATTGATTTTTAAATGTAAAGCTTCGTATGAAGGTTTGTGTTTTATGGTTGAATGAGAAATTCTAGTTAATAGTGTAATATGTGAAATTATGAGGATGCATATGTAAGGGGTGAAAGTTATGAAGAAAAAAAATTAAAAAGTTAATTATTTAAATCGATTGACTCAATAAAATAAACAATTTTAAATATGACTTGTTATATTGGTTCAAATTTAACCGATGTAATAAATCAATTTTGAATTTGACTTGTTATATTGGTTCAAATTTAATCGATCTAATAGATTAATTTTGAATTTGACTTGTTATATTGGTTCAAATTGAACCGATCTAATAAATCATTTTTGAATTTGACTTGTTACATCTATTATTTTAGTTGATTTAATAATTAACTATTTATTACAACGCCTGATGTTAGATGACAAGAAACCGATCTAACAAGTACATAGGAACCGATCTAATAAGGTTTAATTGCACTAGTGACGTGGTAGTAAGAGTGTGACATGTCTGTACATTTATAAAGTTAACCGATAACTTAACTTTAGAGATTAAACTGAAAATAGTTTTCATTATTGGAGAACTAATTCCAAGTTATTTTTTTGAGTCAAATACTAAAATGACAACTTATCCAATAATAAATACACATAGTAACTTGAAGAATGCATATATGGATGAACAAATTGTAATTAGGGGCATAAAAAGTATTTATATCAACTAAAATTTTTGTATTTTTTTAAAAAATTTTATAAAATAAATAAATAAATAAATAAATAAATAAAATGTAATAAAGGAACTCTCCCTAAAAAAAATAATAAACTTAAGTAAGACATTGTTTGTGAACTAAAATGTAATATTTTTCTAAATCCTTTCAGGAGTTTGTTTGGGGTTTATTTGGTTTAATAGAATGGAGGAGAACATTTTTACTAGAGGGAGGATGAGGGAAAAAATAGAAATATGTTTGATTTAAAATAAAAAAATTAAATATTTTGTTTTTAGTTTTAGTTTAAGAAAAAGAGAAATATTTTAAAGAAAATTAATATTTTTTACGAATAATTTATTAAAAAAAGAAAAGAATTCATAAAAATATAATGTTTGATCAATTAAAAAGTGACTCACCCATATATGATGAGAGTGAGTGATTATGAGTTTTGAGTGTTATGTAGTGACACATATAATTCTTCTATTATTTGTAAAGAAGTATCATAAAAATTAATATTTTTTATTTTAAATAATTTTTATGTTATTTGAGTTATTTTCTATTTCCTTTCCTCAAACTTCTTAAAAATAAATGAAGAAGAAAATAATTTCTAGAATAAATTTTGGTTCCTTTTTTTCTCTCCTTCATTCCTCTTTCTCGTGCTCCAACCAAATAATTTTAGTATGGCGTATTGCAATTGATAGCGTTTCAGCAAGTGTACTGAATCGTTGCAAATAATAATAAAACGGTAGTACCGAGTGTCAAACTCAAGGATTGCGTTTTACTATTGAATTATATTTAATTACTAAAATTGAACAAAAGGTTCCCAAGTTGATTGAAATAATATTTGAAATTAACAAGAGTACACTACAACATTTTTGCTTTATAACAACATTTAAAAAATGTTGCCAAAACACGAAAAAATGTTGCCAAAGAGAAAAGGCAACATTTTTCACGCGTCTCATATACGAGCGTTGCCTATTACCTTTGGCAACATTTTTCTCGCACTTTTGGGCACACTATTTATAAATGTTGCCTAAACTATGAGAATAGGGAACAATTTTTCAACGCGCCTAAGGCAACATTTATCAATTGTTGTCATATCTAACAACAATTAATAAATGTTGCCTTAAAACAACACACTGAGAAATTAATAAAATGTTGCTAGAGCTTATAGGCAACACTTTTAAACTGGATTCATATATGTAAAATAAATTTTCATTTTCTTATTATTTTAATTCAAATCATAGATTAGATATTTTGTCAAGGAAAACATAATGCAAATTTGACACAAATTATTAACAAAGTAGTATTCAAATAAATTGTAGTAAACAAATTGTCTAACATAATTTAATAAAGTTTGATATTTAAAGTACAAGTCTAGCAAAATTTATCATCTACACCGTCCTCGTCAAATTTATCATCTATGTCGTCCTCGTCAAATTTATCATCTACATTGTCCTCTTCAAATTTATCATCTATGTCATCCTTGTCAAATTTATCATCTACACTGTCCTCTTCAAATTTATCATCTATGTCATCCTCTTCAGATTTATCATCTATGTCGTCCTCTTCAAATTTATCATCTATGTCGTTCTCTTCAAATTCATTGCCTTCATCGTCATCTTGAAATAATTCATCATCGTCTTCATTGATACCTTGGTGCATAATAGAATAAAAACAAAAATAAATGATGAAACGAAACTCACAAACAGAAACAAAACATAAACAAAAAACACACAAAATAGAACCACATAAAACGCAAACAAAAATATAACTGGGCAAAAATAAAACCACAAGCAGAAACTATAAAATGCAAAACATAACTCGACATAAGCATCACCAAAAACAGCCAGCATAGAACTGCAAGTGAAACAAAATAGTGAAACCCACAAACAGAATTGCATGAAAAGTAGAATCGCAAACAGAAACATCAACAGTTAAACAAAACTAAAACCAGACCTTATGATCAATTTTCAAAAATTACCAACAAAACTAAAACCAGAACTTATGTTTTCGTCCATCTCAATTACTCTTAATAATCAATCATCATAGTGTTGTGATTGTGGTAAGGCTCACTTTTGCAGATGGAAATAAATCTTTACTGCTGTTTACATGATGTCTACTCCTACTACAACAAATTATATGCCACTAAAGATTAAGTCAATAACTATTTTTAGGTGCAAAGAAATCTTTACTGCTGCTTACATAGTAAATTGTCAATAAACAAAAGAAACTTCAAAAATTAAAAGGAAAATCAGGCAGATCCAATAATGATTTGCAGGTCACGATTTCAAGGCTGCATTACAAAAACCACATTAAAAGCAATCTCAAGTTAAAGGAAAAAAAGTCACAATTTTTGAAAAAAATCTCTTCTCTACCACAAAATAGGCACAATGTTTGAAAAAAATCAACATAATAGAAGAACACTAATTCAATGAAACAACACACCAAAAAAAAAATCAAAACCAAACTACAATGTTCAAAATAAGAATAAAAACAACCATTGAAACAACATAAATGAAAAATAAATTAGAGAAAAAACTTGGTAAGGATGAATAGAAACGAACCAAAACTAAACGATTGAGAAAGAAGGAACGACGTAAAGCCCAACACACCAAAAACCCTATCTCAGAAGCAAATGAAGCCCTCTCTATCACCCCCAAGGATCCTTCCGTCCACATTCTTCGGGTCGGCGCCCTTTACATCACGGGTCACCGCGGCGCTGCCATCATATCGCTCGATTCCGCTCTCTCTCTTCCGGCGACGAAGTTTCTGAATCTGACATAGTGCGCCGATGCATTGGTGTTTAGGGCTAAGATGAAACTTGCGGTGAATCGGCAGCGGCGAGCTGACTCCCCGATTGAGGATCTTGTAGAAGCGATAAGAGTGAGTAGAGAGGGAACTGAGAGTAAATGGAAGGCAATTGTTTGTTGGCGAAGTGTTACGAATGAAAAGGGAAGTTAGAAAGATAGGGTTTTTGTTTTCCCATTTTATTAAGATTTGTTCCTTTTCTTTTTTGACCCAAACTAAAATAATAATAATAATAATAATAATAATAATAATAATAATAATAATAATAATAATAATAATAATAATAATAATAATAATAATAAACAAATTATTTTTTTTACAATTTACAAGAATGATAATAGTTAATCAGTATAATTTTATTTTATTTATGTGTTAATAATTTTTTTTAAATTTTAATAAAAAATTAGTATTTAAATATGTATTTGAAAGAATTCATCCAGCAAAAAAATCACATCATGAATTTTAAATTTTTTAAGCAATATTTAAAAAAAATGTAATTTATTGTTAAAAGAAATGTAACAATTGAAAAATGTTCCTAAAAATACATAAGGGGACAATTATTATATATTGCCAAAAAGCTACTACTGAGACATTTTAAAATTGTTCCCATAAATATTTTAGAGAACGCTTATACGGTGTTGCAAGAACAATAATGACAACACGCAAAAAATGTTGCCTTATCTACTTTTAAGCAACACTTTATACACGTAGCTTAAAAAAGTGTTGCTAGAGACCACAATTGTTGTAGTGGTAATAAAATTGATCTTTTATAATGAGAAAAATGTCAAGGATGAGTTTCACTTCAAATCCAACCTTGATGTTTAGTTTGATCCTAGTTACTGAATTCCTTTATTGAATCATTACCGAATTCTCTTTATTATTCTTGCCCTAATGTCTTAGTGACAGAACCTTTAATTCCAAAGTAACCCCTAATTCCTTAGTAGATTTAATATTAAAATTAAGCATTATCGTATAGAAATTCTCTTGTAAACTATTGCTTTGCAACTAATTTAATTGGTTTCATGACATGCATCTATCCCTAGACTACAAATTCATGAATTTCTCATCTCAAGCATTCGTAAAGTCCACTTCCGTTTCAAAATACAAATTGTAGAACATTTTAATGTTGATCAAGCAATAAAAAGCATTAAGCACAGAGATGAGAAAAATAATTCAATAAACTCATTCATATAACTAGAAATCAAATTAGAAAAATAAGGGTTTCATCTGGTTACACTCATCCCTAACAAATAGGGTTTAGTTAATCATGACAGATATACAAAAGATAGGGATTAGAGAAGAGTTACAAGAAGGATTCATGAATGATTCTTGATAAAGCTGCTCCAATGGCGTTAGAAACGGCCGTCTTTGAGTTTCTATGTTAGGGCACAAGTCCCCCAACTTCCCAAGATTCAAAAAGATCCCTAAACCGTAAAAAATTGCATTTTTATGAATGCTGATGCGCGTCACGCGCCCCAGGCGCGGTCTTTGCGCTCCGGGCACAACATCTGATGTCTGACGTATTTTGCATTTGTCGCATCTTTAGAGTCTGAATTGGGTCCCGGTGTCTTCATGAAAGTTGTAGATATGGATCTTAGATTTCATTAGCACTTGGATTGACTCCAATTGGATATCTAGAACTCCAGATATGGCTGAAATACTCCATATAGGTCATGTTGATTTCTCACAAAAATTCAGCACTGCACTAAAACAAAGTAACAACGCAAAACTACGAAAAATCTCTACTTAATTAAGAAAATAAGAACAAAAACATTTCATTAAATCAAATAACTAAAATCAACAAAATATATTAAATAACTCATTAAATTAACTAATGATTAAAGATAAATAAGACTAAAATCAATAAAAATTATGCATATGATGAAGAGTAATCACAACCTCAAACTTAATCTATTGCTTGTCCCCAAGCAACAATTAATTTCAAATTTGGTGCAGTTAAAAGCAAACTTAAACTCAATTTTTCAATTAAAATCAAACTCAATTCTCAAAGTTTCGGCTACTACAAAACATCCATCATACTCTATGGTTGCTTACAAAAATAATAAGGTTTGTACACCTTGACATTCATTTATCAAATTCAACTCTCTCTTCACACATTCTCACCAAAATTTCTCTCAAGTGTTTAGAAGGGTTATGAATTTATCACTCAAATCCTAGAGCATGCATCACGCTACCATAGGCTTGAAAAAATTCTAGTTAGCAATCACAATGCAGCAAACACATACATTTTTGGAGGACTTTTGGGTTGTAATGGGGCTTAGGTAAGGGTATGACATTTTGGGATAGTATGCTTTACTACTTGGAGTTAGGCATATATTTCCAAATTATTCTACCATTTTTTTTCACCTTTTCATTATGGAGATTCTCAAACATTGACCAAAGAAACAAGAAGATGGGCGCGTATTGACAGTACTGAATGGCTGGAAATGTGCTCCAGGCGCGCAGGGCGCGCTCCAGGCGCACAACATCTGCTGTCTGACATATTTTACATTTTTCTCATCTTTAGAGTATGAATTTGGTCCCGGTGTCTTCATGAAAATTGTAGATATGGATCTTAGCTTTCGTTAGCACTTGGATTAACTCCAATTGGACATCTAGAACTCCAGATATGGCTGAAATACTCCATATAGGTCATGTTGATTTCTCACAAACATTCAGCACTGCACTAAAACAAAGTAACAACGCAAAACTACGAAAAATCTCTACTTAATTAAGCAAATAAGAACAAAAATATTTCATTAAATCAAATAACTAAAATTAACAAAATATATTAAATAATTCATTAAATTAACTAATGATTAAAGATAAATAAGACTAAAATCAATAAAAATTATGCATATGATGAAGAGTTATCATCAATTCATAATGAATACCTAATAAAATTATTTGTTTCACAAAAATATCATTTGAGTTTTTTATATTTTTGTTGTTGTTGTGAAACTTAAATCTTTTAAATTTAACTTAATTTTCGTTTAGATTCTAAATATGACTCATCTAAAACAAATCAGTTAATGGACATAATTCTTTAAATATATATATATATATATATTTTTGATTTAATTCTCTAAATTTGACTGTTTTATCAAATTACTATTAAAATTCTAAACAACATAATGAGTTAATTGTCTAAATTAATTTGAATAGAATGAAACTAATTACGTTAATTATATAGATATATCTTTATTATCAAATTTTTAAAGACTATAAATATGTCTAAATAGTTGTAGAGAAATTAAAAAATTTAAACTATCTATTAAATTTAATGATTGTTTTTAAAAAAATTAATATAGTTTATAAAAGATATTTTATTACAATATTTAATATAATTTCTATTAATCATATACTTTCAACTGCATTAATTCATATTAAAAGTAAGATAAGAGAGTAATAATGTAAATATAATATATCTCAAAAATAAAATTAAAAAAATAAAATAAAATGATTTAAATAAACTAAATGACGTAAATATTAAAAAAAAATCAACTTATTATTTTCCTAAAACATAAAAGACAAAATGTATTTCCTGACCAAACAATTTCATAGTGGATATATGTCGGTTGACCAATTTGATCTAAACGAGTAATAATCCATCTATCTCCGTTGCTATACAGCTGTGGCGGTGTGTCGATGTTCCCGTAACATAACTAATGGGATGGGACCCTAATAAGCATTCTCTGCTACGCATCATCACCAATAAATAACTTTGTAGTACTTTCTATATTTTGTTCCTCGGAATCTATGCACTAAGCTTAACAAACACGTTGATTTTCACGCACATGACCCTTTTTTCACCCTCAAACGGCTAGTTTTTATTTTTTCTACCCATACGTACGCTATGTAACCTTTTCAGTTTCACTAATATCACACCCACTTTTCCTCTCCTTCTTGGAAACTCACCAAATCCTTAACACTGTTTACACTACTGAGAAAACATACTACCAAACCAACTCAACAAACAAAATCATAAAAAAACAACACACACTTTAGGAATCCAACTTCACTTTGATCTTCTCCTTCTTGCATCCCACCTTCTAAAAGAGTGAAGAAAGAAAAAACATAGCAAAAAAAAAATGGATTTGTTTCTCTTCATTCTATTCTCCTTACTATTCAACAACATATCAAGTAAGAAAAAAAACACTTCTTAATTTCTTCTTTCTCTATTTTACTAATTTCATTTATTAATTTTTTTTTATTGTTAATGTTTACTTCACAGATATCTCAGCTTTCTCATCTCAACCAGGAATCTGCTACGGTCAACTAGGAAACAACCTTCCAAAACCTCAAAATTCAATTTCACTAATCAAATCCCTAAATTCAAAACGCATCAAAATCTACGACACAAACCCACAAATCCTAACATCCTTAAAAAACACAAACCTTCAAGTCTCAATCATGCTCCCAAACGAACTCATCACCAACATCTCCACAAATCAAACACTCTCAGACCAATGGATCAAATCCAACGTTATACCTTTCTATCCACAAACCCTAATTCGTTACCTTCTTATAGGAAACGAAATCATCTCTTCAACACCAAATTCCACGTGGCCTCACCTCGTTCCCGCTATGCGAAGAATCAAACACTCACTCAAAAAGTTCAGAATTAAAAAAATCAAAGTTGGTACTTCTTCCGCTATGGATGTTCTAGAAACTTCTTTTCCACCTTCAAACGCTGCGTTTCGTAAAGACATAGCGGTTCAAGTTATTAAACCCATGCTTCGTTTTTTGAACCGGACCAAGTCTTTTTTCTTTTTAGATGTTTACCCGTTTTTCGCTTGGAGTTCCGACCCGGTAAATGTAAACCTAGATTACGCTCTTTTTCGAGCAACTAATGTTACCGTTAAGGATCCAGGTTCGGGTTTGGTTTATACGAATTTATTTGATCAGATGGTTGATGCGGTTTATTTTGCAATGGAGAAACTCGGGTTTCCGGATATTCGGATCTTTATTGCGGAAACGGGTTGGCCCAATGGAGGTGATATTGATCAGATTGGTGCTAATGTTTTTAATGCTGCTACTTATAATCGGAATTTTATTAAAAAGGTTATGAAAAAACCGGTTGTTGGGACTCCGGCTCGACCGGGTTTGATTCTTCCGAGTTTTTTATTTGCTCTTTTTAATGAGAATATTAAACCGGGTCCGGGTACAGAGAGGCATTTTGGGTTGTTGTATCCAAACGGGTCGAAGGTTTATGAGATTGATCTTTTTGGAAAGATTCCTGAGTCGGATTTTCCGGCGCTTCCTCCACCGGAGAATAATGAACCGTATAAGGGGAAGATTTGGTGTGTGGCGGCGCGTGGCAGTAATGTGACGGAGTTAGGGGAGGCTTTGTCGTATGCTTGCTCTCAAGGGAACCGGACTTGTGATGCGGTTCAACCCGGGAAAAAGTGTTTTAAACCGGAATCGATTTTCTGGCATGCGAGTTATGCGTTTAGTTCTTATTGGGCGCAGTTTAAGAAGATTGGAGGAACTTGTTACTTTAATGGGCTTGCTACTCAAACTGCAAAGGATCCAAGTAAGTGCATTTTTTTAATAGAACATCAGTTTATAATCTTCTTATTGTGATTTATAATTATTTTTTACCATAAAGTATGATTTCATTCTTACATGTGAGTCTTCTTTTAGATACAAAAGGAAAGGTAAGTTTTTCATCACAATAAATTTTGGTCTATTTTCTTATGATTGTTTCTTTCTTATTTTTTTGACTTACAATTGTTTTTATTAAATCTCAAGTTTACAAGTTTTTATTATGAAATCTTGTGAGTTAAATATATAACCATGAAAATGACGTGTGTGATTTGTAAACTAAGACATGACCTAGTTAAATTAATTTTAACTTCTTTAATATGTGAAAGAGATTAATGACCATGCACACTCAATGTCAATCTAAACATATTTTCAGGACCATGTAAAGTTGGTTTACTTTGAGAGTGCTCCTCCTTTTTCTCTAAGGGAGAATGTAGTGTTATAATATTAATTTTTTTTCCTTATTATACTTGCTTTAATTGTATTTTCATTTCATCTTCTTTTTGAACTTTCTTAGGTTATGGATCTTGCAAGTTTCCAAGTGTGACACTTTGAAAGAGGAGTTGAATCATGAAAATGGAGTTCTCTCTTCAACCTGCAATTTTAACCATTCATTAATTAATACTTCAATGACAATAGGAAATTTGAATCTGGGGTCTTTTATTGTAGTTTGATGTTGCTTTTATTTGACCCATCAATGCCGGTTCCTTCTCTAGTAATCATTTAACCCACAATGGAGGATCTTGCTTTGATGAATGATTTTGAATAACTCACAACAACTATTACCATTATTTGATCATGATGCTTGAATAAAGTCACATGAAGTATAATATTGTTTTCTTATTATTGCTGTCATTTGTTCGTTTTTTTTTTATCTAAAATGAAAATAAATGAATGATTGTTATTTTGTCATTTTGTACACATTGTGAGTGAATATAATATAATAATTGATTTATTTATTTCACAAATTTCTTATTTTAAAGGAGACGAAGACTTGTTTGTCTCATTTGATGTACTTGTTTTTGGCATTTTCACGGTCATTCTTATACACATCGAGAAATGGTGTGTTCTATTTTGCCAATATGATCGTGCTCCTTCTTGGTAGGAGATTCCATTGTACATTTATAAGTCAAATAGTTTTTGTATATTTGTTCTATAAATTAATATATTAATTATTTTTATGAATCATAGAGTTATTTATCAATTTTTGTACTATAAAATATATTATTTTATAATTAAAATTTAATAAATATTACATTAATTTTTTATATTTATTAAAAAATTATTTAATATTTATTAATATGAGTAATAAAAATTAAAAAAAAAAATTTAACTTTTGTTAAATAGTATTTAATATTATAATTTTCTAATTAATAAAAATTAGTTATTTAAAAAAGTTATTTACTTATTAATTTTAAAAATTAAATGTAGTGATATATGTCAAATTGTTGCAGGTAGAGTAGAACTTCTCTTGTCTCGTACTTTTCCAATATCAGAGTGCATATGAACAATAGAAACTGATCTAAATTTCACATTTGAAAAGTTTTGTATGGGTTGTGTAGAGGTTGATTATTAAAGAGCCGTGTGATAATTTCATAGACAGGGTTCATTGCCATGTGGTAATGTTAATGTCTTAAGATATGTGTAACGGCTACATGACAATCTACTACCTAATAAAATATAATAATGCCGAGAGAATTGTCCCTTTACCCTTCTATTTTTGTCCCCTACTCCTAGTGGTGTCAAAAAAGCCTAAATTTGAATTCAACGGGAGCATTGGACTGAACCAAATTAAATCTTTTCGAATTGAAACTGGTTAATAAAAACTAAATTGTATTTATAAAAACAGTTTGTTCATTGAACTGTTGATTAAAAATCAGAACAGAACTGGAACCAAACATAAAAACTTTAACTTTGGTTTATTTGAACTTTGTATATTTGAAGATCTCGCGATCTTGGATCAAATCCAAGCTCATACGTGTTGACTAAGTTTTTTTTAGAAGGAACTCATTATCATTGTCAGATTGAATGTATTTTACTTTCTTATTAAACCAAGTATGAATAAAGAATATGAAAGATTTAACAAGCATTGAAGTTTCAGATTTCAGTTTGATAAAAAAAATTCAGCAACATGTACTTTTATTATCTACAACAGTTAAAAAATATTTAATAAAACATAA
>JBBPBR010000006.1:38411870-38423678 GCA_037974775.1 Cicer pinnatifidum
AAAACATAAAGGGAACAAAAAAAAAAAAAAGACCCCAAATGTCCATGTGAATTAAATAAAAGCAAGCATTAGAACATTAAACTCTATGAGGAAAACATAACATTTTCTGTTTGGCAAACAAACATATATCACAAGGGAAAATACATTTATCAATATGAACAAAAGAAAACTATTTATTAATATGCGTCAAAGTATCAAGAGAAGGATGACCAAATCGAAAGTGCCAAAGATTATATTCAGAGCTTAGAACATGATGAATAATAGAAAGCAAAATAGAATCAAAAGTACAAGAAATAGTGGAACTAGTAGAAATATGTAACTGAGAAAAAGTGAGCATATATAAGTCATATTGAACACTAGCTGTACCAATCATCTTCAGGGAGATGTTGTTCTGTATCAAACAGTTAGTGGCATGAAACACCAGATTACATTGAGGTAAGTAAAATACATTAGTTAGATAAAAATTGTTATTAAAAAATATATTGCCAACAAATTGAGCCATAACTATGGAGCTATTTGGCAATTTAATGGAATCAGATGCAATTCGTTTGAAAGATTGAAACATATTAGTAGAAAAACATACATAATATGTGGCTTATGTTTCTAGGAGCCAAGAATGATTGAAAAATAAATTCAAACCTTGATGTGATAAAAGATTACCTAAAACAATGGAGGACGGATTTTGAAGATGATTAATAGTGGTGGAAGATGAATCACTAGAAGCTTGCAACAATGCTAACAAAGCCTTTTGTTGATCCAAGATGAAATTTGGGGAGCCAACTTCAACATCAGAGGCACTGTTTTCATTAGCATTGTCATCAACATCATGATCTTTAGAGGTAGATGAACAATTGTTAGAAATAGAACTGGGCCTTGGATAGTTAGGAGGATAACTGTGTTTCTTAAAACACACATCCACAATATGACCAAGTTTATTGCAGTGAGTGCAAATCTTGTATCCACGACCACAACCGCCATAGGTGCAACCACAAGTGGAGGAAGAACCGTAACCAAAACTACGACCAAAATTAGAAATAGGATCAACAAATTTTGGTTCCTCAGTAGGATTAAAGAATTGTCGTTCTTGTTGTATAAGCATAGAAAAAAACCTTACTAATATAAGGAATTGGATCTATTAACATTATTTGGGATCGAACAGGCGAATATTGCTCATTAAGACCTTTAAGAAAATGAATTACGTAATCATTTTCTCAATAATCACGAATTTCAGTTAATAGGGTGCAAGAACATTGGGGGTTACAAAAACATGGAGGCAGTAGACAGAAATTATCAATTTCTTGCCAAAGATTTTTCAAACTAGTAAAGTAATTAGTAATAGTGGAATCGCCTTGACAAAGAGCAAATATTTCTTCTTGTAAATCTGATATTCGAAAAACATCACCTTGATAATATCTATCATTCAATTCCTTCTAGATCTCAGCAGCAAATTCCATCCACATGATACTCTGGGCAATTTTCGGATAAAGAGAGTTGGCAATCCATGACATGACCATAGTGTTACACTGATCCCAAGTTGTAGAAATCGATTAGAGTCTAGAGGGCGATTTAGGGTTCCAAGAACAAACCTAGACTTGTTCTTGGGTCGGAGAGCAACGAACATGGCACGAGACCAGGTGTGGAAGTTGTTGTTATTAAGCGATAGAGAGATGAGTGCAAGGCCCAAATTATCACTTGGGTGCATGAAGTAGAGATCGAACATATCATGTTGATAGCTTTGATTTTTATTTGAAAATTTCTCGCACTACAAGAATTGATGGAATTCGTGGCGGCCAAACGCCCTCACAAAGGAAGGAAAACAGCCACAATAGATACATTTATAGCGGCCTTAGACAACCACAAAGCTAGTCACAAAGATTTGTGGAGGCCAAAACGGCCACAAAATTTGATTTTTTTCGTTACAATTTGTGAGGGCAAAGGCCGCCACAAATTCCAGTTTTTGTGAGGGCTTAGACCGCCACAAATTTCAGCTTTAGTGAGGACTTAGGCCACCACAAATGTTAAAGCTGATTAAAAAATTAAGCTTTTGTGGGAACCCAGACCGACACAAATTTCTCCTTTTGTGAGGGCTTAGGCCGCTACAAAAGATGAAATAGATAAAAAAAAAAACACGATTTTGTGAGGGCTTATGCCGCCACAAATGTTTGACTTTATTAAAAAAATAATTTTATAAAATACGAAATTAATATTAAAAAATGATATTATACATAATAAATTATATTAATATAAATTAATTTAAATTTAAAATATAATATTATAATTTAAATTTAAATTAAATGTAAAAATTAAAATCAATATTATATATAAAAAT
Organism: Cicer pinnatifidum; assembly: GCA_037974775.1. Classification (NCBI taxonomy): domain Eukaryota; kingdom Viridiplantae; phylum Streptophyta; class Magnoliopsida; order Fabales; family Fabaceae; genus Cicer; species Cicer pinnatifidum. Next base: position 38,414,200 of record JBBPBR010000006.1, read on the forward strand.
ACAATATTAATATTAATTAAAGTAATTACTACCAAACCAAATAAAATATTCCAAAGTTAATAAATTATGTCATACAAACCAAAAATTAAGCACACCATAATTAAACAATAATGTATAATATATTCATACAAATCAAAAATAGAATTATCAAATATTATTCAATTACATCAATCATTGTAATAATTCATGTGATCAATCGTTCCACTCCCTCCATCGTAAATCCATCTTCATATAAATGCACTGTTATTTCATCTTTATTCTTAAACCATCTACATCGACATAAACAACATGGACATCTCATCTCCCCTTCATCTTCAATAATTTTTTGCACTCTCACAAAATTGAGAAAGTTTTCAACCTTGTTAGCAAAACGTTGTTTAAAACTCTTTCTTCCAGGAAAATTTCTATCGTACATCCAACTACGGTATATATATATATATATATATCGATGTTTTATATATAAATTGCTTTATTTTTCAAAAACATTATATATAAATTATGACATACTTTATATGTCAATTAGGGGAGCATTTACAAACAATATAATAAATCATTATAGAAACTATAAATATATAAACTAAAATAAAATTTTAAATGATGTTTCATGAAATTTTTCATAAAATAAGTTCTTATAAACAAAAATAGAGACTGTTAAAGTATACAATTTTTTTTGTACGAATTCAACTACAACTATTTTTAATGACTAACAACAAATATTAATATAATCAATTTTAATAATATTTTTTTTTTAAAAATGATTATATTAAAATCTATAAGTTTTATATGTGTTTCAAATTTTTATTTATCATTTATTATGTAAACAACATAATTTCTACTTTTTTTTTTAAACAAATCCACTAACGTTTCGAATGACGAGTTTTTTTTTTTTTTATTTTATTTTAAAAGTAATATAAAAATATTTTATATTTATAATATCACATATTTTACTAATCTATATTAAAATGTATTAAATACTAACTTGATGTTGGGTAGTGTCTAACTTGAAGCTTTCACACAACATAGAACTCTTCGAAGTAAACACAATAGCACCACTTCCAAAATAAAAGTTAAATAATATTCATTAAATAAATAATTTGTGGCGGTCAAAGCAGACAGAAAACTCAACGGTAACTTGATTCTTTTGTGGCAGCTTTTGCGGTCAGAAAAGAATGCATTTGTGGCGGCCTTTGCAGCCACAACGGGTCATGGTCCACTGAATTTGTGGCAGCTTTTCCCATCACAAACGATTTGCCTTTGTAGCGGCCTTTACCCTCACAAATGAGTGATTTTGTAGCAAAAAAATCCCTCACAAAGGACTATAATTTCAGCTGGATTTTGTGGCGGCCTAAGCCCTCACAAAATCACAACGTTTTGATTTTGTAAGGGATTATGCAACCACAAAATTTAGCTGAAATTATAGTCCTTTGTGAGGGCTTTTTTGGCCACAAATAACGAACAATTTGAATTTTAGTATTTGTGAGGGTTTTTTTGGTCAATAATTTGTGAGAGTTTTTTTTTTGCCACACAATATTTGTAAAATTAGCCACAAAATGAGTCTTTTTTTGTAGTGTTGGTTTGGTGATGAATATGAGATTGATCATCAGATGAATAAGAATAAGAACTATCAGTATCCAATTCCATATAAAACAAAAAGGGGAAAAGAAAAAACAAACATCGCAGAGGAATGGAGAATTAGAGGTACAAAGGGACAAACATATCAAAAAGAAGAAGATGAGTGAGAAATCACTTTGGATTTGCTATTAATACCATGTTAGTGAAATCATATTCAAAGAGAATATTTATGATTAATAAGTCTTTTATTCTTTAGAATCACTTACTTCTTATTTTCAAAGGGAAAAATGTTATCTTTTTTTATATATAGAGAATGAACTAGAAGGGAAAAACATAAATGAAGGGAAGCTAAAAAACTATACCTAGAGAAGAGGGGAAAGAGGAAAATATAGACTTAGTCAAAATATAAACTAAACCGATATCTAACTAATATAATAAAAGAACTAGCTATGATGCGTTTTCTGCATATGTCCATTTATATTTTGACTAAGTCTACATAAACACATAAATAGGAACTCCAGATTGATTATTAAACCTCAAGAAAGATCAAATGGACAGACCCAGATTGATAATCAATCTCCGTTTTCTGCATAACTGCAGCAGCTGTGCATTCTTTTATGTAATGGCTTATAATTCTTCTCCAAACTCCTCTGGCTGTGATTTTGTGAGGGCTTAGGCCGCCACAAAATCCAGCTGAAATTATAGTCCTTTGTGAGGGATTTTTTTGCCACAAATAACGAACAATTTGAATTTTAGTATTTGTGAGGGTTTTTTTGGTCAATAATTTGTGAGGGTTTTTTTTTTGCCACACAATATTTGTAAAATTAGCCACAAAATGAGTCTTTTTTTGTAGTGTTGGTTTGGTGATGAATCTGAGATTGATCATCAGATAAATAAGAATAAGAACTATCAGTATCCAATTCCATACAAAACAAAAAGGGGAAAAGAAAAAACAAACATCGCAGAGGAATGGAGAATTAGAGGTACAAAGGGACAAACATATCAAAAAGAAGAAGATGAGTGAGAAATCACTATGGATTTGCTATTAATATCATGTTAGTGAAATCATATTCAAAGAGAATATTTATGATTAATAAGTCTTTTATTCTTTAGAATCACTTACTTCTTATTTTCAAAGGGAAAAATGTTATCTTTTTTTATATATAGAGAATGAACTAGAAGGGAAAAACATAAATGAAGGGAAGCTAAAAAACTAACTACCTAGAGAAGAGGGGAAAGAGGAAAATATAGACTTAGTCAAAATATAAACTAAACCGATATCTAACTAATATAATAAAAGAACTAGCTATGATGCGTTTCACAATAATTCTCTCCTTCCCTCTCCCCTTTGAATTGCTTTTCTGCTCCTGTTACAAGTTCAGACTTTGTTGGTTCTGCATCTTCTTATAATGAGGGTAACACGCCTATTTTAACTCCTCGAAGGGTACTCATCCTCCATCATATCTTCAAAATTTTCATTGTTATATGTTAAAGGGTAATTTCAATAATAAGTTTTGTTCTTTTAACACCATTCAAAGTACTCCTTAGACGCTGTCTAATTACATATGCTACGACAGTTTATCAATTTCTCACAAGATATTTTCTATGACGGTTTCTACTTTGAAAAACCCCACTTCTTATTATGAAGCTATTAAAGACTTCAATTGGAGACTTGCAATAGCTTCTTAACTCCAATATCTTTTAAACAACCATACGTGGGAACTTACTTCTTTGCCTCCCAATAAAAAGGTGATTGGATGTAAGTGGATTTTTAAATTATATTTTCATGCTAATGGTCATGTCGAACGGCACAAGGCTCGCCTTATTGCTAAAGAGTATAACCAAACTAAAGGTCTTGATTATTTAGAAACCTTCAGTCTAGTTGTGAAAATGACCACTATTAGATTATTACTTTCTGTGGCTGTTATTAACAATTGATTTTTATTTCAACTTGACATAAACACAACTTTTCTCCATGGGGTATAGACTTAGTCAAAATATAAACATAATGACCATAATGATTAAAATAGGAACTCCAGATTGATTATTAAACCTCAAGAAAGATCAAATGGACAGACCCAGATTGATAATCAATCTCCGTTTTCTGCATAACTGCAGCAGCTGTGCATTCTCTTATGCAATGGCTTATAATTCTTCTCCACACTTCTCTGGCTACATTCAAGACTCAAGATCAAGACTGTACCATCCAAGATCAAGGGAGAAACGTCAAAGGCTTTTTAACTAGAAGACAAAATTGCTTTAATGTTAAACTAAAAAAAGTAAAAAAGTAGTTTTTCAAAGCTGAATTACTTTTAGTCTGATATATTGGCTTCAGTCAAACTACAGAGCACTACCAACAACTCTTTTTGACCTTCATTAAAAGCTTCTAATGCCTATAAATAGAAGGCCAATATCCAGGATCTAAGCAAGAAATTCAAATGCTGAAAAATCCATAAATCAATCACATACATACTTGAAGTTCTGATTTTTCACAAAACAAAGGCTGATCTATATTCTTATATTAGATTGCGTAATTATCATTAGATCCTTTGTAAAAAAATCAATTCTCAAACAAGAGTTGAGAAATCTCAGATTCTGTTAAAAAACAATTCAATTGTAAAAACTCAAACTATAAAAGTTTCTTTATAGTTTGTTTAAGAGTACATTAAATCCTATCATGGTTAGATAGGTGCTGTTATTGCTTTCTGGGTGGAAAGTAATAGAGATTGAAATAGATCAAGGTTGATCTAGACTAGGTGTTGTAAGATCAAGAAGGTTCTTTGTTTTAAACACTTAGTGGAAAATCTCACAGTGTGAGGACTGGACGTAACCCTCGTTGGGTGAACTAGGATATATCTTTGTGTGGTATTCTCTATCCTATCTCTTTATTTGTCATACTTAATTGATTAACTAAGATAAAACATAAACTGATTTTCTGTTTTAAGCTAATCAAAGAACGTTCTCTGTTTTATAATAAAAACCAAGAACGTTCTCCGTTTTCTGTTTTCATAACCAAGAATCAGTCTTGAGTTATTTTCTTAAGTTTTCAACATGAATTTTTAAAAGGTGCATTTACAATTCAAACCCCCCTTTCTTGTAAATCGACATTGTTACTTCAGTACTCTTTCTCCTTCTATTGCTTAAAGTACAATACACATTGAGAATTCAAAAAGTTTATGGGATCATCTAAAGAATCGATTTTTTAAAGGAGACCATTTTTGTTTTTCTGGTCTACTTCAAGATTTACACTCTATTAAATAGGGTGATAAATCAATCTCTGATTTCTTTACTGCATGGAGTATTCTTTAGGAGGAATTAGAGGTTTTACGACCCATCACCGATTGTTCTTGCTCTACTTCATCTGAGTGTAGTTTACAAAAATTAGTGTTATGTTATGTTATCGATCATCTAAAGCCCTCACCTGTTTTTTAGAAGGCCTCAGTGACAATTTTTATACGGTAAAAAACCAGATTTTGATGATGGATCCTCTACCTGATATAACCACAACATTTTCTTTAATTTAACAGCAAGAACGACAAATTACTGGTCCTTCTTCCATCAATGGTACTTCTAATGCTAATCCGAGAAATGGTTCATGTCGTCGTAAAGGTCGCAGATCTGGTCGGGGCAGAGGTAGAGCTCCTCAACGAAAATGTACTTTCTGCAACAGGCTAGGACACAATGTTGATCATTGTTATTTTAAACAAGGTTTTACGCCTGGATATTCTCCTGGATACAAGAACACCGAATCTATTAATTCTTCAATTACTGATGATGATTCTGGGTCTGCTCCTAACCATCATAGTTCTCCAAAATCCAATCCATCTGATGGTAATGTCTCTCAATTCACTGCTTGCCAAATTAATCAACTCAAACATTTACTTCAACAATCTGCTTCCTCTTCTAAAAATCAATCTCAACCTACAAATCAAATTTCTCAAATTGTTGGAGTTTCCTCTAATCAACAAAATTCTGTTTTAGGTAATATCTCTCAGAGCTATTGGATTCTTGACACTGGCACTACTAACCATGTCACTTGTAATTCCAACAATTTATTACTTTTCATGCAATTAAACCAATTCATGTTAAATTGCCAAATGGAAATACTGTTATAGCTACACATCAGGAACTGTATATTTCACAAATGAATTTAAACTTTTCAATGTTTTATACATTCTTGATTTTACCTTGAACATTATTTCTATTCAGCAATTAATTACTTATTTGAATTGTAATAACTTTTATTGCCTCTCAATGTGATATTCAGGACCCTACATCCAAGATGATTGGGCATGTTAAGCTTTTGAATGTTTTATATCATCTATAATAACCTATTAATGATGTCAAACATTATGTGTTGTATTCTTTAAATTTTGGATCGTCACATACTGCTTTTGATCTCTGGTATCTTAGATTAGGACACCCTTCTAATAATGTTCTTACTCATATTTGTAAACATTTTCCCTATGTGAGTTTCGATTCTAATAAAATTTGTGATTCTTGCTATCTTGCCAAACAATCTAGATTACCTTTTCATGCTAGTACTATTATTTCTGATAACACTTTTGATTTAGTTCATATGGATATTTGGGGACCCTTGTCCCATTCTTCTATTCATGGTCATAAATATTTTCTAACTATAGTTGATGATTGTACTAGACACACTTGGGTTTATCTTATGAAAGCTAAATTTGAAACTTGAAAATTAATGCATGATTTTGTTGTTTTAATTAAAAATCAGTTTGACAAAGTTATTAAAGTTATTAGGACTACTAATGGTGTTGAGTTCTCTTATCCTAAATTTTATGCAAAATTTGGAATTCTACATCAAACATCATTTGTTGAAACTCCACAACAAAACTCTATTCTGGAAAGAAAACATAGACATATTTTAAATGTTACTAGATGCTTGCTTTTTCATGCTAATCTTCCAAAAATATTTTGGTCTTTTGCTGTCAAACATGTCATTTATCTCATTAATAGATTACCATCAACATCCATTGATAATCATAGCTCTTATGAGTTGTTATATAAACACCTCCATGTTCTTAATGAATTGAAAGTTTTTGGATTTCTTTGCTTTGTTTCTACTTTGCAACAACATAGGACTAAATTAGATCCTAGATCTAGAAAATATCTATTTCTTGGATATAAATTTGGCACTAAAGGCTTTATTTGTTATGATTTACATACTAGAGAAATTCTACTTTCTAGACATATTAATCTTTTCCATACTTCTCTAGTAATGATTCTTCTAAAAGTGATTTGTCCTTTTGCGGTGATTTCGGTACTTTTAATTTCTTTCTTGAACATATAAAACTAGATTCTGTCAATAGTAAATGAGTAATTCTAATTTGAATGATATTAATGTCATGCCTACTTGTGATAACAGTAATTTTGTACATGAAGAGTCTTTTATACCTCCTAGTATCCGCAAATCAACAAGACAAAAAAATCCTCTTGTTTACCTTCAAGACTTTAATTGCAATATTTTAAACACTTCAGGTACTGCTACTAACTCTACAACTGATGTTGTTTTATATCATTTATCTTCTTTTTTGTCTTATAAATCTTTTTCTTCTACTTATTTAAAATTCATTCATGCCATGATTAGTGCTGTTGAACCCCAAACTTATCATGAAGACATTAAATCTAAGGATTGGGTCATTGCTATGCAACATGAAATTACAGCTTTAGAATCTAGCAACACTAGGGAATTAGTTGATTTGCCTAAAGATAAACATGTCATAGGAGGTAGGTGGGTATATAAGATTAAGCACATGGCTGATGGTACTATTGAAAGGCACAAGGCTAGACTTGTTGCCAAAGGTTTCACTCAATTAAAAGGTGTTGATTTTCTAGACACTTTTTCTCCTGTGGCCAAATTAACTATTGTTAGATTACTTCTTATTTTGGCTGCCACTAATAATTGGTTTTCAAAATAGTTAATTGTTAGTATCGCTTTTCTTCATGGTGACCTTCATGAGGAAGTTTATATGAAACTTCCTCCTGATTATCTGAGTCATAATAATAATAATAATAATAATAATAATAATAATAATAATAATAATAATAATAATAATAATAATAATAATAATAATAAAGTTTGTCGTTTAAAAAAAGCAAGTTTTTTGGTTTAAAACAATGGTTTATCCAACTTGTCTTTTGCTTTGATATCATTTGGTTTTCAACATTTAAAACATGATCATTCCTTATTCATTTTCAAGACATTAAAATATTTTACTATTTTGTTGGTTTACGTAGATAATATTATTATTGCAGTTAATTCTAAAATAGAGATCAATATGATTAAAACTTTTTAAATTCTTGTTTTCAAATTAGAGACCTTGGGGACTTAAAGTTCTTTCTTTGATTGGAGATCTCTCGTTCAAGGGAGGGTATTCACATATGTTAATGTAAATACGCTCTCGATATCTTATCAGACGTTGGATTACTAGGCACTAAACCTTGTAATACACATATGATCAAGGACAACAAATTTCTATATAACTCAAAGGCACAACCTCATGACCCGACCTCTTTTAGAAGAATTATTTGACACCTTATCTACTTGACCAACACACGACCTGATATCACTTTTGTCGTGCAACAACTTAGCCAATTTATGCAATCACCAACTGAAGACCATTACATGACAACCATGAAGATTCTCAAATACATAAAAACTACACCAACCCAAGGATTGTTTTACTCATCAGCGTCCAGACTTCAACTGTGAGCATTTAGATTGGGCAACCTTCCCATAAACAAGAAGGTTTGTGACTGGATTTTGAATATTTCTTAGACTGTTATTGATTTCTTAGAGATCTAAGAAACAAAGCACTATATCTCGTTCATCTTCAGAAGCAGAGTATAGAGCATTAGCGTCAACAACTTGTGAAATTCAATGGATAACATTTCTTTTGCAAGAACTAAACATGGATTGTTTTGTCCCTACAACTCTATATTATCATAATCAATCAGCCAGGAACATTGCATCAAACCCAACATTCCGTGAGAGAAAAAACATATAAAAATTGATTGTCACATTGTTCGGGACAAACTACAAGTTGGATTGTTCAAACTCTTGCTCATTAAACCCCTTGAACCTGCATCATTTAATTCTTAACAAGCTGGGAATTCTTAACCTACATTCTTCATCTTGAGGGGATGTTAGTTTTATATTAGTTAGTTTTATTGTGCCTTTATTTTAGGTTGTTATAACTATTTTGTTGATAGACTATTTATTATAAATACTCATATTGTATTTTTTTCTCATTTAATAAAAGATGTATATTCAGTCAAATATTCATTAAAAAAAAAATTGGTGATAATGATTTTCTTAATTTAAAATCCAATTGATAACAACATAATATTAATAAATAATTAATACTTGGTATTTTCATCTTTAAGACCACCACTTTTTAATACTTGGTATGCATAACATACATCAGCTTGGTGCCTATAATTCTCAAAACCGTAAGAACCAGCAACTAAGAAAAGCCCATTTCGTTCCTAATTCTATAAATTGTGACACTTGATTTTTTATAGATCGCACACCTTCTGATTTTCTCATCATTACACTCATCCACACTGTCACTATAAGTGTGACCCAATAACTCATACTTCCTTTCATTTTTTTATTTGTGATAATTTTACTAAATTTAACTTATTATAGTTGTTAGTGTAATCATTACTATAAATATAAATATAAATATAAATATAAATATAAATATAAATATAAATATAAATATAAATATAAATATAAATATAAATATAAATATAAATATAAATATAAATATAAATATAAATATAAATATAAATATAAATATAAATATAAATATAAATATAAAGTGAAATATATTGATTTGTTAGACCTAATGTAGCTCAAAGCCTAAAGTTTATTT
>JBBPBR010000006.1:38430823-38442700 GCA_037974775.1 Cicer pinnatifidum
CATATATGTTGTGGATGGTTTCTAACTAATTTTTTAACAATAAATTTATTTATCACGTGTATAATTTTTATAATAAACTTAATTAATTATATTTTAATGATTCTCATTTTTATTTAGAAGATATTAAAAAATATAAATTTGATTAATTAATTAATAACAAATATTTTTTTTATGTAAAAATTGTATTGTACAACTACTTTTTAAGTAATTCATTTGCCAAAGAACAACATAAAAAAACGATCTCAACAAAAATTATAGCCTGTTTATTATATGATCTTATTTTTATGACGAAAAAATTAAAATAAAAACATTAATTTTAACTAAATCTTTATCCGTCAAGAATATTTATCCGTGTTATAATAACATGAAAAAAATTGCAGATCAAAATTCAATTCTAGGCAGCATAGGACAAAATGATATTTGGATTATATTTATGCTAATCTTTGGGGACCCTGAAAAACTCCTTCACATTCTAGTGCAAGGTATCTTGTTTGCATAGTTAATGATTTTTCAAGGAAACTATGGATATATGTTTAGAAGACTAAGGATGAAGCCTTTGAGAATTCAAAACCTGAAAAACTCTTGTTGAGAATTAATCTAGATAAAAAGTCAAGAGGCTCAGGACATACAATGGCCTTAGTTGCAAGTAGTTACTTGTTCTATAAGTAGTTAGTTCAACTTAGTTTTGAATCGATTCCTCTATAATTCATTGTTTGTAAAATTGATTTAATAGAAAGGAAATAAAGAAGTATAGAGATAGTGAGTACCTTGCTCAATGCCAGAAAAAATTATGTTTGTTGTGTTACGTTCTCAATGATAAAAACGATTTTATACGAAAATCAGTTTTTCTCTCAAAAACTTCAACAATTGAAAATAGAGTATTTCTAATACTCGTCTCAATGACATTGTTCATATACAAGAGAATGAAATAGTAGTTTAACTATGTTAGAAGATTGGCTTAGAAAAGGATGTGAAATATGGAAGTGTGGTGATATAAGCGATCAAGTTATGGGATTATCTAAGGCACTTAATGTGACCAATCCTCACACCTGTTGACACCTACTTTTGTCCGCTACTTTTAAATTTTTTATGAAAAATAATAAATATATAAAAAATTAAATAAATAATAATAATAATAATAATAATAATAATAATAATAAATAGTTAGATTGCTTGCTGATTTGGATGATGACACTTACCCCAACATGTTTGCTACTTATTTTCCTTCATTGTCTGATTTTAATGATACTTATATTTGTGAATTATGTACAAATACTCAATTGTGTTCTGTGCATGCTGAGATCGAAGTTGCCTTACAGGTTGATCATTGTGTTGATATTGATATTTCTACTAACATAATTGATTTTGCAGACTTAACTTCGGCCACTAGTGTAGTTCCCTCCATTGAATAGTCACTGACTATAGAGTTTAAACCACTTCCTAAAAATTTAAAATATAGAGATAAAAGTTAAGTGAAGTAACTGTCTCATACTTTATAATATATTTTACATTACTCCATGGCTTTGGAGAAGAAATAATGTACCAAAAAAAATTATGCTAACTAATTCCTTTAAAGTACTTGATAAGAAAACTAAAGAAAAATTTTAAATAGAAAAAAAAAAACAAAATTCAAACTTAAAAAAAAGTTATATACATAAGTTCTCATACAATTTTAATGATACATTTTTATATTAAGATTCATTATTACAATATACCTCATTTCTTAAAAATTAACAAAATAGTATCAACTAATGTTGATGGGTTGTATGCTTTTGTAAGTCTCAAGATATGTGTTTTTTTTTTTTTGAAAAGCTTATGCTTTACAAGTCTGTGGAAAATAAACAAACAGTTAATAACTTAATGTAGGGTATTCCATTTGTCGTTGTGTGTAGGCACCGATAGATCAAATTATGGTCGCCCGCACCGCTCGATCCAAACCGCACAAGACAAAATAAAGTGTCACCTGAAAAGATCCACCCACAACATCGTTGTTGTTGTCAGTTGGGTCCTGTTTCAGTCGGTTCAGAATTTGTTGTCCAACCCTACTTTACACCTGCTCACTGGACTTGAGTTATATTTGGTTTTGTGATATACTACTCCCTCCGTGTCACTACTATTTTTTTTTAAATGTAATAATTAAATTAACAGAAAAGTTATTTTATTAAATTATTTATTTTAATTATTGGTGAGTATTTTATTATTATTATTATTATTAATATATGGTATGATAATTTTTTAACAGTCGTATATATAGTAACTATTAAAAGATAATATTCAAACAATAATAATTAAAATTATATTGAAAATTTTAAATAATATTTATTTTAAGGTTATTTTTCTTGTTAAATAATGCTCATTATAAAACAAATGAAATATTCTTATCTTGTATTTTGAAGTACCGTAAAACAAAAACTACAATTATGAATTTTCTATAAAGTGGCTTTTTGTGAAAGGTTAACGGCGCAAATTACAAACACATGTTTAATACCTTTTTTGGCTTAAACTTCTTAATTATGAAATTATAATCTAAATGAATTTTAAGATGAACCAAATTAATAAATGGTTCAGGATATATTGTATTTAAAAAATATTTACAACTCCAATTATGATATACTTTATTTTGTAGAAGTAGAATTTTATGATTCTCCTCATTCATAAAATTAAAAATGTCACTTGATAATATTCGTTTTTAAGAAAACAAGTATGTGTTCTTCAAAACTAAATTCATCAAACTAACTTCAATTAACTTACCATCTCAACTACAAAGAAAACAAAGTGCGAACTTATACTTTTGAGAAGGATTATCATTTACGTCAATTAAATCACTGTCTCAACTGTAAAAATAAAGAAGACTACGAACTTCTACTTTTAAAACATGTCATCGATTATCATTAGAGTTTCGAGTAATTTTTAAACACTTATTCACATTGAACCTTCACCTGTAATTTAAGAAAAATATAAATGCAAACTTTTTTTTTTTCTGGAGGATGTTTGAGGTCATTCTACTGGAGGTGGCTTTTCTGTACATTTTGCAAGTTTGCCCATAGGGTTTTAGGTATCATTATTTATAATTAAAACCCATATGCTTGACGAATTGCAGATGACTAATAAGCACATTACGAGCCTCAGCCCTTTAGATATTGAGAAACAAATTTGAGGCAGCAATGAGCTAAATATATGTGCACACATCTTCGGCCTTTAGAATCTTTGATGTTACCATTATAATTAGTTAAATTACAAAGCTAATTTGATATTACCTTTAGAATCTTTGATGTTACATTTTATAATGCATAATAATAACATGCGTTTGAAAACACAATGACTTACTAATTATCGCGTTTCAATACTGTTTTTATTCTAAAAATTAAAAATTAAAAATTAAAAATTAAAAGTTAATTGTATTCTCACACACGTTAACAATTCATTTAAAATATATTTTTAATGCATTTTTCCTTGTTCAAAATTTCTCCAAAAAATATAAGAAAGTAAAGTAAATTTGTAAATATCTACTAAAGAAATATGATATAATTTTTCTGGAATTTTTTGTTATGCATTTTAATTTACCTAGTGATTCAATGAGTCGAAGTTGAACTTGATCGAGTCCATAAATGGTCCAAGTTTTGTAACATTAGGAGAAATTTTTATTTCTCTATGTCCCTTTCAAAAATCCAATTCCTTCCCATCTCAGCTATTGATTGATCTAAAACTGAAAACTATTATAGAAGTCCCTCAGTTTCCTCCGCCAAATATTATGTAAATATTTTATTGTACACATTATGATGTGCGTTGTGTGCATAATGTTTTTCTATATATAAAAAACTTACGTATTATATTTATAGATGCAAATTTTACGTAACTTCAACCCACTAATTATAAACTTCAGCTCATATTAGATAAGTCAAAGCATCCAAAGTTAAAAAATTTATAAAATTATGTAGAATAATTAGAGTTTATTGGTCTACTTTTTTAAATTTATTTTGATTTTTTTTCAAAGTTTTCGATAAAAAAAATTAAAAAAAGGTTCAATTTTTTCAATAAAAATGATTTTATCAATAAATTTTTTTCAATAGTTTTCCAAAACAAAAAAATTTAAAAGTTTTCAAAAAGAATCTCAATTGACAAAATATTAAATCAATAACTCATTCACTTTAAGTCTACAAAAAATAATAAAATAATAAATTGACATATTAAAAATTATCTCGGTAGAAAATCTAATTTAAGAGGCTTAGTAAAAAAAAAATTGTACATTTTAAGACTTAATTGACAGCATTAATTGTATTAACGAATATACAATTTTTAGTAAACTCGTTAATTTTACTATTATAGTTAGACAAATCTCGGCACAAGAGCTGCCAACATTTTGATACAGTCTACAACAAGGCAAAAGTAAACACGCCCCACAACAAAATAGTGAACGGATGTTTGCAGTGCAGCAAAACCAATTTTGGCAAAAACTATGAAAATATAATATGCATATAAAAGGAAAACCAATTGGTATAAATTGATTAATTTATTAAAAAAAATTGGTATAGGTTGAGTAACAAACCCATACCTACAGTAATAAGTAACAAACCTACGATGGTTCATCGAAGGTCAGCAGAGTAAGGCACAGATCTTAGTAAAGGATGTATAAATATTTCTTATTTTGTATTTCTTACTCTATCTATCACAACATTAAACACCACTTAAAAAGAAACCGCAAGAGTACATCTTAATGTAACAAAATTTCCCCCAGAAGAAACCAAAGGTCTCACAGCCAAATTCATTTCATAGAGTCACCTACTAGAATTCTCGATGTAAGTGGCATGTCTCTCCGAAAGTAGTTTAATCAGGGGATTCTCTACATCATTAGCAGACTCACTATTGTCTCGCCGAACAGTAATCTTCCCAACACCAGTGGTGACCACCACTTGCTCCTTGCGAGTAGAGAGTTCATTTGCAACAACCGCATGCATCTTGTACTTTTCAAGAGCAGCATTAGCCTTATTTAGAAGAATGCTCGAATCTGTCTCTAACTGTCAACCAAAGAGGAAAGAATTTTTTCATCGATGTGTCAATATAATTTGCTCATGTCTTTCTATTTTAGGGCGTCTGCTATTGAAACAGAAATAGTCTCACTAACATGAATACTTGATCAGATACCATATCACTACCAAGAGGTATTTTAATCCTTTCATGTGGGTTTATATATCAGATCTGAAATAGTTCATTCATCTCTGAATATCCTTGGTGGAAAACATAGATAATGCAGCAGTTCCTTTGGAAAATTATTAGAACTAACTACTTTTGTTTATTCTTCTATAACTGTGGTCTTTGGAGAGGGTACTTGATGATATGCAAGGTGTCATCACATGAAGAGTTACACTGAACTCATTTTCACCCATGTATTTGATCAAAACTGTCAAATTTCCATATCAATATATTATTGTTATTTTAATAAATGCATTCCAGAGATTATCAAAATGGTAAAGGTCTATATAGAAATCTAAAAACAAAACAAAAAATTGGTTTTGGCTCCTTAGTTTTTTAACAAATACCATCAATACCTTGAAAGATACGCAGAAAGCAAGAGGAGCCCAGTCTATCCTAAGCACTGACAACATTTTTGGCACTTGAACAAGTTTCACGTCCAAGAGGTGAGACCCTGACTGAATTTTGTGCTCCACCTGCAAGATTAACATGAAACAAAAAAAAAATATAAGCAAGTCTTAAAAGCTATTGCATTACGAGTCGTACTAGACAGAACACAAGCCACCATTCATAAATTTCATGCTTACTGAAAGGTAAGCAAGACTTGTAACCTTATGTAACATTCTCTGTATTTACACAAGAAACTAAAAACAAAATCTCTAAACAGAAATTCCATCTCTGATACAAGCAATACTGAAAAATTATTCAAATGATGAATCTCTTGTCCCTTAACCAATTACATAATCATTTTAACCACGATTAAAATCATATGGCATCAAAACTTTCATGGAAACTAACATATCATATTTATACCATATCCTTCCAAGGAACATAATAGTCAGATACTGCAGCAGCAAGATAAAACATTGCACGTGGGCCAATACACCTCATTGACATTGCAATAATCTGCAACATCTGCAAAACGTAAGGCAATTAGCATTGACTAATTAGTGCAGGAAAATCTATTATTTTAAACACCTACAATAAAATTTACAATAAAACAAGGAGCTCTATTTTCCAATATGACTAACAGGTTAAATAAAAAGCAAAATAGTTTAATCCACCTCCGTGGTTGATTGCAGTAAACACTCGGACAGACAGGGAACAAGAATAAATACCATATAGGAGATTTAAATGTTCTTATCTGTTGCATCAAACAAGACTTACAATTTACAAACATTGGCTAAGCTAACCTGAAGATACTCAAATATGGTGCTGAAAGGAAGTTTTAACAAGTGACCGCCTGCCACCGCCTGCATTGGAATGAAAACCCCAATGAGGCTATAATTACATTTGATAAGCTAAAGCTAGTGTGCAATTAGAAAAAAGAGACAAAATGAAATTACATAAACAAAAAAGAAGATAAATATGTAAAGCACAAAGTCCAATCTACAGATCATACAGTATGATGATCCAGAATAGCCCGTTTCACTGATTCAGAATAAGCCTTCCGAACTGAAATAAAAAAAATTGTTCAGAAAAATCAAGAAAACCGGAGTTGATTCTATAAATAGCAACACAAGAAAGAAATGAAGCAAGCATATTAAGTCACAGAATAGCTAATGAAGTATAAAAATTTTAGTAGTCTTCATCTGAGGAATAGGATAGAAAAGTAGATTGTATGATGAAATCATATAGGCACTCTTTGGTTAGCCTATGATGAGCCATAATAAAGAGTAAGACTCGTCTAAAAGAATATTTTCTCACTGAGACACTTAATATCATCATACCATACAACATTAATGACATGCATTGTCAAGTGTTTTAGTCATTCAAGATATCAAGTGCAATGTATATATGTAAATGTTGTCTCTAACGTGAATGATTGTTCATACGGTAATAGGTATTAGTCTATTTATGTATTTATGGTGCGAGAAGGAGGGAAGATAGAAACTGAAAACCTTGAATATTTGAGTCATTGGTGGGCTCGAAGCATTCAAGTAAGGGATCATCAGGAAGGGATCTGCAAAATGGCTGGAAACTTCCCCTGCATAAATATATATTGGTAATCAACACATCAAACATAAGAAAAGGCTAATTGCAGGACCAGAAATTTACCTACGATGCAGAAAGATAACAGCATATCCAGCCTTCAGAAAGTACCTGCAAAATCACCATCAACCTATTCTTTCAAGAGAATTGAAATGAATATTTACTGGTCTGTTTCAACAGAAACAAGGAAAGTGCATCATACTCTGTGGACGTGGCCCCTCTATGACCTGAACTGAAGTTGTCAACATAGCGGACGCACCGTTGCTCCAATGGAGCAGTGGTACCACCAGAAGTCACACAGACAATTCTCCTGGCTTCCCCATTTCCTGGACTCCCAGTAACCACCATACATCATTTAAAAGAGAAGCAACACAAAAATAAATATGCAAATTTGAATGTTTTAGTATAATCTGGCTTACCAGATGATGACGAATTACCTCGAATGAATTGATTCAATTTTTGAGTTATTTCGTCACTGCTGTACAAAGGAGGAGCAGAGTCAAAAAAGGCTTTGATTTGCGCTTCAAGGGTTTGCCCCACATCTTCCGATCTGTTTGCAGCATCCATATAAATATCCCTGCATATTTATTCATCATAAACATCGAAACCATCAATCAGCACATAAATTGCATGCAAACACATCCATGCAATGATGCAAAGAATAGATGTCCCCTATACTCCTCAAACTGAACCCACAACCAGTGGTATATCTAAGGTCCTGAGTCATTGGTGGCAAATTATTTAACTTCAATTAAGACTATCATATCATACAAAGGAAAATAAAGACATAAATGTTAAAATAAAATAAAAAATTGCTACATTCAAGAGAATTTAAATGAATGTACCAGACCTATATGTTAGCATCACATAACTTCTATATAATGAATAAAGCATGTTGTTACCACGAAAAAAATGGATAAAGCATAACTTATTTTCTTTTAACATTAATTTTTTCTGCTTAGGTTTCGCAAAGACACATGCAATTTACAATATGCTCCTTTATGTTTTATATACTCGATGATGTAATGTAAAAAGACTAAAAGAGAGCCAATCCATATGCTGTCAAAATAACAAGGTCAGCTTAATTTTCGGTGAACTATTGTTTTCAAAGAAGCTTTACTGATAACCTATTTTTTTTCCCCAATGGTCAATGAAGCTCAAGTAACAAAAACAGCATTACCATTAGCAAAGATGCAAAAGAGATCTCAAACGTACCCTTAGCATCATATGCACGGTACAGCTACAACATAATGTATTTAATTATGGGGACAGTGTATGGAAATGTGTACTCAGTCTTTAGTTAAAATATAGAATATAATAACAGGATACAGGCGTTTAATATTTACAGTACTTTTCCACTGTCTTTCAATTCAAATGCAATATAATATCGATTGAACTACTGTTGGTAACTGTCACTAATGAAAACAAGTTGTGGAAAACAATTACAAGCAGGGTTTTGGAAAACAGTCTGTTATTCTCTATTTTAATGAAGTGGAGAAAAATCACGCCGGTGACAAAACATTGTTTATCAAAAACATAATCGAGAATCAATACGAGTGAAATTATAATTTTTCCACAAGACTGACAGCTTGTGTTTTGTTATCTATTCATGTTCAAAAGCATTTATCGTAAGACACAGTATAGTAAACAAAATTAAACAACACATACACGACATAAAAAATTAAACAGCACATACACACAATACATGCTCCCAGTCCCCAGAAGAGTATATAACATTTTTAAGTGAAATACATAAAATTGGAAAGGTCACTGCTATGGACAAATTAAAATAGATATTCTACGTCACTGCACCAAAATTATGTTGAACAAAAGAGTCCAGAAAACCATAAATTTCTTGTAGAAAGTACTGGATATGTATGCAGACCAATTTCAGAAGCATGAATAATACTTTTATTTCATCCAAGAGAAAAATAAAAGATAATGTTAAGTAGCAGCTAAAAAAGAGCACAGCTTGAAACACAACACTAGCAAAATTTGCAGTATCTTCGGCTAACAATGTGAAATTTTCTAAATTTCATATAACTTCTAATTTTTTTTAATACTAGATGAAAAGTTCTCCAAGAAACAGAACACATCATTTCATTCCATAACGACATTTGCGCCAAGAGCTTTCAATTTCTCTATTATCTGCTCTCCTTCTTCCTTTGAAACACCTTTCTTTATAACAGAAGGTGCTTTTTCCACTAAATCCTTTGCCTCCTTCAAGCCTAAATCAGTAAAACCGCGAACTTCCTTGATAACTTTAATTTTGGAAGCTGCTTCATAGGACACCAGTTTCAATTCAAATACAGTTTTTTCTGGCTTTAGTTCCTCCTTCGCTGTTGGTGCTTTCGCTGCCATTCCAGCCAAATTTACAGATCCTGGTTTCATAAATCCCACATTAGGCATCTCTTTTACCCCCATTTTCTTCATCAGAGTGAGACCCAATTCAGCACCTTCAGCTAGCGTTAGAGATGCCACTTCATCGACAAGCCTGAAAACTCTCTCCGATGGAGGGCCACGATGCTCATTAGGATCAAATGTTACAGGATCAAAATCAGCTGGGAGACTTCTTTGATCAATTTCAACTTCCTCTACATCCTCCTCTTTCCTTGCAGCTTGACCTAGGTTTCTTGTAAATACATTTAGTTTGCTAACATTTAGCCCTACATTGCTAGCATAAAGAGGTTGTCTATACAACAAACCATTTGGTAAACAGTGTCTTATTCTAAAAAGCAAGCTCATTATTGGCTAATACTATTGCTAGCTCTTACAATGGCAAATTAGCTCCGTATGCCACACATTGGGTTTGCAAACACCTACTCTGATACATAAAAATCCTGAAAGCAGAATGAAAAAAGATAGTTTAAAACTATTATCCAAAGCTTATTGAAAAATTGTTAAGTGTCCTAAAAAATTGCATGGAGCAAATTACTAAATCTTAAAGAAAGAAAGACTCGATGCCACACATATTCTCAGGTTATGGATGAGTTCAAAGAAGTGAACAATGTTTGAAGATTTAGACACCACTCAAGGTCAATAAAGGGATGCCTAGTGCAAAAGGCTCTCACTAGGTGGAGTCGAAGAGGGTAGATGCAGTGTTGCATATTGTGGAAAATTGTGGTTCATTCAAATTTCGCTACACCACAGAGCTATAGCACTGCTATTGCTAGTATTTGGCAACACTTTGTATCAAATTACCTATCGTTGACCAATAGCATTTTGTCAAAATTCCACTACACTCGCTATAACCGCTGTTTGACAACACCTTAGAAGTATGCAGTCTTACCCCCATAGACGAAGAGACTGTTTCCACATAGCCAATAGTGTAACAAAATATGGAAATATAAGAATGGTGAGCTGACAGGAAAACACATGGAACCATAAATGATAAATCATACGACACGACAAACAAACTCCTTAACACACCTACCAAATAATCATGGCAACGGGGAAAGTCAGGTGTCTTTCACTTTCCCCACCCTAACTCGCGAAACTGCCCCCAATCCTGTCCACATCCACACCATGACACCATTCCTCACTGGGAGTGGGAATGCATAATTCAGGGGTCAGGGAAAACTACCCGATTCTCTGGCCCCTTCTCCTTAGTCCTCCTCACCTCACTAATTTTTGTTCAATTCTCGGACCCCTTGTTCTGCTCATATTTCGCAAAAGACAGAGACCAAATAATATAACAAGCACATACTAGCTTAATCAATTCATAATAATAGGCATGGAACCTAATCAAACTAAGAAACCTAAAATCAAATCATATTACAAGTACAAACATGTAAATCTTAGAGAAATAATAAAAAAAATAAACTTCATTGCATATCATCATATTTGCAACAAGAAAGATTCATTTAATTGCAACAAGAGAAAGATTCATTGTTATTGAAAAATTGTCGAAATGAAGTGGTTAAATCCTCAAACAAGCGCAACATGATAGCGAAAATTGCGTGAATCAGAGCTTACAGAGAGAAATAGAGAAAACCTGGAAAAAAGTTGTTGGTGCGGTAGATGCACCTCGACGGCGACCTGAGACGGCGGGCGGCTAGGGAGATTTCGAAAATGAGATGCTGCTACATCAGACAGCGGAGATCGGAAGTGTAACCGAAAACCTAAGTTTTATTTTTTAGATAAAAAAAAGAGAAGAAATTACTAAATTATTCAATGAAATTATAGAAATCGGTCAATTACTCATCTTAATTTTCAAAGTAGAAAAATAATATTGTGAAATTGAAAAACAATATAGTCTTTTATAATTTCATCAGTTAATGACTCTTTATGTGGCAAACTCATTAGTTAGCCAACTTGTTATTAAATGGGGTTAATTTATTTGATTTAAAAATAAGATGCATTAATTTGTTTTTGAAAATTCATCTTTATTTTTAAAATTAATTCAGTCGTTAACCAACTTATTGTCATGTAAGAATAAATTAATTTGTTTAATTTGAAAATACGATCGACTCATTTGCTCGATTTTGAAAACTCAATTTTATTATTAAAATTAAAACTCTCCTATATTGCATAATTGGTTTCTATATCACGTATAAAATGCAACACTTGATAACAATTTTTCGTTAAGGATATAAACACATTTTTTAACAACTTTTTACTATATATTGTCTAGAAATTGAATGTATTATTTTGATTATCACTTTTTCCAATTATATATTTTATTTAAATTATTGT
>JBBPBR010000006.1:38443287-38462434 GCA_037974775.1 Cicer pinnatifidum
AAATTAATTTAACAATCCGTTCTCTAGAAGATAATCCCAAATAAAAATTATCATTTAATTGTCCAAAAAATATTTTAATTAAACAATAATAATTATTTAAATAAAAATTGAGAGTCACAATTTAATTTAATTTATTTATTTACAAAATAAATTATTCACTAAGTCGTAAATGAAGCCAATATTATTAAAAAATACTTATATATAATAATTAAAAATATTAGAATGTTACATGTTTCTAAATTGTAATTAATTTTATCTTTTTTTAAATTAGAAGGCGAAGCCAAACAAACAAGATTATGTTTTTGTAATTTGATGAATGAGTTTAATTATTTTAAGATCTTGTATTTTATTTATTTTGATGTTTTCAAGTATTTTACAGTGAGGTTTATGATTTTGATATTATATATCATAAAACATGTGTTTTTTCAAAAAAAATAATTTGGGTAACTGAATATTTAATTTAATCTAACTAGAAAATAGGTGATTTAACCCAAATGAACTCAACATTATAACTTTTAATTTATTGTTAATATACACATACTGAAATCTGTTACACGTTTTAGACACCAATTTCGATCAAACTTGGCCCAAATAGATCGATACACAACTCTTGACATGTGATGCGAAACTTAAACACATAAGTAGCAACAGTTTATACATTTAGATTTCTCACAGTGATTTTGTCTTTTAATGTATGAAGTGATCCACTATAATAGTTAAATATATAAAAATTATAAGGAGAAATTGCATTGAACTCTCTTAATGTTTCTCTAAAAGACATCTACTCTAATTAAAAAAAAAAGCTTTCACCTCCCTCTTTGATTAACTCTATTAACCTTATTTAACATACTTCATTCCCATGTTTGCGTTTGAAATCGAAATTCATCCCCTCAATGTTTCTTTCTCGTCAAACCATACTCAACAATGAATTCGTTTGTTTAAGATTTTAAGAAAAATAATTTTTATAGTATTTTATCTTTTTGTTATAATATTTTTTAAAAATAATTTTAAAAATAAAAATTCAAATAAAAAAATGATTTAAATAGTTTATTTTTAAATATGAAATTAAGTATCTCATCTATTTTCTACAACTTTTTTTGGATAATAAAATTTTTTAAAAATAGTTCAAGTGAAAAATTATTTTAAGAAACTGTTCATAAAAATTATTTTTGCAAGATAGTTTTTTTAAATTGTGATTTTTTATCATGTTAAAATCTCTAATAGTGAGTATTTAAGTTATTGAATGTTAAAATTAATTTTTTTTAATTGATAACAAATGAATTTAGAAATTTTTTACTATTTTTAAGTAAATTTTCATAAAAATCATTTTTAAAAATATAAAATCAAAATTACTTTTTTAATATCTTAACAGATGGATCCAATACTACACGTCACAACTTTCTTCCATTTTTTAGTTTATTTGTCCCAACAATGATTCAATGAAGGATTAATTGGCTACTATCAAGTAATGGGAAACTAGTCTCATATTTCTATCATGTGCCAAATTATGGTTGTTGTCATGTGTGAAAAAATCACGTTTCAAAAACTATGTTAGACCATTTATCTGGTGCCATAGCCCATATTAACATACTGGGTGCAAAGATGTTTCGGGTACCATAATTGTTACATGTATAAATCTGCATACCAACTTTCCTTCAATAAACTTGTTTTGGATTCCATATTTTAAACTCCACCCACATTGAATGAGTAGTTGAACAATTAAGAGAACCAATTTTGGCTATCGCTATTGTTACACCTTTCTAATTTTATGGATTTTCTGTTGTAATAATTAATTATTATTTATTCATTAAACTTTTCGATTAGTGAATTTATAAGAGAGTTTGTTACGTTTCTAAACTTTGATATAAAAGGTGCTTTTCTTTCTCCTTTTGTTTTTAAGAAAAATCATTATGCAAAATACATTTCATATCTTTGATGATGAGTGATAAAACAAAAAATATTCAATTTAACATGATATTAGAGCATCAACTCTGATTTTTCTTCTTCTCTTGAATCTGTTTCTTTCCCCAACAATTGCTCTTTCTTTTATTTTCCTCGTTTTTTTCTTTCTCTGTGGCCTCCAACTACGAACAATCTTCTTTGTCCTCCATGGATGCCTCAGAACATCAATAACCTTCACCTTCTAAACCCAATTCGACTTTGAATCGCAACTATCAACATGATATGTTAGATCCTTATTTCATGCATCCCAGTGACATTTCAAGTGTTGCCCTTGTTTCTTCGCCGCTCTCCACCACCAACTACCATTCTTGGTCGCGCTCCATGCCCGTCACTCTTAGATTGAAAATAAATTCGGGTTTGTGACTGGTGCTCTTCCTCGTCCTGCATATGTTGATCATCTTTCAATCACATGAGATCATTGCAACACCATGCTTATGTCTTGGATCACCAATTTATTGGACACATGAAATTGCCAAAAGTGTTATTTGGATGAAGTTTGTTTCAAAAATCAAGGCTAAACTTCACGAAAGGTATCATCAAGGTGATGCATTTAGGATTTCTGATTTGCAAGAAGAAATTTATAGTCTTCGTCAAGGTGATTCTTTAATTACTTCTTACTATACCAAATTAAAGAAATTGTGGCAAGAGCTAGAAAATTTCCGTCTCTTTACCTTCTTGTTCTTGTAATGTGAAATGTTTGTGTGCCCTAATTCCCACGATTCATGAATATCGTGATTGGAGTTATGTGATTCGTTTTCTCAAAGGCCTTAATAAGTAATGCTTTACAGTTTGGCCTCAAGTGATGTTAATGGATCCTCTATTGAGTATAAACAAGGTATTTTTCTATGTTAGAACAACAAGAAAACATCTTTTTCCTAATCTTGAGGAGTCTCCTACCATTGTCTCCATGTCTAATCATGGTGGTGCTTTGTCCAAGAGTCTTGGTGAAAATGGTGCTTGTTCTTCTGGCAGTCTTGGTTCTCGCTATTGTACTCATTGTAATCGTCATGGCCACACTATGCATGTTTGTTTCCGAAAACATGGCTTTGCCCCTCATTTTCACAAGAATGGTCCCAACTCTGCTAATGTTTGTGCTACTGATTCTACTAACATTGATAATGATCAAAAGTGACAATCTCTTGATGAGCCTTCTAGTGATTTGCATTTTGGTTTCACACAAGAACAACAAAAGACTCTTCTTGCCTTATTTCACCCTTCTTCAAGTGTCAACCATTTAGTAAATTATGCACAATCAGATTCTTTTTCTTTCCCAATGTTTTTAATACCAATAATGCTACTTCTTGGATATTAAACACTAGAGTCGTGTATCATGTTTGTTTTAATCCCTCAAACATATTAATTATGTTCATATTAAATTGCCTAATGGATGTACCATAATCTCTAAACTTGCTGGAACTGTCTATTTTATTGCTGATTTTTATTTCTATGGGTTTCTCTTAATTCTTGAGTTTCTTGTAATCTTATCTCTATTCACTACTTGACAACTTCTTTTAATTGTAACTTGTTTTTTTATGCTCATAAGTGGTTGCTACAGGACAATCTTACCCATAAGAAAATTGCTACAATTGATCTTATGCATGGCTTACATTTAATGTTTGACCTTTGTTTTCCTATTGTTGATTCTTCTCCCAATACTTTTAATTTTGGTAATTGTTTAACAAAGGTCATAGGTTTTGTTAGTACTATTTGACACCACCGTTTTAGTCACCCATTTATTGATACTTACACATATTAATAAAAGTATCCTTTTTTGTTAAACTCCCTAAGCGTAATTCTCCTTGTGATGTTTGTTACAATGCTAAGCATTATAGATTACCTTTTCCCAATAGTCATATTGTTGCTGATTTTTGTTTTGATTTGGTTCATATGAATTTGGGGTGCTTTTTCTATGCCATATATTTTTTGTTTCAAGTATTTTTTAACGGTTGTTGATGACAAATCTTGTTTTTGTTGGATTTATCTCATGAAATTGAAGTCTGAAACATCTTATTTAGTTAAATATTTTGTTTCCATGGTCAAAAACATAATTTGGAAAACTGTGAAATGCATTTGTTCTGACAATGAAAACGAATTTTCTCTTAAGGATTTTTATCAATCTCATGGGATTATCCATTAGACTTCGTGTGTAGAAAGCCTCAATAAAATGACATTATTGAGCGTAAGCATCAACATATCTTAAATATTGCACATGCTAATCATGTTTCAATCATATTTTTCTATTAAATTTTGAGCCCATTCTAGCATTCGTTTACTTTTTTAATCAATAAGTTGCCATATAAATTTCTTAAGTTTCATTTTCCATATCATGTTTTGTACTATTGTTTACCTGGTATTTCCGAGTTGATAGTGTTTGGTTGTTTTTCTTATACTTATACTTTAAAGTCTAATTGAAAGAAATTTGACTTTCGTTCTCGCATATGCATTAAATGAAAATTACAAATCCGAATAACTTCACTTCTTTCAACCAAAATTCCCATTTTCTTAAATTGGTATACAATTGCTGCTCATTTAGTACTTGTAGCACTTGACATAGATGTTCCTCATGTTCCTCTCGACTTTTGGAATAGATCAATATGTCATCAATAAAAATCACCAGAAACTTGTCTAAGAACAAATGGAAAACACGGTTCATATAATTCATGAAGATAACTGGCGCGTTGATCACTCTAAATGGAATCACCAAGTACTCATAGTGCCTATAACATTTTCTAATGTTCATCTTGGATATATCATTTTCTATCACCCGAATTTGATTTTAAATCAATCTTAGAAAAAACATCTGCCCCTTTGAGTTGGTTCATTAAATCATTAATGTGTGGTAACATGTATATTTTTATTGTGACCTTATTAAGCTGTCGGTAATCAGTACACAATTTCGACTTTTCATCCTTCTTAACCTATTATACGGGGGCTCCCCATGGTGACTCACTAGGCCAAATGAACTGCTTAAATAAAAGTTCTTTCGATTGGTTCTTTAATTCTAATAGCTCTAAGGGGGTCATTCTGTAAGGAGTGATATAAATGGGTCCAATACTTGGAATAACATCGATAGAAAATTAAACATCCCGAACTGGAGGTAGCCTTGGTACGTTAGACGGGAAGACTTCATAAAAATTCTTCACCACTGGGATGTCATTGACAACAACCTCTAGATTCATATTGATTGTGTTTAGAAAGACATATTTATGAACTTTTCCCTTTAGAGAAAACTTCAGTCTATTGGCTAAAAGGAACATTAAAATAGCATATTTCGTCGAGCACAATCTAACAGGATGTGGTTGCTAGACAACCAATCCATTCTCAAAATTATTCCCAAATGTTTTAGACGGATACAAATTAAATATATCTTATAATTCATTTTAAACTTTAGTTAGTGGATATTGCAAGCACACAAAACTACATGTTACTAATTAGTTGAGGGTAGAGTAATCACTTAATCGAATGGTAAGATAGTGACATATAGTTTGAGCGAATCCACCAAAGTCAATGAAATGAATGTGTTGCTCCAGAATTATATATTACAGAAAGTAATTTTTCAGCAATTAAACACTCACCTTGAATAAGTTTGGAGGAAGATGATGCTTCCTCTAAACTAATATGATAGAGATACCCTCGAGTAGTAGGGCGTGCAACATCCTTATTGTTGACAACATCCTTATTGTCGGTAGTATCCTTCTCCCGACAATCCTTTGCAAAATTTCCTGGTTTCAGACAGGCAAAACATATTCTGGTTTTTCTGGGACATTCAGTTATCCTACATTTATCCTTTCCACAATGAAAGCATCAAATGGTGCGTGTTTGGTTCTGTCATGGATTCTAAGGCCTCTGATCTCACCCGTTTTGGGGTCTCAATCGATCTCTAACAATCCCTTGTGGACGAGCATACAAATTTTGTCGTTGAAGTTGTTTGCCTTTATTTTGTTGGTGTCAATTTTCTTATTCAAAAGTATTATTTAGAGATAAAACTCCATAATTAAATGATAAGGTTGTGTTTGATTTCTACCTGAGGTCTCGCTGGTCCACCAATATCACCTCTATTTAGGCGACCCCGTTTAATGATCTCCATGTTTTTGCATTTCTCCATCAGCACATGATATTTACGTATTTCTTAGGGTCCCACAAACTCCTTAATCTCATACCTGAGCCCACTTTCAAACCTCTTACACGTGTACTCTTCATCCATTTGGTTACAAACATAGAAAAAAAAATGTTTTTCCAGACTGAAATGTTGCTGCATACTCAAACACTTTGAGACTTTTGTGATACAGTTTCAAGAATTGGGACTCCTTCTTAGCCCTAACACTCTTCGGAAAATATTATTCCAAGAACTTTCTCTTGAAAACTTGTTAGGTCAGTTCTTCGTGGTTTCCTTCCATCATTTGTATTTCCCCTCGCCACTAGTATTCGACTTCATCGATTAACAAATAGGCAACATACTCCACTTTTGTGTAATCTAGGCAGTGGAGGATCTCAAAGATCTTCTTGATCTCCTCCTGCCAAAGGTCAGCCTTGTTAGGGTTATGCACCCCTTTAAATTTTGGCGGATCTTGTCTACGGAGTTCAGTTAGTCCTCTCGTTGCAACAATTACTTCCTCCCTCCATTCCCTTTACGCATTACTTTACGCATTACTTTGCATGAACTGCAACATGTTGGGTAATTGCAACACCTTTGCATTCATGGTTTGGACTGCCTCAGTCATGTCACTTCTTCCATGAGAGATTGATCGGTTTGCACAACAAGCCATACTTCCAACACATTATCTAATTAGGATAATACTATGATCCAATTGTAACCTTAAAGATCTAAGGAAATATTTTATTCACACTATACAGTAGGTTCATGTCACATCATAACTCGTGCACTAAGGGGGGTTCACAGGAAAGAGAGGTTGGTCAAATGACCACTAAATAAACAAATCTTTCCTTAGCCATAATCCTCTTAATACAACTTTTTACCATATTATCCTTACATTCTAATATGGGGATCTTAAAATTTTATATAGGTTAGATGTTTAAAGAAATATTTTTATTACAAAAAATTAGTTCATAACACAAAAGTTAAGTAGTTAAAAAATATTCATAATAATTATAAATTTAATTGACCTAATTAATAACGTCATTAAAATGAAGACTAATTAATTATTTAATATTTTTAATTGAAGTCAACTCAAATTCTTAGAGTATAAATTCTAAATATTTCAAATAATGATATCACAAGCAATCATTGCATGTTTTAAATCACAAGCAACAATTCTAGAGTATAGCAAAATAATAATTAATTATTTTATAATTTAAATTATTTTTTTTAAATGGTGGCAATAAATTGATAATGTCAAAAATTCACATACAATGATTACAGGATTTAAATTAAAAAATTGAAATCAATAGTAGTAAATTCACAACACTGTAAAATCAATAACAATTATTGTATTGAATCAAATTAAATCAAAGTCATTTGAAACCATAATAAAATAAATTCATAATATGATAAAATCATGATCAATTATTAAATTGAATCAAATTAAAATTATTTTCAAATCATAAAAAATTTAAGGCTATCATAATTGCAATTAATTGGAGGAAAGTTTTCCCTTTTCATTTTAGGAAGAAAAGTTAATTAATATTAAAAGAGGTCAAGTAAATATAGTTAATTTTCCTACAAAAATATATATACAAAAATAAATAACAAGTCATAGAATAAAAATATAACAAAGTCAAACATCATACATCTATCAAGGCATGCATCATACAATATCGTCCAACTCCAATATTTTCCAAAAATTATTTCTCTGATACCATTATCATTATGTAACGTCCCAGATTTTGAATCCAAAACATTACTTAAAATACTTATTCCTTAATTTTTTTTATGTAATAATACCTAAATATTTATTCATTTAAATAATTTGTAACAACACATTTATTTAATTATCAAAAAAGTGTATTCGAAAGATAAAATAAAGTAAAAGCAATTATTTCTAACGGAAGGAAACCCACTTTCATATTTCTAGTGCATTTAAAAGTTGACGACAAAAGATTAAAAATAAATTTAGAAATATCGCGATAATTTTATTATTCCAAAATTGTGTTGAGAAACTTCATAAAAATTGCAAACCGGTAAATCGTATAACACTTTTGCGTAATGCATGCTTTTAAAACTATTTGATCCAGATATAAATTAGCTACTTAGGTAACTTCTACACAGAAGAATCACCCATACCAATGAGTAAAATAAATCCGCCACTAAGGAAACTTCCACGAAGATGCATATGTTATGACATGACGATATGTTATAAAAAAACTATATTCTCACACAAGCCACTAAAAATTATGTCATATGCATTCAAAAAATCAATTTTTAAAATCATCTCTTATTCACTTAAAAGTTAGATCATATATCACACATCTTTATCATGAGATCATATATCACACATCCTTAGATCATATATCATGAGAATCATATATTCACTTGATTTCATATTCACCGTAAAAATTAAAACTTTAACATATATTGCAAGAAAATTCAAACTCCAACTAATATACATCAATAAAGTTAAAACTTTATTACATATAACCTAAAAGTTCAAATTTTATTTCACATTCATCATAAAAATTAAAACCTTATCACATAAAAATTTATATTTTACTTCATATTCATCATAAAATTTAAAAATTTATCACATATAACATAAAAATTCATATTTTACTTCATATGCATTATAAAAATTAAAACTTTATTACATATAACATAAAATTTCATACTTTACTTCATATTTATCATAAAAATTAAAACTTTGTCACATATTGATGAAAATCTCTCTCAAATGATTTTAATGATAACAAAATTTCTTAAGAGATTATGATTGTGGTTAATAACTAATATGTGCTTTTGAGTGAATTTTTATAAGAATTCAAGTTAATCATTAATAAGATCAAAAGGAGAAAATTATGACTCAATTCATCAAGTGTTCAAAACTGGAGGATAGGATGAACTCTTGAGAGGATGACCTTCAAAGATGCATAATATTCATCTTCACTGTAACCATGATTTTTAGTCATGATAAGAAGTTAAAATGGTATCCAAAGATGAACAAACAAAGCATTTTAATGAAAGAGGTTAGAGGCCAGATTTATCTGGTACGAGGACGGCATGTACGAGATACAAGGATTGCCAATACGAGGATAGTCAGTACGAGGATGGCCAGTACGATATAAGAAGATGGATCTATAGTCAACATCATTCTCAAAAGTTGAAAATGACCTAGCACTTCAACTTACAAAAGGCTGCAACCCACAAAAGTAAAAAATACAGCCTTACATGTCTTGAAAAATAAAAAGAGAAAAGGACATCTCATGATCAAGTACCTAGGAGGTTTGAATTTCGTGTACGAGGATGGACTGGATCTGTCCAAGGACAGCTGAATGACAGTTTTGTAATTAGGATCAAAGACCTTGGACTTTTTTGATCAAGTCCCCAACGGTCATAAGATTTTGCCATATGGAAAGTGTAAGACCCTTAATTTTAAATTCTAATTTATGTATTTTGGAGAATTTTTTGTTGAATTTCTGAGGCTTTTTAGCCAATTTATCACATATAACATAAAAATTCATATTTTACTTCATATGCATTATAAAAATTAAAACTTTATTACATATAACATAAAATTTCATACTTTACTTCATATTTATCATAAAAATTAAAACTTTGTCACATATTGATGAAAATCTCTCTCAAATGATTTTAATGATAACAAAATTTCTTAAGAGATTATGATTGTGGTTAATAACTAATATGTGCTTTTGAGTGAATTTTTATAAGAATTCAAGTTAATCATTAATAAGATCAAAAGGAGAAAATTATGACTCAATTCATCAAGTGTTCAAAACTGGAGGATAGGATGAACTCTTGAGAGGATGACCTTCAAAGATGCATAATATTCATCTTCACTGTAACCATGATTTTTAGTCATGATAAGAAGTTAAAATGGTATCCAAAGATGAACAAACAAAGCATTTTAATCAAAGAGGTTAGAGGCCAGATTTATCTGGTACGAGGACGGCATGTACGAGA
This sequence comes from Cicer pinnatifidum, assembly GCA_037974775.1. Lineage (NCBI taxonomy): Eukaryota > Viridiplantae > Streptophyta > Magnoliopsida > Fabales > Fabaceae > Cicer > Cicer pinnatifidum. The sequence goes on from JBBPBR010000006.1 coordinate 38,453,342, forward strand.
TACAAGGATTGCCAATACGAGGATAGTCAGTACGAGGATGGCCAGTACGATATAAGAAGATGGATCTATAGTCAACATCATTCTCAAAAGTTGAAAATGACCTAGCACTTCAACTTACAAAAGGCTGCAACCCACAAAAGTAAAAAATACAGCCTTACATGTCTTGAAAAATAAAAAGAGAAAAGGACATCTCATGATCAAGTACCTAGGAGGTTTGAATTTCGTGTACGAGGATGGACTGGATCTGTCCAAGGACAGCTGAATGACAATTTTGTAATTAGGATCAAAGACCTTGGACTTTTTTGATCAAGTCCCCAACGGTCATAAGATTTTGCCATATGGAAAGTGTAAGACCCTTAATTTTAAATTCTAATTTATGTATTTTGGAGAATTTTTTGTTGAATTTCTGAGGCTTTTTAGCCAATTTTATGATATTTTGTGAGTTAAATCCAAAAATATATTTTTGGAGACGCGGTTAAAATTATTCGTCGACAAATAATTTTAATTAATTACGATGAATCTTTTGTCGAAAGAAATTTTTTCTAAGATGCAACGTTTTTTGGAAAAATACATCTGCCAATTGAATTGCGGCGAGAGAATATATTTTTTAAAAAAGTGGTTTGAGAAGTGATGTGACGTGATGGGTGAAATGATGATTTTTTTAAGATATCTAGATATTTGTTTAGATTATTATTATTATTATTATTATTATTATTATTATTATTATTATTATTATTATTATTATATATATATATATATATATATATATGAAAGAGAAGGTAAAGAAAGGAAGGAAGGAAATAAAAAAGCAAAAAACCGCGTAGCAAATTCCTTTCTTCTTTCTCCTTATCTGTTGCCAACATTTTTTTTGTTTTCAAAACCCACAAACACAAAAACTTTCATTTTCCTCCTAGATCTAAGCTTCGTTTCGAGAAGTGACATAAGAGAAAATTGCTCATTGCCACGATGCGGTGCTAGTGAGCTAGTTTTCGACGCGACATCACAGACTTAAATTTTACCGAAATTAATTACGGTACCGTAATCACGTGTTAGAGCTATCGTTAAGGTAATAGCTCCTTCCAAACTTTTAGTTTACGTTTAGGATATTATTTGTGATTTTGTGGAAAAGAAATTTGATGTATTTGATGTGTGAATTTGTAGAAAATTAATTTAATGCGATTATGTGCGATTTAATGAAATTTAAGTTTGAGGTGTGGTTTATGGTGATCCATATTTGATGTGGTTTATATGTTCATAATTATTATTATAAATTTTTGGGATGTGATATATTTGCGGATTTTGTGGAAAATGAATTGATGAAATTTGGTGGTTTATGTGTAAAAATATGGAGTTTTAAAATTGAGTGAGTTATGTTTGAATTGTTGAAATTTAATTGAGGTGCTAAATGTGTGTTGTGGAATTGAATTGATTGTTGTTGGTGTGAATTGGCGGTAATTAAATTTGATGAGTTTGAGTTACGTAATGAATTATTTTCAAATAAATGAGTTTGAACTGAAATTGAAATTTTACAAAAAAAATTAGAATTGTTAAAGTTTTGAAAAAGTTAAAATTTTAACTAAGTTAAAGAGTTTGAGCAAAAAGATAGATTGAAATTAAAAATGGTTAGAGTTTAAAATGTTACTCTTTTAATTACTCTTGGACCGAGTTTAAAAAGAAAAAAAAAAGATTAGAGTATCTTATTAACTCAAAAATTTTGGTGCTTTAATAGTCGAGTGTGTGTATATGAAATTTGGACAATATTTATTTTATTGAGTTTTAACTAAATAATATAGATTATTTGATTTTAAAGGTTTGGTGTGTGAGAAAGATTTAATTTTAGGAATTTCGTTGTGTGTAGATTAATTTTATTGTGAACAAATTGTTATAAATATTTATGTTATGTAGTTAGCTCATTGAGTCTTGAAAAGGAATCGAGACTGTTGGCACCGAGTTAGCGGTGGGGAGAACTCTGATATATTAATGTTGTTGTGGTGATTTATGGTTGAAAATTTTGGAGATTGAATATGAGTGATTAATGTTTGGAAATTTTGGTGATTCATGTTTGGTGAAATTGATGTGTTCATAATTAATATTATGAATTTTTTAGAAGAAATTTAAGTGTGACTTGGTGGAAAATGAATTTAATTCAATTTAAGTGTGGATGAAATTTGGAGATGTGATTTATGTGTGGTTGTGGAAATTTAAGTTGGTGTGAATAAATATGTTTGAGTATGCTCTGTGTTGTATTTGAAAAATCATTAGTGTTAAATGAGTATTAAAAATGAGGAATCTTTTAATAGCTGCATTTACTTAATGATTGTGGTGAAAAAATTCAGAGTATGCTCATGCATTTCATAGTACATGGTAACCGCGATGGGGCTATGGTGATAGTGGTGACCGTGATGGGCCACGAGATGATGCCATGTGATCTGTTGGTTCATCTTATCCTTGTGGGGATTTTCGCATCGTGTAGGTCTGTGATAGACTACAAATTTTTAGTAAATCGTGCTGACCCGTGATAGGTGGCACCTCGGTAAACAGTATTGGTCTGTGATAGCCGGTATGTTTACAATTTACGCTTTTTAGTAAATTGTGCTGACCCGTGATAGGTGGTACCTCAGTAAACAGTACTAGTCTGTGATAGGCGGTACATTTACGATTTACGCTTTTTAGTAAATTGTGCTGACCCGTGATAGGTGGCACCTTGGTAATTAGTATTGGTATGTGATAAGCGGTACAGTTATGATTTACGCCCCTTCGATGAGGGTTTTAGTTGAAATTTCAGAATTCATGCATTTTGGGCATATACGCATTGCATTAGGGTGCTTGGCACGCGAGTCATGTTTGATATAATGTGATGGTTGCCTATGTATACTCAGTTGTTGTTGTGATTGTGTCGTAATTGGTAAGTGTGATTGTTTTAGATTTGTTTGTAAGTGTTGATTGATTGTGAAACCATTTCGAAACCGAATTCTACATTTTTCTGCAGTTGTATTTGAATACAAGGAGGTTGTAGTCGAATATAGTTGTCCTGATTTTGCTACTGACTTACAAAATAACACTGTATTCGAATACAAGGATGCTGTATTCAAATACGATAGTGTAGTTTTGTTAAAAACTTCATTTTTCAACTTTGATTATGCATGTTTGACATATGAAAATCCTTTCGAGGAGTATGCTAAGACGAAAGGTTCTTTTGAACATTTGAAAATATAAGAATTTTGCTATGTGATATTTGTTAATTTCGGTTGGTGACCTTTACAATTATTGTGGAAATATGACCTTTCCCCTCATATGAGAACCATGATCATCCTACAGATTAGTACCCTGAAGATGGGAAAGTAGATAGTCATACCTAACCGAAGCTGTGTCAGGAGGATCTTGCGGGGCGCGTGGAGATCACCTGGGTTGTGTAGTTTTTGTAGCATGATTAGATTAGGTGGTTGTATAAGGACTAGATGTCTTTCTTTTGTGATTGTATTTATTTTTTTTTGGAAGATTGTACCTATGCTTAAACTGTCTGATGACTTTTCTTTTGATGGGTATATGTTTCACTTTCAATGTGACGTGGGGAAAATAGAGATTCTTGGGGCAGTGCTTTTATACAGGTGTTTGCCGAGAATACTCCAGGGGTATGAGCTATGTTTGATAGGTCTCATAGCCCCTTTTATTTTGCTATTTAAATACTTTGGATTTTGTTTCAAAAACTATTTCTACCGTTTGTAAATATTGTTGACTTTTGTCGTTGTGTTATAACTTAAATATTTTATCCAAAAGTATTTATTTGTTTGTTTCTTTGTTTTATTTCTTTGTTTAAAAAAAAAATACACTCGCGCTGTTAAAAAACGGGTGTTACAGAAATAGCACCACAAGGATAGTCAGTACGATGATGACCAATACAATGTAAGAAGATGGATCTATAGTCAACATTATTCTCAAAAGTTGAAAACGACCTAACACTTCAACTTACAAAAGGTTGCAGCTCACAAAAGTAAAGAATACAGCCTTACATGTCTTGAAGAATGAAAAGAGAAAAGGACATCTCATGACCAAGTACCTAGGAGGTTTGAATTTCCTGCACGAGGATGGACTGCATCTGTCCAAGGACAGCTGGATGACAATTTTGTAATTAGGATCAAAGATCTTGGCCTTTTTGATCAAGTCCCCCAACGGTCATAAGATTTTGCCATATGGAAAGAGCACCGCAAGATCTCTATAAAAGGCAGCGAGCTCTCCATTATCAAATACCCAACAACATTGCATAAAATGATTAAGAATCTCAAAGCTATCAAGAGCAATATCCATCTTCTCTTTATACTTTCTATAATCCTTCACTAGATCTTTGAAATATATTTTTAGAAAGTGTTTAAGTAAAGAGAAACAATCATACACATATCACTTTGTAATTTCCACGTGAGTTTTACTTGGAAATAGTTGGAACTTGTAAGAAACAAGATTGTAAGCTTGGTGAGACTCAAGAATACACAATGTGTAATCAACCTTTGTGAGAGATTAATCAGTTTGATCATTAGTAAAAACTCACAAGTGTGTGAGGACCGGACGTAGCCTTTATTGGATGAACCAGTAAAAAAGTTGTGTGTGTCACTGCCTATTCCCTCTCCCTTTTTATTCAGCTTAAAATTCAAAGGTTTAATTTCCTATCCTCGCAATTTGCATCTTCCCTTAGAGGATAACTTTTCAAAACATTTGAAAAACCATTTTTAACTACAAAATTCCTATCCAACCTCTCTTCTAGTGATATTGAGCTACATCAATTGGTATCATAGCAAGTGTCTCTAGAAAATTACATCTAACAGAGTAAGAGAAAAAGATCCAATAGAAAAAATGTCAAACACTAAGTATATTCTTGAAAGAGGATCATCCAGTCAACCTCCCTATTTTGATGACACATATTACTACCACTGGAAAGGTAAACTACAAGAAAAACACATATTTGTGGCCAACTTTATAAATATTTTGTGGCCGAATAAAACCCTCACAAATTTGTGACCGAAAAAGCCCTCACAAAGGCTAAAATTGAAATTGGTCATTTCTTGTGGCTGAAAAAACCCTCACAATTTTTTTAAATATTTAACTAGATTTTGTGAGGGCTTTTACAGCCACAAAAAATGCATTTGTGAGGGCCAAATCCGTCACAAAGGAGTGACGTAACCAGTGGCATTTGTGGCTGCAAAGGCCGCCACAAAGGAATGACCACGTGGAATTTGTGGCTGCAAAGGCCGCCACAAAGGAATGAGCACGTGGAATTTGTGGCTGCAAAGGCCGCCACAAATGCTCAAGCAACACTATATATATTTCTCCCCCTCCTACTTCATTTTTTCACATCCAACTTCTCTCTAAAACCTCATTCTAACTATTCTCTCCTCCTTCTCTCTACACAAAATTACTCTTAAGCTTCATTTAAATATAATTATTAATTTAAATATTTAAATATTTAAATATTTAAATATTTTATTATTAATAATTTAAATATTTTTTTTATTAATTTAAATATTTTATTATTAATATTTTATTATTTAAATTAATCTTTAATGTAATTATTAATCTTTATTTTTAATTTAAATATTTTATTTTAAAATTTTAATTATATTAAGATTAGTTTATTATATATTACATTTAATTTATAATTACATTATATTTTAAATTTAATTTAAATTTTAATTTAATTATAATTTAAATTTTAATATTATAATTATATTAATTTATTATATATAATATTATAATAAACTATTAATTTTGATTTTAAAAATTAATTTATTAAATACGAATTATTTTGTGGCGGCCTAAGCCCTCACAAAATATATTAATTTTTAATTACGTTGGCATTTGTGGCGGCCAAAAGCCCTCACAAAGGTCCAATCAGCAAATTCAGCCTGTCCTTTGTGGCGGCCTATGTTTTCACAAAGGCAGACTTTTGTGGCTGCAAAAGCCCTCACAAATGCCTGTCTTTTGTGGCTGCAAAATCCCTCACAAATGCCAACCTGTTTCAGGCACTTTTGTGACTGCAAAAGCCCTCACAAAATTTTGTGACAAGCTTCTTTGTGGCTGCCAAAAGCCCTCACAAAAGCCACCTTTGTGGCTGTTTTTTTCCCTTTGTGAGGGCTTTTGGCCCTCACAAAAGCCCTCACAAATACCAACAACACAGACGCAACCTTCGATGCGAAATCTCAAGCACAGTGGACGACATATGAAAATGCTAAGGTACTCCTAAACTCTAAAGCTCATTTATTTCTAACGTGTGCTTTGAGCAGGGAATAATATGACAGAGTTGAAGAATTCAAAAATGCTAAGGAACTTAGGGACACTCTAAGGATCCATTATGAAGAATCAAGTCTTGTAAAAGAAGCGAGGATTGATCTGGGAGTAAGAGATTTCAAATTATTCAAAATGAAGGAGGAAGAAACCATTGGTGAAATGTTCTCAAGGTTAACAATCATACTAAACAAATTGAGATCTCTTGGAAATGTATACTTCGTTCAAGAGAGGATAAGAAAAATCCAAAGGAGTTTACCAAAAGAGTGGAGACCAATGGTGACTGCCATCACAGAAGCAAGAGACTTGGTGAACATGAAATTAGAAGATCTGGTTGGAACTCTAAGAGCTCATGAACCATTGTTGCTGGTAGACAAGCCAAGCAAAAAGGGAAGAATGATTGCTCTAAAAACCAGCCAAATAGAAAGCTCATCCTCAAAGAAGACTGAAGATATCATAAAAAAGGAAAGCTTAGAGTATCCTCTATCTGAGGAAGAGAATGAACTCACTCTGATTTCCAGAAGAATTTATAGGATGATAAATCGAAGAGGATAGGATAAAAGAACTCCTCAAAAAGAAAAAATTGATAAAAGTCGGATAACTTGATTTTGATGCAACAAGATGGGGCATTACAAAATTGAGTGTCCTCTAAACAAAAGAAACTCAAGAAGATTTCCTTACAAAAATAAATCCATGATGATTACTTGGGATGATAGTGATGAGTCATCCTCTGGGCAAGAGAAGGAAGAAGAGGCCAACCTCTGTCTCATGGCAAAGTTAGAAACTAAAAAGGTAAGCATTTAAGAACTATGTCGTACTTGTGAAAAGTTAGAAATTGAATTTGACAATCTTTTAAATGACTCAAACATTTTATCTCATAAATGTGGTTTTCTCAAAAATTAACTTTATGAAATAAAGAAACTCAATGAGGAACTTCAAGCTAAGAATGAGAATATGAAAAAATCATTCTGGAGTTGCAGCTGTCTCATGAGAAATTATTTGAGCCACAAACACTTTTAAGCAAAAAGAATGTCAGAATTCATCCTCCAGAAGAGGATGCTGAAAAGGAAATCTTGAAAATAGAGGTTGAAGAACTAAAAAATGACATTAACAACTTTGTTAAATCTACTGAAACATTTTAGAAGATAATGGGATCTCAATCTGGAATCTTTGACAAAGCTGGTATTGGATTTAGAAGTTCTCAAAAACAAAAATTGTATGAAATTTTTTTCTTGCCTAAAAAACAAGAGGATATGCCAAAATGCACTTTTTGCAAAAATATTGGGCATACTTTCAAAAACTATCATGCTAAGAAGAAATTTGAGAACATAAAGAAAGGATGTTCATTATGTGGTAAACATGGACATCATTATTCTATTTGTTATCACAAAAAGAAAATCCTCACAAGAGGAAAAACTAACCAACAAGGACCCAATGTTATATGGGTACCTAAGTTACTTCTAAACTCTAACACAGGTTAATCCTTTGATCAACAAAAGAAAACCTTGGTACTTGGACAGTGGCTGCTCAAGGCATATGACAGGGGATAAGCATTGCTTTATTTCCTTGGAGATAAATGATGGAGGATCAGTCACATTTGGTAACAATGATAAAGCTTAAATAAAAGGTACATGTATCATTGGTAAAAATAATTCTACTAAAATTGAAAATGTTCAATATGTGGATGGTTTAAAACATAACTTGCTAAGTATTAGTCAATTATGTGATAGTGGATTTGAAATTATTTTTAAGCCTACTCTATGCGAGGTTAAACATTCATCCCCGAGTACAGTTTTCTTTTCCCGTTTTAGAAAAAATAATTTATATGAACTTTATCTGGATGATTTACCTACCGAATCTTGTTTTGTTTTCATTGATAAAGATAAATGGATTTGGCACAAACGAGCTGGTCACACAAGCTTAAGTACTATTTCTAAATTAGCTAAATTAAAATTCGTAAAAGGTCTTCCAAAAATTAATTTTGAAAAAGACAAAGTATGTGAAGCTTGTGTCAAAGGAAAACAAGTTAAAAGTAGTTTTCACTCTTAAAACATCGTTTCAACAAATCATCCTCTTGAACTTATTCACATGGACCTCTTTGGTCCTATCAAAACTCTAAGTCTTAATGGAAAAAGATATAGTTTGGTAATTGTTGACAATTTCTCTCGTTTTACTTGGATTTTATTTTTAAAACATAAAGATGAAGCTTTTGAGGCATTCCACCATTTTTGCAAAAAGATTCAAAATGAAAAAAGGATTCAAAATGAAGTGACTATGGAGGTGATTTGAAAATGAATCCTTAAATTTTTTTTTTTTTAAGAAAATGGTATTTCTCACAATTTTTCTTGCCTAAGAACCAAGAGCGGAGCTTGAACGAAAATGTTGGGGAGGCTAAATTTTTAAAATTTTAATGGATAAATAAAAACATATAATATAATATTGTATATAAAAAATTTAAATTGTAAATTTATTAAAATGCATTGATGATCAAACTCTTAACTTTATAAGATAGAGCTGATAAATCAAATTTTGTTTGACAATTTTTATAATTGAAAATTAGTCTAAGACTTTTTTTTTTCTTTCAAACACTAAAATTTTATAGTTTAATTGTTATGTTTTGTCAATGTAAATTTTTTTACGCTGTTAGCACATTTCAATCATCCATAAATGTGACTTTAAAAGTAATTATAATAAAAGTCAAATTATTTTATTAATCTGACGGTTATAATTAATTAACAATATAAAATATCTTTACATTGTCGATGCATACAAATTAAATCCAAATATTTACACTATTAATATAATTTTCTTAACTACAAG